>JACSYO010000356.1:190000-345000 GCA_016806645.1 Ophiodon elongatus
TTTTGGGGGAGTTGCCAGGGAGGATCTTTTAACACCCACACTTTCAACCATCTTTGGATAACTTTTTTTCCTTTCTTTGGATGAAAAGGGTAATGGATAAAGGCTTAATGGAACCTTACAAAGATTTCTTGCAAGGTATATGTATATATATATATATATATATATATATATATATATATATATATATATCCATACATACACATATATGCCTATATGAGGAAGCACACAAGCCATATACAGTATATGTTGTTTGTTCATAGTAGATTTGACGGAGTAGTTGTTCATCTTTTCTAGCTTTTTATGTTATAACGTGAACACATTTTTAGATTAATGGGCTGATGTGCCTTCAAGGATTAAGAGTCAACAGGATTTTAATCCACCAGGTGTTTTCAATGATCAGTTCCACCTCTTTTTTTAAAGTTGTACTAATCAGTGGAATCAGATGGTGTAGTCATTGGTTGGAATACAAATCTACAGATTTTTGGCTTGCACATGGTTGCCCGTCCCTGGCTTAGATCGGACTATTTGTGCCTGAACTGGATTGAGCTCTTGTGACGGATTGAGATGGATCAATGAGCAGGATGCCTAACTATTTGTCATCACCACACTTGACATATCTCCAGTTTTTTTACTGCATTTCTCGCTCTTCATCATCATTAAACTTCAGTTGCAAACTTATGGCATCACCAGTTCGCTGTCTAATTTATCCCTGAGCATAGTCTGTGGACATACCCAAATAACTGGCACACCAGGTGTGCCTGCAATGCAAATTTGCCTGTTTTGTTTTATTCCTCATAACAGACATGGAGTTTGCCTATATGAGGAAGCACACATTCCCTAAATTGGTTTTGGGGTTTGTTTAGGGGGCCATTGTTTGTTCTTCACACCTGTCGGCTGAAACTGCCAGTGAGATCACTGTGCCCCAAATCTCTAAATCTCTGAACCGCAGAGATCAATGCACACCAGGGAGGACAAACAGAGAGCGCTAGCGATGAAAGAGAGATGAGAAAGATGTGGAAGACAAGCAATTGAGAGGCAAAAGGGGAGTAAGGGGTGCAACATGCAGAGGGAGTTTGCTGCCGTGACAGCTGAGCTTCATATCAGTGGAGCTGGTTTGTTTTGCTTGATTTGTTGGAGCATGTAGGGAGAGAATCCAGACTGTCGGTGGCAGTCGTGATAACATGTATTTTAATGGAAGTGACATTCTGTGAAACCCTGAATTGCTGCGTGTGGTAGAGACAGATTTGAATGACATGAGTTGCATTTTGGGGACGTCTATGTCAGATTTTTTAAAACAGTGAGGGGTATAAAGTCCGTATCCACTGCAGAGGTTGGGTTGTAGCCCCTCGGGCGTGATTTGTTCCAGCCAACACATTTGGCATTGTTGGCAGGTGGGAAACCAGACACACGTTCCTAACCTTTTCTTTGCACTGGTTGGTTGTAGCACTGCTCAATGGGGGGTGGACCTGGGGCGATAGTGTGGCACACCAATGTGTTCAGGTATTAGACATTACAAAATAGAAAAAAACATTAAATTGTTAAAGAGGACATTTTTAAATGCATGAATAATTTGTCCTTGTATTGTGTTAACTTTGCAGATGTGGTAATTGTTTTGGTAATTGATCCTAATTAAATGCTTTAAACAGAAGCTTTTATTTTTTGCCAGAAGCTGTGAACACAACACTGACAAAAACTGTTGTTTATTTACACATCCAGCAGTAACGGAGCAACAGTAACATTTATTTTGAGTCATTCATCTGATTAATCCAAGCCGAATATTCTCAGTCCTTTTAGCTCTGTTTTTGGTCTCCACCAACTCCACAAAGAAATATGTGGCTCTTTAGCTAAAGATGTGCTAAATGCTACACTGTGTTCACCATCTAGTCAAATACTTGTCTGTCTGTTGTGTGGCACTGAACAGGTCGCTACAGCTTAGTAAAACCAACACAAGTCACATGCCCTCTGCCTCGAAATAGACTGAAAAATTGACAATCTAATTTTAAATAATTATGCACTCAAACCATTAACCAGAACCTTATTTGAGTACATATCAGGCTCTAACATATATCTGTGCAAGTCCTGGTTAGTGTATGGTGATGACATATTAAAATTAAAATATATAATAATAAAATATAATCATATAAAAATATAATCTTAAAATATTATTGCAACCAATAGGAATGATGGCCAATCCTACTACAATAAGAGTGCTGTAATGTTAATTTGTATTAAAAAAGAGCTCAGATAGGTTTCGTACAGCCTAGCTGATCGGACCGTGATGAAAGAGAACGCTTTTGAAACACAATAAGTGAGCGGATGCGAGGACAAGGCAAAAACAGGAAACCACAACCTCCCTGTGTCCAGGCATCAGCCACATCCAAACTCACCTCAAACGCTTTTAATCACTTTGTTGTTCTCCCTGGTTACAAAGAGATTGGGAGACAGAACAAATGTGTCTCCAAATGTTTCAGAAGTGCACAAGGGAAAGCCACAAAACATGGAAGAGTAAAAAAAAAAAAAAGAAAAAAAATAGACTTTCAAGGATTTTATTTTTATTTCTTTCTTTCAAGAGAAAAGTTGAACAGGTCAAAGAAACAAAAACAACACCACAAACACACAAGCAAACACAGTAGATGCCACATCTCTAGTTGAGTTTGTGTCTCTGATTGCTTCCCTTGTGTTGCTCCTGGCCGAGGCTTATCAAAGAGCTCCTTTCATAAGTGCCAGGATCAAGCCACTGCTGTGACTGCTTGGCACCCACTGAGGTGGTTTAGAGATGGGGGGGTGGGGGAGTGGGGGGGGGGGCGACAGACAAAGAAGACAAGGAAGTCAAAAATTGAGGATGGTGAGTGAAGGGAAGATGGTGAATTTGTGCATTTAAAGGAAAATGGGAAAGGAAAAAGGCTAAGATTGTAGGGGAATTGCCCACGGCTTCTGCAAAGTATCTGTGAAATACGAGTGTGTGTGTGTGTGTGTGTGTGTGTGTGTGTGTGGGCTTGTTCATGTCAGAGAGAGAGAACGCAGAGGAGGGCAATGTGTGAGTCTGGGGAGGAGTTGTTTTATATATGTGTGGAGAAAATTAATATGTATTTGCTCTAAGCCTTCCCTGCCTCAGTGATTTCTTGCTGACGCGCTCTATAATGCACAGAATATCCAGGTGAATGCAGAAACAGTGAAGGACATGACTCCAGAGGAAATAAGCAACACACACACACACACACACACACACACACACACATACACACACAGAATACCCTGAGGCCATGTGTTCCTCCCCACTATAGCAGCCACGGTTCCATCAAGCCTGACATCTGCCCTGTTTACTAAAGCATGTGACAGCGTTGCATTTCTACAAGACATAATAACTCTGACTTTGCCGACCAGGGCTCATTCACTTAAAGGGTAGTCAGCCTGGTCTTCCTTCACACCCAGGGGTCAATGTTTGCACGGTGGATCCTGATACCAAAGCGATTGCGACATGTTGTAACCACTTGGCACGTTATGTCACATGTGCTGTCAAATCAGCCTTATTGCATGCACTCTTCAGTGCAATGAGCTGATTGCAGTTGCATGCTTTGTATGCAAGACCATTAAATGTTTATTAGCTGATTACACAGACATGCTATCCGCATCAGCCAAGAGGAGGATACTGTACACACAATTTAGTGAAGATGTTCAGCTGCGCTTTGTCACCCTTGAACATGGCTTGGTCTTTAGCCTCTGTTTACACGTTGTCTTTTTTTCCTTGACTGAGCAGCAGAGCTCCAGGGAAATTGTTGTTTAACTCTTTGTCCTCCAATTCTGCAGAATGAAGAGAAGTGAGAAATAGCAGACTTGCTCTTTGACTGAGCTGCTGCAGGGCTGGCTAATATATCCAGGTATCATCGTGAATGTGCTGATGTGGTGTGTTGTATGTGCACGTGTGTGATTCATGTGTGCGTTCCCGTAGCCTGCCTTGCCTGCGGGCGGGCTGGTTGTGTTGAAGAATAAGCGTGCGTGACCTTATGAGATTTGTACACAGCCAGGACAATAATAAGTCATCAGAACATGAGAACTGTCATTAAGAACACTTCCCGGACAACTGGAGACAGGGCCCGTTTAAATGTCGGCCAGATCCATTTCACAATCATGATGTGACTTGCCAAAGACGTTCAATGACCAGCCAAGAAGTCCACTTGACCTGAACAAGTACGTGCAAATATGTGGAAAAGTAAAAGATGCCAGTAAACATCGATCCAGATGTTTTTGGGTTGACGTGCTATAATCTGATTGGTGTGAAGGGAGATATATAATTCTAATTTAGAGATTCTGATTCTTTGGAGTTGTTTGAACTTGTTGTAAAATTGTATTCTTGAACAAAGCAATAAACGGCTCCCCGCTGGTTGCCCGAATTCGATTCCTGTTTCCATCTTCATTTGCCACAACAGTTGTGGCTTCAATCGGTCTTGACTCCTCTCCCTCCAGGCTCCCAAATGATGGGATGACCTTTCCACCTCGGCCAGGACTGCAGCGTCACTCACAGCATGAACTGGAAACTCATCTATTCGCTAAACACTTCAGAACACTCTCCGCTCTGCCTTCCTCCTCCTCTTGCATCTGATTTGAATCCTGCTTTGCAAGAAAGGTCAGAATACATATATATATATATATGTATATACGTAATTAGTCCTGGGATACATCATATTTGCAATATTCATAGCACCATACACAACTATTACGATTTGTCATTTAGCAGTGTATATTATTATTAAGATATTCAGGAATTTCATTCTTCTCTCAAAATACTTCACTTTTGATAACAGGATTCTGCTCATCCTTTTAAATTTCTACAAAGAGTTTTTAACTGGTTATGAAACAGTCTCAATTTATTACTGATGCCTTTATTTGACCCACATAAACAAACGAGACCATCAGCGAGAAGATGGGCTCTTGGGTCATTGGGGATGATTCACCGCCAAATCGGATGAAACGAATTATGGCTCCTTCAGCTCAGACTCCAGTGGGGCAACATAATGAAACCTTGACTTCAAATGTTTTAGTAAAACATTTTGTTGCTTTGTAAAAAAGAGAAAAAAAGATGAGCTATGTGTCAAACAAGTAGTAGCTTAAAACAAGTAGTAATACCTGTACTTTCCCGTGCTTCTCTGACCAGATCCACTATGTAGCTTCAAGGTCATGAAACTCAAAATTTGTGCATATTTTTGTGTCTGCTGTGTGTGGATGAGTGATGACTGTGGGCCGTATGTCAACCTAGGTGGTCCAAAATCTGTCAAGTGGTACTTGTGCTTTTATTTTAGTGGTGTAAGTAAATTGAATTAATAAGCATGTGTGAAAAGATGTAATACACACAAAATAACATTATTGACTTCATATTTTAACCTTTTTATTTTAATTAAAACCTGAGAGTATGAAAGATATCTCTATGCAAGACTCATCAGAGTTAATGGAACATGTTATGATCCCTCTGATAAGCTGTGAATAAACAGTTTGTTTAATAACTGAAACTGACACCTCACTGTAGGATTTAAAAACGGAAATGTGTGACGTAAATATTTATTCGTTTGAGCGATATTTGGTGGAGACAAGTGAGGATTTTTTGTGTTACCCTCTTTTTGTGTGTTTGTCCTCCTTCTTGTCCGACCCAGGGGGAAGTCCCTGGGTGGTTTCCTTCATCCAGGCATTGAAGACAAGAGGCTGTCAAATCCTCAGCTGGAGTCCAGCGAAGGCTCTCTGCGGCCTGCTCTCGCTCCCAGCGTGGCAGGGCTGCAGCGGAGAAACCACAGAGGAATATTCTGTCCTCGGGGAAGGGGACCAAGTTTCTATGGATTAGACAACTTCCCCAGAGATGAGATAGTGGGGGGGGGATGAAGAGTGTTAATAGTGAGGTGTGGAATATCTGTGTATATGCAATTATCACATACAAAACAAGCTTAGATCTTATGTTTAAGTTGGTGTGTGTATGAAAAGGTTTATTATTGACTGTGATAATTAAAATGATTATCTCATCAATTTGATCGTAGTAAACTTAAAGCAATAGTTGGACGCTTTGGGAAATACACTTATTAGTTTTCTTGCTGACAGTTACATGAAAAGATCAATACCTGTTATCTTGTTTGTTCAATCTGCAAAAAAGTCTGTGTAAAAATGACAATTCTCTATTTTACTGGAGAGTTAGCTATTCCTTGGCCAGGACGAGTGGCTTTGTAGCCATAGACTGTATATAAAAAGTGGACGTAGTCATGGTGACGTCACCTATTGTTTTGTGGACTGCCGTTTTGAAGCCTTGATTTTGGTGATTTTGCCGTTGATTTCTTGGCTTTTTGCAACCACTGAGTGTAAGTTAACATATTTGGATGGCGGAGGAGTGACATAGATAGGCCAAATACGGCTCTGGTAGCAGCAGCCCCCTGTCAATCACAAGGTAGCCACGCCCTAAAATATACAGATGTACAGACATTGTTACCTTTGGACAGGGTGCAGTTTTCCCGTGTTTCCAGTCTTTATGCTAAGCTAAGTTAGCTGGTGGTAGCGTCACACTTAGCATACAGGCGTGTGAGTGGTCTCATTCTCATCTTTTCCTCTAAACTGTTTGCTATTACATAGATGCATTTATTCATGCATTTTCCCATCATCTTATGTGACCAACATATATATGGTGTTGTGAACAATAGTATTCTGACTTTATTGACTAATTTGATCATAAAATGTATTTACTTCTATAACTTGAGCTTTCCCACAAGTACAAGTTATTTTTTTCTGTTATACTTTGTTTTGTCTTGCTGTGTTGTCCCCTCATTAATTACCGTCCACAAGTAAAACACAGTGAACATTTACAACAGATAGAGATAGAGTAAACTTTATCATCATCATGTGCACAATACAGTCGGTTGCTTTACATTCAATTATTATTTTATAATGCATTACTGTAACTTGGGCAGAATGACGAACATATTGCCTTGTGGTGATATTAATATTAAAATCACTAATTTATAAGGTAATAATTGCATTCCTCTTTTAGCGCTGCAGCAACAACATTGCACAATTACACAAAAGGTCAAAGCTCCAAATACGGGAAACCGATGCATAATGATATCCCTACATATTTCACTGTGAGCCCAATGAGCCTGCAGGAGGAAATCAGGAATAGTGTGTCTTGGTGCAGGATGTGTGTGTGTGTGTGTTTGTGTGTGTGTTTTGGGGGTAGAAGCAATAAAGCTGCTGGTAAAGCATCTTCTCATCATCACAGAGGGATTAATACAGCGCGAGTAAATGTTGACGCTATCTACATATCTATCTAGAAAATCAACTACAAATAAAATGGTCTCGTAAAACTCTCTCTGGGCTTTACAGTACAATGTCACGAGGAGTCATCCTCACTCCTCACCCGCCGTCACCCTCCTCCAGCATTGACCCACTCGCTGTGAGGCACCCGTGGGCCCTCTGACCTCTGACCTCCAACCCCTGCTAGCTACCTGCCCCACCCTGCAGGCGCCACATCAGGGCACAGAACCACCCACACAACATCAAGTCACATACAATGACTTTGTATTTATGTGTATGATGAATCTTGACAAATCATGTGTGACGCAGAGGGAATTTCTGATGAACTCTGAGAAAGTTTGTGTCCCTTAAGCTATCATGTCACACCGCAGGCTCCCAGCCCAGTTATATATCATATAGCCATCAGGGAGGAGAGAGTACAGTAAAAAACATCATAAATATGAAAATCATTAATATGGATCTGGGAGCAGAGAGAGCACTTCCTGAAATAATGAGAAAACCCATGATTAGTAACGCTGTATCTCCACATTGGGCACACATTAATTATTAATCATTCAAAAAGAAGTGTGGGAAACGTGTGTACCAAATTCACATTAAACTATGTATATATTTGAGTTTTTACTGCAGTCTCTGGACAGCTGTATGAGGAGTATAATGCTCGTTCATAAGACACAGCACCCTCCGCAGAGTATACTTCTGACCTTGACCTTGTATATGTCTTTTTATGATTCAGATTTCTGCTTCTTTTTTTTTCTCGAGGAAAAAAATGAAAGGTTTTCATTTGGCCTGGCTGAGCATATTTTCCAGTGAAATCTTCCGAGATCCATGAGTGAGCTGACCACCTGACAACACACCTGGATCTAAAAACGTTCCAAATTTCACCCGAGAGATTGAGAGAGAGAGAGAGAGAGAGAGAAAGAGAAAGAGAGAGAGAGAGAGAGAGAGAGAGATAAAGAGTGAAGGGAAGACAGAATGGGAGAGAGAGAGAGAGAGTGAGTGTGAGGTGAAGTGCAAAGGGGAGAAACCCAAAAAAGCAGTGGTACCCTCCCTCCTCCCTCCTCCCTCCGTACAGCATGGCAGTTAATTTAAATTCTGCAAGGAGACAACCCATAAATCACCTCCATTCTGACTAATGGCTTCTGCACTGAGGGAAAACTCTCGCCTCTCTACCTGGAGACTTTCTGCACTGGAAAAAATAAAGGCTACACTTGGTTTTTGTGTGTGTATATATATATATATATATATATATATATATACAGTATATATATGAGTGCTTCACTCAGACAGACAGTTTTTGAAGGAGTCAGCAGCACGACTAACCTCTCTACGTGAGAGCAGCTTTCACTTGAGGCAGAAATCCCCCTGTGTTGGCCCATAATTAGCCCCCAAAACTGCAACCGTCTGACGTCAGAAGTGCGTGACACCAAACTAACCTTGGACTGGATTCCAAAAAAACACCCTGGGTTAGCGCACAAGCATAGCTCGCCCAGATTTGTGAGTCATGAAAGCTTCTGTATATTTGTTTTCTTATACTCAAAGTGGTCGTACCTCAGGGACGTTACGAAGTTCTTTTGCGGATTATTTCATAGCAAATGTTTTCTTTATGTGTGTGCAGTAGTATTCAAACATTCTTTTCTCAAAGGAAGTAAAACTGGAATTATTTAAATTTGAGCCATAAGTGAGAAAAAAAACGACAAGCACTTGCAGTATTTATATTTATTATTTATTTGGATTTGACGATGAAAAAACATTACAGCTAGAATTTTAAGACAAATTTTCATCTGTTTTACTTCCATCATTATTCATTCTATTGAAGGCACTACTTGGTCATGGCAATAAACAAACTATGAATAACAGTATGACCAAAACTTTAAGTGGAAGAGTATATTTGGGTTGTAAAGGCAGTGAAAACACATTTTATGTTGTTATGAGTCATGGGTTGTGACATTAAACACAATTTTCTGTCAAAATTGAAGTGTTATTTCTGATTATTTCACATGACAATTTTTGACTGTGCTCTTTTCTCTTTTTCAGGGGCTTTGAGTGGGGAATAAATATGATTGGCATTACCAACCAGCCCACCAATTTTTAATATAAGTGTAGTTCACAACATATAGACCAGAAGTTTTCAAAGACTCCTTTTGAGCCTCTTTTTGACGATGTTCGTATACATTTTGTCGCAATTGGCACAAACAGGGTCTTTTTTGTGGATTTGTGGATATTTATTCACGATGGATAGAGATAATGATAACCTTGGAAAGCCAAAATTATGCTGAATCTAAATTCTGTGTATCAAGTCTATGTGTTTGGATTCAACTGAGTTATGGTGTGTGTGTGTGTGTGTGTGTGTGTGTGTGTGTGTGTGTGTGTGTACGCTCAGTGATGTCCCCCAGTGATGTTGGGGGTATCCTGGTCAAGCTGCAGCAGACAGGGTGGGTTGAGGACAGGATGTGACTAAGAGCTCCCGGTCGCTCGTTTGCTTTTTTAGTTGGTTCACAGTTTCCTGTCAGCAGCGCCCTTTGCTCTGGGATGAGACATGTTACCTCAGGGCCCTGTTTGCTCCTTCATTGGCCCCTCGTGACCTGTCACTACTCATTTGAGTACAGTGGTGGGACCAATACGAGACATGCACCAAAGTCTCGCCAACTAAATTTGTCCCATGATCTGTCTAGATATCTCATGGACACCAATAGAAAACGATCTTGCCTTTTGGAAATGCAGCACTTCCTTTATTGGTCATAGTGGAGTGATACCTTTCTACTGATAACAACAAACACCATATACAGTACAGACACACATGCGCCATTTCGTTAGACCGAGATCCATTGAGAGACCAGAGAGGAATAAAGAGTCTGCTTTCCGCTCTGTAATCCGTCAAACATTTAGTCTATATACACCAGATGAAATGGGGTTATTGCTTGTGCGGTGACCTGCAGTAACCGGCTTCAGCCAGCTTCGCCTCCTATTTCCTCCCAGTAACACGGATGACCTCCAGCTGTGATTGGGACCTCTGATCCCCCATGGGGGTCATACATGTGTTTTAAAACTCAACGACACGCTCTCCTTCCTCCACCTTCCCCTCCGGTCCTTCCACTCTCCTGCCTCCCCCCTCCCCCCTCTGACTCCCCTCTCTCCCCCCCATTCTAGATTTAGAGGAGGTTTGACGCTGTGGGGTGTGACACAGATCGCCCGGCTGAGGGAGAGTTCCAGTCCTCTGGACCACAAGAGTCACGGCTTCCCCTCCACGCTTCCATGTCCAGCTGTGGAGGACAGATATGAGCCTCTGACTGTAAGGCCCCAGGCACTGTCACCAACATCCAAACCCCCTCACTGCCCCGGCATCACCAGCTCCCTCAAGCCTTAAACAGCTGGGCTATGTGGGACACCCAAATGACTGTAGCGGCTGCAGTGGCTCACTGCGATGATCCCTTGCACTGCTCACCCATCCCACTGACTAATAATGACTATGATCAATCATATGTGAGACTCCACTGTGAGAATATCTCGCCAGATACACGCTGAGGTATGAACCCCTACCAGCCAAGCAGGTGTTGGGTTTTTCAGTCAGAAGAAAAATGACAGTAAGGGTCACTCGGACAACGCAGGGGGCGAGGTCATTCTTCCCATGCACCAAAATGTTTCTCATCACAAAACCCTTTTTCTTTTTGCCTGTCTTTTATCTCGTTGGACATGAGTTTCTTCTTGTGAGTTTTCCCTCTCCTCTCTGAAGCCCCGGTCCTGTAATCCAATCTCATTAGCCCTATGAATGGAAGGCTCTCTGTGTGAATCCATTAAGAAGGCTCCCCTCTCTGTAATCTCTCTCGCCCTGTGGGATTAATCACCCACAGAGAACAGAAATCGATCCATTTAATCATTAAAAGATGTGACAAAAACGCTGTAACTGGGGGATGTGGTGGAAAATTATCAGCCAATTGAAATTCATTGGAGAGAGAGGAAAGAGAAAGAGAGAGCGAGAGAGGGGAGTAACAGAACTCTGTAGCACCTTAATGAGGCAATCATTCCAGTTATTTGTGCTATGTATTTGCGCAAAGAAAGGAGGCTTTTCATTTGCCCAGGAAACTAGAAGTGTAGAAAGTAATACAGAAAACAAATCAATGATTAATAAAAAAAAAGCCCAGACAATGAGTTTGACCAAGACAATCCTGTCATGTATTACAAACAAACAAGGCTTACTTGTGCGAGTACATCATGTTTAGTGTATCCGAATGTTCAACACAGGTGTGTGTTTGTGAAATGATGCCAGGGTCAGCTGTGAAGTGTTGTAACGTTTAAGGTTTGATGATGCCTCGCATGAGCCCGTAATGAGAAGAAATGAGGGTCGCCGTACGATGTTAACCCACTAATAAAATCTGCCTCTCTTTAAAGGGTGTTAGAAAACCACAATTACCCCCTTGACATTTTTTTACTGCATGATTTATGAACTGAATATTGCATCTCCCTCTCTAACCCTTATTCCGGCTGCGGAGTAATAAAGGGAAGTTAAGGGGCAGTATTGATCGGCTAAAAACTAGTCTTTGATTTGCCACAGACCTGCGGATGAATGGAGAGGAGAGGAGAGAAGAGAAGAAAAGAGAAGAGGAGACGACAGGTGAGCAGACTTGAGGAGAGGAGAAGAGAGGAGAAGAGAGGAGAAGAGAGGAGAGGAGAAGAGAGGAGAGGAGAGCTCAGCTATTGATGAGTTTTTCTCTCCCACGGCCCTCCACCATGCAGCCCCTGGCCGTCTGGACACCCGCCATGTGTGAACAAGCTTTCAGCTCACATCATCTTCTCCACTTCCACCTATAATTGGCCATATGTGTCACCAGCACCCTGCTGCTGCTGCTGGAGGAAAGGAAAGGGAGATCACAGCTTTGACAAGGTGATTGTTGGATGGCTCTTGCTTCGACATGTCAGGTAAGCCATATCTTGGCAAACACTTCTTGAGCCCTTCTACCACTTCAATTAGTAGTAACCTGTTGTGTACCGGAGGTCTGCCTGCTTATAACTGCAGCTGCTTTTGCCAGTAAAGTTTTTGTTAGAATGCAAAGAAGAAGAAAAAAACAACACCCTAAACTTTTCGCACTTGCCCTTCACGTGTAGTCCGGACGTAATGAGATATTTATATCGTCTCGAGAGGATATCTCTAGTAGCTCTGCCGTGGACAGAAAATGTACTGTAGATCATCTGTAGGCCAACCACTGAATAAGTTGAATACATAATGCCCCAAAGCGGCCCGTGGCATGTGGCATTCAATGAGCATTCATTAACCTTTACTGCTGCTGCAGCAGTTACCTGCATTAAGTAAGGCAGTTTGGGTACAATGTTCAGACAGGTTATCAGGTAAATATCATTGGATAGAGAAACTCAGCTCAAACAAACCCCAAAACACAAGCGAATTACATACAATATATGCAACAGAGTTTTATTCTTAGTCTCTGAAATTCATTGCCGGAGAAATTGGCAGTGAATGCGTCAGTGACGCCGGAGAGGGAGAGAGGGGAAAAGGTCAGAGATTGGAGAAGGGTTCGTCCCGCTTCCCTCGTCTGAATGGCAAATGTCACACCAGCCAGCAGAGGAGCGCAGAGAGTGCAAGAGAAGGGTGAGCGGAGGGGCGGGTGAGGTTAGGAGGGAGAACAGGGAGGGGAGGAGAAGTTGGATAAGTGGGGAAGGTGTGAAATCTCTGCTGAGACGCTACTGGGCAGATGCTAAGTTGGTGGTCATAGTTGTCTTGCCAAGCAGAATAGCAGAGGCAGCTGAGAGCTTTGCAAACAGGGGAGTCGGGAGGCAAAATACATGTGAAGCAATGACGTGCACATACAGCAGGCTCAGTGCACTGGTGGCATTAATACAAACTGAACACAAACAGTTAAGAGTTGTTAAAAAAAATGGCCAATGTCAAAATGATTGATTTTCCATAATTGTATTTGGTACTGAAGTACGGCAAAGTGATCATTATCAGAGGTATGGATTGTGAAGATACAAACTTTGTTCTTGTTTATTCGGGGTTTTTTATCAATAGATTTAGTGATATGATAGGAAAAGAGTCGGTGTAGATTCTTTAAAAATCATGTTCTTCTTTTCCTTCTTCCTTCTCACACATATTATATCACAAATATGGAATTGTGCATAACCATTTAGCAGAAGACTACCCATTCCAAACACTTGGTTTCAAAAGGGATGAGAAAATAACAGCACTTTCACTAATGTCTGGTTGCAATCTTAGATTCAGATCACCTTTCAATTTTCTGAAGATTAGCAGAACGAAAGTACAAACCATGGGGTCAAGATAGCAGGTCCTACATGACAAACTAAAACACTCAGGCAAGTGGGGGGATTGGATGGTTTGACACTGTTTATTTGTGCCACCAATGGCCTAAAATCACAGAGTGCACAGAAAGTCCTGTCAGGCTGATGAGGTGCTTTCTGTGCCACGGCGACACGTGTCTCTTCATGCGACACGTCCGAAAGGCCTGTGTTGTGAGGGATGTTGTGATGCTGCGTTTGTTCTGTCCCTCGTCGCTTCAAATCTCCTGATTATCTAACAGTCTGGCTCCATGTGTCGTGACTACCACATAAGTTAACAATGTTAATGAGACATTTCGCTGACGGATATTAAGATTGTATCTTCACCCTCTGACACAGGATTTCAACGGCACAGAGTGTGATGAGCTGGTGTGTACAGTGTATAATTGTGGATGCCGACATCTTGATGGCTCATCTATTTGAAGAATATGTCACGTTCTCATGTGACTGCGTGGCTTTGAATCCCAGCTTGTGCATTGACATCTTGTACTTTCCTCTTTTGTCCGCTTTCGTCTAGTTTCTTCACACTGAAATGATTCAATACTTCTGTGAAAGTTCATAGTGTTTTAGTGGCATTTATTCAGCACCAACACTTTTTGGTGTCTTCCCCCGAATTACAGCAATAATAAAAAAAAAACACAATGAACCTCACACGGCACACAAATTTTTGATTTTTCTGATCACAAAAAAAAATGTCTTTGTGACTCCAACATCTTTAGATGTAACGCTTACTGTTTGTTTATTGGGTGGCAATTTTCAGTTCGTCACCTCTTGTGAGTGGAGAAGAAACTAGAATATCTTCTTTTGATCAAATCTCTGAGCTTCCTGTTGGTGATGAAGCATCTCCTGGATTCAGAAATAAGTTATTCACATATTCATTCATGTGTTTGTTTATTCACATACAGCATGGTCTACCTGCCCCCTAGTAATCAATAGAAAGCAAGTAGACACTGAAGAGATCGGTATGAATGCTTCTGTCTTGCATTTGTTGGAAGTGTGTTTCTCTTTTATTGCATAAATGATAATGAGTCAGTGTCTGGCCTGCAGGGCCAGATTCACTGTGCAACCCTTGAACATGATGAATTAAAGCCATTATCTTTCTTTTTAATATGAAGATGGACGATTTCGGGGCGTTAAAGATTTTATTTCATTTTTTCCGTTTTTAAAAGTTGCATATTTGCCTGTTTTTTCACCCCCTCTCAGTTCCTCTGCTAGCAAGCAGCACCTGAGAGTGTCCAGCAGCTCCAGGAGTGGAACCAGGCCGAGGCATCGGGGAGGCCGAATGACGTGGCTTCATCTCCTTCTGAAGGAATGGCAGAGGAGGGCACTGGCACCATGTCTGGCATCATGACTTAGTGAGACACATGGGACCTCTGGAGACAGGCCACCATCTGGAGCCCGTCACTGAACCAGCTTGACACCATGACAAGAAAGACGGAGGCTTTACAATGTATGTCTGCCTCTCTGTCTGTCCTTTTACGTCAGTGACTTGGACTCACAAAGACCGCAACCACCCCTCCCTCCTTCCCTGTTCTCACTCCGCATCTCTCTCTATATATCTCAGTCTGGTCTGAAGATAGGCGAGAATCTGCTGTGGGATTATGTACTGTAAGCTGCTAATAATGTTGAAGAGCCTCCTGGGTTCCCAGTCTCGAAGCAACGGTGCAATAAAGCCAGGAGCTGGGAAATACATGGCTATTTAATGGAAAGCGAAGCTTCTGCGCTGCTGTGCTATATTTACAGGTAGCCTCTCTGCCTCAGCTTCTTGCATCCTGTGCTTGTCTGCCTTGCCCGCCCGCCCGTCAGCCACCTTGGAGGAGACCTGGCATCTGCTGTTCACCGTGACTCCCCTACAGCCTCCCACGCCACTGCCACACACTCTGCTTGCACAGGCAATAAAGCAAGAACTAGTGCGGGCGCAGTCATTCCGATTGCTGTTAACAGTGACACTCGGTTGTGCAGCACAAAACAGGTGACAAAGAAGGAAAAATCATGGTGTTGGAGAAAAGGAAAAGTATGGAATTCTCTCTTCATCACAGTTTGTTGTTTGTTGTGCTTAGTGCTGCTGCCCAGTTTCCCAACTATTCAAATCTTGCCATTTAGTTTGCACCATCTGTCTCACACCGAAGTCAGAATGGATATGACACAACAGGGCCACTGTTTTGTTGTCTTGTTCTATTTATTCCTCGATAATGAGAAATCAGCAGAGGGACTGGCATGGTGCTTGCTGCCACCCATGAAACTCTTCCTCGGCCATATGGCTTGTCTACAGGGGGCTACTTGACTCTTCTGACTCGGTGGCACCAGAAGCACGGATCTTGATCTCTCCCCTTCAGAGGGTTGTCATGAATCCACGCTATCGTGCATCCAGGTTGAAACAGAATAACTTTGTTTGCAGTGTCTCTGCTGGATACTCTGTCATCTCCCTGCAAAGTGTTTTTTTTTTTTTTTTTTACGGTAATTGACAGACAGATTGTTGAAGCAGCAGCAGCAGCAGAATTGGTGAAGAAGCATCTTGGACAAGTGATGGCGGCCCTGGGGACATGCTGTGGGATTTACGTTGTCATAATTGTCCTTCCTCTTTGTGGGACACTTTGTACATATGCGTTAATCCCGACTTTGGCCTCGTGTGCGTGCGGTGTGACGCGTCTCCAAAAGGGAAGACAGCACTGTGTGACTAATTACGCACTCTTGGATTGTTTGAAGGGCCACAGATTGAGGATGGCATGCATGCAATGTTTAATTCAGCATCCCGCCATGAAGACTTTTAAATCTAGTGTCGGGCTGGCTCTGCAGCAGCAGGCTCTGGCACAGCCAAGATTTACTCGTAATCCCCAGTGTCCCAAACAATAATGTGCACTTTCTCTAACAGTGCAGTACAGTAGTTTTAAAGTGTTGAACATGAAGCCATGCACACTCCAGTACACTGTAGTAAATGCACATTTCATTTAATTAGAAATTCAGCAAACAAATGTCAATAACACAGTTACAGGGAAATCAGCCCAGTTCAGTGATGCATCTCTCTGATTGATCTCGGCCAATGTATTGTCTCAAACAGAGCTGCCATTTCAATAAATCAGTCAACTCATTTTGCAATTTCTCTGTCTTCATCACAGCCATGAGACATTCAACAATCCCACCTGGAATCAATTATCGAACAGTTTAATTAATTCACACATAACTGTAAAAATTTGCAATGCTTATAATACGTGCGTAAAAAATCATTAGTAGGTGGATATGTTTTTATTGTGTTCTTCACATGTTGCTATATTTCTATAAGTTACTTGTGTTTTTTTACCTCTGGAAATAATGATTCTTGTGATTGATTATGATTTTGCTTTCGTTCTTAAACTCTTTTCTCAGTTAATTTCAATTCTTAAACATTACTGCAGGTTTTTTTCAAGATAAAACAAAAAAGACCAACCTTTTTTTTTTTCTTTATAAATCTAAATAAACTAATTTTAAGGACAAAATAATCACAAACAAAAACTTCCATAAATAGTTGGTGGACTGATCTAACAATTCAAAGTAGACTTCAGCAGTCTACTACAATGACAGCTGCCACAATAAAACAGCTTTGGTTTTTCCAACCGCGAACCAATAAAGGACAACTAAGAGGAAAATGAAGATTATTGAACAAAATTAAAGATGCCAAAACATTAGTTGACATAGATTTAAACAATTCCCCCTTGCGGGATTAACAAAGTAACTATCTATCCATCTATCTATCTATCTATGTATCTATCTATCAATCTATTTAGTTTACATAGATTTAAAAATTTCCCCTTGTGGGATTAATAAAAGTAACTTTCTATCGATCTATTTATTTTGAAAATACTTCAAATTATAGGAAAACAAAACAAGAATAACCCATAAAATGACCAGTTAACATACAATTCAAATAAATGAATAGGATTCTTCCTGCACCAAATTCCATGGCAAGGAAGTAGATTCTAAATAAAGTAATAAATAATTAAATAGTTATATATATATATATATATATATAACTATTATATAGTATATATAGTAACTAATATATATATAGTTAAACACTATATTCTTTCTATAACTTACATTTTGTTGAATAACTTTGTTTATTACATATACGCATACATAATATAGAAAACAAAAATACATTTAAAAAACAAATTTACCAAGTATCATCATCGTGTCATCCCTGTACCTCTCAAAGACATGTATTTGTATTGCTTAATTTAAACCATTGCATAAACAAATTAAGCAAAGTACAAATACACTGCTCCAAATCAGTGGAATACATGGGGCAAATAGCCATACGACCAGGAATTACCCTTTTAAAACCACAAGGCTTTCTAAATAATAGTCAGGGCCATTTTAATATATTTTTGTAATCTATATTAGGCTTTCTAAATGTATTACCAGTTGTTTTTTTATGGAACCATGGAGCTTTGTCTACTGGATTGTGATTTACACTGGAAATATGGCTTGTATCTCTGATCTAGTCCCATTCCCTTCGTGAATTAAAAATATAGTCATGTGCCCAACCGAACTGTTCCATATGCATTAATCGTCATGGCTAGATCGGAATTTAAATTCAACAGCATCACGCGATGCAGCTACTGTCGACATGCAAAGGAACAAAACAGTGCCAAAACAATCTCATCTTTCAGTGCTCAACCATTGGTGGAATATGAAGAGAAAAGGCGATTTGTTTTTCGCCTGATGAACATTCATTTCACTCCCTCACATCTGGAAGAGTCCAAACCCCAGCGGGTCGCCACCTCCGGCCTGCACAGACACACTGAGCAGCATGCCCTAGCAAGACCAATACCATCACAAACAAAGACTGAGGTCCCGTGGAGCACATATGTGGAGAGAAGGTCACGAACCATGCTGAACCATCCGAACACACAGCATCATCCGCCCTGAGACCACGTCTTGTAGAGCTGCCCCTGGTTCAGATTCTGGTCGCTCTGTGGCTGTCTGGGTATATTACTGTCATCCTAGCACAGTGTGTCCTTAAGCTCACGCTAATGAAAATGTATGGAGACATTTAAGTCACATGAAATCTATTAGGCTCGAGGGCTTGCGTCCATATCTCCTCCATACGCATCAGCAGTGTTTTCCCTGAATTTGATATGTTAATCCTGATGTACTTCAGTGAGGCTGCTTGGATTACAACCCTACTCAGACACATCACAAGGCTAAATGACTTCAAGTAGGGTAAAACATGCACAGGACTTTAGACCAGGAGACCGCTGTGTGTGTGTGTCCTGTGCAAAAGTAAAGTAAATGTTGACATTTTGTCTCTTTTGTCGTTAGTCACGCGAAGTTCACGTCAATCACGCTCTTTTCCTGAACCTAACTAAGTGGTTTGGTTTGTGTAAACCTAACTCTCTGTGAAGACGGAACTTTATTTTGAAAAGTCTCTATGCATGTAACGAGTGGAAACTGTCCCTGACATGTCCCAAACTGATGTAGAGTGTCAGAGTTTGAAGCTTAGGGCCACTGACCAAGCATCAAGTGTCAGTATTTGACGAGTTTGGGAATGAGAATGTGTTGCAGCCTCAGGTATTTTTATTTTTTTCTACTGATCATTCAGCTGAGAGTTTCAAGCCCATCCAAGCCTTGTAGGGTGGAGGGGGTCATCTCACAGCATAATGAATGGTCCAGAAAGCCTTGGACCCCCAAAAATAAAAAGTGCAAAGTTATTACATACATTTCAGTTCTGTACCTCATTCATGTGATATTCATTCCTCATATTGTATGAGAAAGTGTCAGCATGTGAGCAAACACAGTGTGTGTTTGCAGCACTGTACACATCTAAGCAAGTGCGAAGGAAACATCAAAGACGGTGTGGGCATGCTCAACCCACATGCTCTCCTGAAGTTCTCAACAGCTTGTCTTGCAGGCAAAGCACTTAACCAGTTGCCAGTTTGTTTTTTATCAAAATAGGTTTAACTTTGAGGTCAGTTGTAATCTTTTTTGTTAAATGCAAATGTAGGAAAAACAGCCCATCTTGTTCTAAAGTGCTGGTGTCAGGACCCTGCAGTTTGACAGCAAAGGGATGAATATCCCACTCAAACATAAACAATGCTGATGTGTGAATGTTATACACCCAATCAACCAGCCCTCCTGTTTTCTTCTGCCTTGTGAGACAGCTGCTGCTATGTGCGGTGTAGTGGGACTCAATGGCATTTTAAACTGAACTCACCATTCTCACCTGCATCTGCATTGTGTCTCCAGAGCAACTGCTTTCCCATTTAGCGGCTGACAATATCCAAGCTTTCTATTCATTTCCCGTCTTTCAGGCGGGAGGAAATGAATCACAGGGCTGTCAAGGAGAGGCACAGGAGCAATAACGGGAGTGTGAGAGAAAAGAAACTTTGATATGTGAGGTTTACTCACTCTTTATTTCTTACGGACCCTTGGGGTATGTTGTGGGACACCACACTGCTAGACTCCGGCTGCTAAAGCTAACAGACCTGCAGGTGTAATTTCATCTGCCCATCTTTTTCTTCCCCGCCTCAGCCTGCCTCCAGCTTTTTCTCTCACTTTCTGTATTTGGCATCCTCCACCTCTCTTTTTCTTTCACACAGGCTGCCTGGCTGTCTGTCCGGTGTCACTTTCATTTCAATCACAAATGTCATGCTGCTGTCTCTTAAGTAGATGCTTTTTAAGAAAATACTCTCAGACAGAAATTACTTCAATAATAAAAGCAGCATTGTCTCTGCAGACCTATACAGCACACATGCAGCGTATGCACACATCATGAGTACAAATGCTAATAATTTGTTGATACATTCGCCCTTGCGTATACACACAGGAATGAGTATTGAAAAAAACTTTTCTTTCCCCCATATTATTATGTTTTAAAATAATTGTCAAAATTAGGTGTATGATATGAGGTATCCTGTCGAGAAAACAATGTGTTGGACGATTTTGACCTGTTAGTGGCAGTAGATGAGACATCAGAACATAATAGAATTATTCCTCTGAGAACCATGAATGACTGCACCAAATTTAATGGCAATCTAATAAATAACTATCAAGATATTTAACTCTGTACCAAAGTGTTAAAAAAAAACAGAGCAACTGACAGAGCGACTGACAGAGGCCGACGGCGTCCCCAGCGCTACCTCACTTCTTTGGCTAAAAAGACAACACATGGACAAAGGGGTGGAAGGTGGAAGAATTTAAAAAAACAGCTCCGCACAATTGTGATTAATTAGCTGCCCGTCACAGGGGTGAAGATAGTGGGGACAGACATATTGCCTATTAGACCTGAATAGGAAAGATGGAGTGGGAGCCAAGTAAGGTGTCTGCTGCTGATGGCAGAGGACAATTCACAGCAATGTATCTCTGATGTCAAACACAGACTAGAGTCTGCAGCACCGCCCCCTCTTACAATACCACCACACAGCTGAGGAAAGAGCTGAGCGTGCTCCTAATGCTTCACATGAAAAGATTTGCTTAATGCGATGAAGACTTTGTTGACTGTGCATGCACATAGTGATCTGATTATGGCCAATGCATTATTTGTATCTTTCGTTCAAGTAAGTGCCGTTCACAGTGCTCAACAGATGATTAATTTAATAATTAAGGTGGGTGATAAAGGGCTGACCTATTGTTAATCAAATTTTCACACGATAGTTGAATAGATATTACATCCTCTATACATTAGTGTTCCAGCTTCAGTTTCCTTTCAAGCCGATCTTTCTGTTATGACGCTGTCCTGGAACTCCCTTGGGTCTCTCTTATTATAAATATTGCAACAGAAGTGCTTTGAATGTTTATTTTTATGGTAGCTTGAACGTAATAAAGCATGTACATACAGTAGATGCATGTTTGGTAGAAGCAATAAAATATACGCAGTGAAATGTCTTTAGCATGCATTGGCAAGTATTCCCATGGCTAGAAAATATGTGGACATCAATAATTAACTTTCAGTAAATATTTAGGATATGATTATTTTGTATGTATTCATATAATGATTCTGTTAATATTTAGTCCGCACAATCAAAGATCCTGTATATGCCAGTACCAAGGGCACCACATTGCAAATTTTTCTCGCTCTCCTCTAACAATGTGTTGGTGTGAGTTTTATTATGGAGCCTGGTGCTTCACTTTCTCGAGCTCTCACCTCTGTGACGATACTGATATTTTAAGGTCTGCCATCTGCACAGGTGCCAAAACAGCCTGGGAGACTGGATGTCTATGGATCAATCTGAAATTATTCCCCAGGTCCCTCTGGCTGAAAAGATGGCCTGTCCACACCCCACAGACCCCCCCCCCTCCACTCTCCCACACATACACACACTTAATGATTTTTCTGAAGTGAACAAAACAATTAAGTAAAGCCTGCAGCATTAAAGTCCTTCAGTTGAAGCTCAGAAGCCTGTAGGGAGGTGTATTGGAGACTGAAGACAATCCAAAAAATCAAACGGCAAGTGAGTAAAAAAGGCACTGCGTATTTATTCTCTAGCCTCAGGCAATTGTGTAGAGGTTACCTCTGAGGGATCTCTTCATGTTCTTTGATGAGCACCTTTGTTCTCCAGCACAAGCTGTGAATAGAGGCTAATACCTGTGAAACTTCTGAATCTCAATCGTCAGTGAAAATGGTGCACACAGTTTATCCATCCCAAAAAACATTTAAGTTTATGGATCTTTAGTTTCTTTTCTGAAAGGAGGTCATAGTTCAGTAGACAAGTGTTTATCCCTTTCACGGTTTCCTGGAACAGTGTAAATATGTCCTAGTTGTTGTAAAAATGGACAATGGCATTTGTCATCATATAAGAACGTCAGCACGAAAGGAACCAAGAGTGTACTGGACTGGTCTGCATCAGCTTTATCCTGCAGGTCACGGGGAGAAACGCACACAAACAGAAATGAGATGAGGGTCATCACAGTCACATTATCAAGTTCAAACCACATACCCACCAATTAATATGTATGAATATTGCATGACCACGGTTTTTCTGGCCCAGCCAGCTGTCTACCTGTTAGATTTACTCTGAAGTCGACCTGGCAAGCATAGTTTTATATTTTGATGACTAAGTAGGTGATTACACTATTAAGGAGATCCAGCATTCGGGAATAATGCTTCAGTTTTAGTTCTATTACACAAGGTTTTAGTATTCGTATTGTTGGTGCAATAACAAGAAAGTTCCTATTTAAAATTATGACATGGCAGAAAGAAAATAGAACCCCATAGATAACAAATTCTGCAGAAGTGTGAACATACGTTAAATTTCACCACGGGAAATAAAGTTTAGGTAGTATATTGATTATACTTGAGATGAATCCCATGGCCAACACTGGCCCAAAGCTACCCTGAGTGCTGCAAATAGACCCAGGTCTGCACCACCAAATCCTACAAGCAATATAGCCAGATTGAAATAACAATAGCACTAAATGGCTGTTGCATTCCCATGCTTTCCCATTTGAGTTCAAATGTATTATTGTTTCATAATAAAAGAAAGAAAAAAGACTTATGCTGTAGCCCTGGTGCAAAAGTAAGGGATTAAAACGAGTTAGTTCCTAATAAACTTGAATGAATATAATACAGTAAGGCAATTCAACTGAAAGTAATTTAGTTTCATAAAGAAAGAAAAAATAGCTAACGTAGAGATTATGATAGATTAAGCATAAACGAGGTAGGATGTAAATAGCTGAATAAGTAGATAAAGGTTCTCTATACAGAATTCAGAGTATATCTTTTGCCTCCACTTGGCTATCAACATGTCAACCCCTGTGCCGGCGGCTCGCAGCCAACTGTGCTAACAGCAAGAACAGTGCAAACAACAGCAACAGTGCAGACAGAGCAAACAGTGATTCCCTGAGGGGGGAACTGGAGGGTGGAGGCTACACTTCCTTGACTACATGTTTTGGCGGGGTGACGTTATCAGCTTTAACCGCCGTATGACGGTGGCCATGAGTTAGCCAGAGAGGCACGCTCACATGTACTGACATGCACTGAGAGGCAATGAAGCAGGCTCTAAGGCACATAGAAGCTCAAATTACAACACACAAAGAGGGAGAGTGACTTCATTCTCTATTGTCGTGTTTCAGAAAGGCTCCGGATGAACAAAGGACGTCGTGGATCAAACGGTTATAATAAAAAGTATTTAATAAAGTAAAAAGTCGTTGTGATAGAAAGTACAAAAATCTCAGCTGAGGATTCGCCGGCTTCCGCGATACACAGTCTGCTCGCAGTTACCTGTCTCTCGCTTCCACCGTCGAATCCTGAACAAAAGACGCACATTGAATATATAGCACCCGAAAAGGTGTGAAATCATCCCATTGGTTCAAAAAGTATGCAATGTCCATTGGTGCACAGCCGGCACCCTGCAGCGTCCCTCCTGGCGATAGGAGCAAAGTTCGTTGTGCCAAAAACTCCCCGCCCTGTCTGTGAGGGGGACTGGGGGGTCTGTGAGGGGGACTGGGGGGTCTGTGAGGGGGACTGGGGGGTCTGTGAGGGGGACTGGGGGGGTCTTCATTAGCATCCGAGAAAAACAAAAGTCTCCGGTGTCTCACTGCGCCGTTATGACCACGCCTCCAGGCACGTGACCTTCTCAGGTGCGTCCAATGCAACTGGTCATTTTGACTGTCTCTCACTAACTCCTGGCGGTACAATTCAATATTACCATGCAGACATTTCTTTAATAATTACATAGTTCCCAAAATCATAGCGGTGCAATGGAATATTTCCATGCAGACATTTCTTTATTAATTACATAGTTCCCAAAATCATAGCGGTGCAATGGAATCTTACCATGCAGACATTTCTTTATTAATTACTTCAAAATCATAATACTCTTCAATGGAATATTATCCTAAAAACACTTCTTTATCAATTTCGCAGCTTCAAAATCATAATACTCTTCAATATGCAGGTAAATATTCCTCCACTATGTCATTACATAGCAAATATTTGTTTGCTGCTATACCAATGCTCTGAATATAAAGTTCATCCCCCTTGAAATAAAAAGGTTCTAATCACTATTGAAGGCAAACAGTTATGTTACTAAGTAGAAACACACAGATTGTGACTTTAGTTTCAGATATTTTAACTGATTGGTCACAGTTGGGATCCGTCAGTGCCAGCTGTGTTTATTGGTCGTTGGTCAAGAAGAGGGCGGGAGAAAGGAGAAAACATGGGGGAGATGGGGGAAATAGCAGGCAGAGGGAAGGAAAAAGAGCAAGGTCAAGTAAATTAAGGAAACATATTAGCAGTATGTTAAGACACGTGGACTTTTCTCTGTTTAATTTCGTTCAATTAGACTGACCGCTAGTGATGCTGTCCACACAAGCCCGAATTCTGTGAGTAGCTTTAACTGAAATTGCATAGCCGTTAGCTGCTAACGCTAACCTAGCAGGAGTAACAATGCTAACCGCGCAGCAATAGGCTGCTAAATCGTTCGGTTAAATATAGGCTACTGGGAGCATCGGCTTGTAACAGTTTCTTTAAGTTAGCTTGGCAGATAAAGTAAATTTGAGTGTGAGCTCGGACCCAGCGCTGGATGAAGTCACCTGTTGGGCTGCTCGAATGGTACAATATACAACATCATTGCTGGACTGTTGCTGCGCGTCTTGATGGGGATTTCACCTCCACTGTTGTCTGGTTTCATCTTTCAGACAACAAATAGTTTCACCGGGACTGAGTTGGACTTTCTGTTTTTTGATCTGTTGAGGATGGATTCTGTCAGCTGCAACGCCCAGGCCTGCAACTTTTCTTGTGTGTGTGTGTGTGTGTAGGCTCACTGTGGGATTTAGAGTCTCGTGAAAGTCGATATATCATGAAAAATTCCCTTTCAGATCACATCCCAAGTGTTATACTGCATCTATTGAACAATATATGCCAGCTTCTTTTGTTTGATTAAAATCAATTTCTTTGCATTTTTATATCAAAATCTAACAATCCTTTATTTTTGTAAATCTGAATATGATGTATGCATAGGTAAGCTAGTACCAACCAATTATATCATGACATCTATTCATCAGTAAATCTGTAACTTTTAGCACCAAGGGAGGCAAACGGTCAAGAAAAAAAGACGAAACTCAGGTGCTGTTTTGACAACAGCCGCTAGATTGCGCTGTCGTCATTTTGTCCTGAAAACAGCAATTAGTCTGTGGCCTGTTTTTTAGACGTCAACTTTCCAGTACGAACACTCATATAATCCTCATTAAAAGCATGATGTCCTATAAGTTGTAAAGTTCACTACTCCAGAGGGAGAGTTATTTCTTTCAGACATACGGGACTGCACCGCCCTGCACGCTCATATACCATATCCGGCTATGCCGGCTACGTGCCAGTTGTACGCGGCTGTATTCATGGACACATCAGCTGTAATTCATCACTGCTTATTATTTTATAATACACCCATGGGCTGTATGCTGTAAAGCTTCTATAGATGTGTTGAAGTCTTTGTTCCCAAAGAACCGGCTATCGGTCACTAGCTAGTAGCATTACATAAACGGAAGTTGACGTAACTCACAGGCAAGGCAAAAGCACAGGGCACAACCTCTTACACATCCGTGGTCTGTGATCTATTGACTGTCTATGTTGGAGGTCCTTGACATTAAAAAGTTTGAGATTGCTCTCAAAATCTCAAAAGTGATCAATTTTTCTGGTTTCTATTTAAGGTACGTCCATTGTTCACTATATGCTCCTCTGTTAAGAGGGGCAAAAAGTAAATAGTTATAATAGTATGCTCATTGTTTGACACGGTTCTTTTTGGTAGAGACATTCAATATATGACAATTGAAAGGAAAGGATTTAGTTTTACTTTTGGACAGCACTTTGTTGGCAGGCGTTTTACAGGCGTCCTTTTGATATCGGCAAATGTAATTAAAAAGTACGTCAACCTGCTCATGAGTTTGCATTTTGTTTAGTCGGCGGGTGTATGTTTTACCCAATCAGGTAAACATTTTTTTAGTAGCTACTTTAGGAAGCCACACTCAAATACTCCATAATTCATTCTAAAGTTAGTTACAGCCACTTGGGCATTATATTGAGTGTTTAGGTGCTATATTTGATCACCAAATAAACCACAAAAAAGAAAAACCTGAGCCAAAACGTATACAAATGGACTGGTGTCCACACACCAAATGCAGGACAGCCAGTAAGAAATGAATAAATAAAAGAAAAAATGCAAGAGACATTAATATATCACACTTGTAAAAGCTGAAAAACAATGTCATCGAAGACAGCACAATAAACAGCAATAAAGGCAGGTTTCAGGTGGCTCAAACCCAATAATAATGAAATATCCAATCCAGCTCAGATTTGGGAGATCTGTTTATTAAATTTATTTTGGCTTCTGCTCTTCTTTGAGATAATATTATCTGGACGACTTTCAAGTTTGGCTAAACTCTAGTCATTTACAAAACAAACAAAACACATGTTTGATAAACCTCTCACATTAAATGATAATTTGTTGTTCTTATTATGCCATAATAGTACTCCACATTTGTTTGATGAGTCACATTTGCATTTTGCCAGCACTTCTTGGAATGATCTAATATATTTGCAACCATTGCCTCTTTTAAAATATATTTTCTTTTCCTGCCCATATTGAAATTAATTAATGTTACACCCAGAAAGTGGGACAATGTGTTTGGATCTGAAGCTAAATATGCTCAGTGCTTGAGAGCCGCCTTATTATTGCTGACTGGGAACAGGTGGCAGATGTTATGCTTTGCAATGTGTCTGATGGATTGCTTACTACTTGCGATTTGTCCATTAATTCAGCTGTCAGAAACTATTCCTGCATGCAACTTTGTCATGTGTATATCAAGGGACATGTTTTCAATCTCTGCTTGATTGTGAATCAAAAAGCTTTGTGTGTCCATTGTGTGTCATGTCATGGGTCAAACTGGAAACCACAACCCTCGATGTGTGCACAGCATGAACCTTGAAGCCCAGCTAAACCCATTTGAGAGCAGAATGAGACCCGCTGATCTCTGTGTATGCAGTATGTTTGGTGTATTTGTGACATTTCGAGAAGTGGGGAGCCAAAGTAGGATTAGTACATTGTTGATGTTGAAGGCATACTCGAAGCAAGAATGTAAACTGTGCCTGCTTGCTCAGTGTCACTCTTTAAATACCAGTCCAGCTGATTATATTCTAGTCCAGCAGCTGTGGAGAGAGGTGTGCAGTTATATGTGAGGAACTGAGCTTCTCTCATGTAGCTTGTCTCCTCTCAGCTGCATTGCAAAGATGTTTTCAAGCAGCACTTTGTAGCCTACATTCTGCACACACCTGTTTCACATGGTTACTGCATTTGCGATCTGATTGGTTTTGGATAAAAGAATCCAGAGGTGGAGAGTTTTCATGTGGGCACTCTTGTTAGGAACCTGTGTTAGGAGAGTTCAAGGTGTCAGTATTGATACCATCTTTTAATTGTATACTTTGTTTTATGGGTCATTAGTAAGAATGTGCCTTTGGCCTTAAGGCTTCTGTTGGTTCTGAAGACTGTTCCAGTCCATACTGTGGGTGTGTCCATGGATGTGCCGGCATCTGAGCATAGATCCGTGCCTGCACTACTTTTCCTGCAGATTTGTGGGTGTCCAACATAGACTGTGTAGAAGAAGTATATGTAACCACAATGACATTGGTTTGTGGACTGCCGTTTTGAATCCTTGAGTGGCATTTTGGTCTTTGCTATCTTGGTTGATTGTCTATGTTACTTTAAATGGGAACATCATTTACAAATTGAACATCATGCTGTATTGAAGAAGACTTGAAACCAGCAGTTGATACAATAAACTCATGTTTACAATGTTTACCAAGGTAAAAAATCAAGTGAGATGTGGGGTTATTTTGCTGGCTGTACTTAAGAATAATTGTTGATCATGAATAGTGTGTTTACAGTACCATTGCTACACCATTACTTTACCTTTTACCACTACTATACGTATGAAACAGTATGGGTGGGGGAAAAATGTATTATTAGATGCACCGTGATTCTCTCTTGAAATATTATGTCTTGATGCAGAAAACTCAATAATAGGAAATTTGGAACTCAATTCTTAACATTGTGATGGCCTGTAATAATTCTGTGAGAATTAGAAGTGCTGCTTTGAGCATTGTCTAGAAATGCTTATCGCTTGTTGCTCCTGATAAGTGAATAAGAGCCCGGTTGTAACATTATATCCAGTACAAAAGTGAACTGCAGTCAATGAGCCGCCGCCTTTAAAGGCACTGCTGTAGACGAAATGGTCGACTCAGTCTGCAGAGCCCTGAAGCCCCGCCCCTGCTGCTGCACAGAGCACTGGGCACTAGTTTATTCAAAGTTTATTGATATTTAACGTGCCATGTGTCCAATTTGCACCAAATTCGACTCCCATCAATACCAAGTTGAAAGTACATTGGATAAATCGTACCCGAGATATGGGAAGGACATGGAAACAACCAAAGATTCCTTGCTTAATAGTTAGGTGTTGTCAATATTAACAAGTTTGATGACTCTTAAGTAAGGGAAAAAAAATGCATTTCATTTTTCTATTTAGGAACTTGCAGTCTAATAATGCACAAAAAAAGTTTTTGACTATGCATGAATTTAATATTAATGCACAGTAGGTATGCAAATAATTGTGAGTTCTGGGAATTTTGATTTATTAAGTTGTGACTCACTTTGTTGTGCATGTACATTATGTTGTGTTCACCCTTATTCTCCAGCGTTTAATGATCATTCCAGAATGTTTCTGTTTTTTTTGACATTGCAAGCTCTAAAGCCAGGATTGCTATAGATCAATAGCCTGACCACAAAAAGCCATTACTGCATCGGCGTCCTCCACCTGTGGCTATTGATGGTCTGGGTTATCCCAAGATCAGTTTAGATGGAAGAGGTAGGCTAAATCCTGTATTGGTGTATGGAGGGACTGACATGACGTATTTGACTGTACTAAAAATGTAACCACTAAAAACAATCCTAATTTGCACCTCTCCCACATGAGCCTGCAAAGAAACATTCCTTCTGGCTAGAAAGTCTGTGCCTCACTCTCCCACTGACAAATGACCTTGACCCACAGAAGCAGCGTAAGTACAGATACTCACTTAATCAAAGGCACAAAAGAGAAAGGGTTAAGAGAAAGAAAAATAACCATGGAAACACAGAGAAATCCATTGCTTTGTGCCCTTTTAAACTGTCAACTAATGATTTAGGATGAGGTGGGGTGTGGGGCACATTCGCTTTCAGCCAAGCCCCATCACCTCGGGAAGAGGCAAAATAAGACAGCAGGGAAGGTAGGAGGAGAGTGCTGAGGAAGGGTTGTGGGGAGAGTGTGAGAACATAAGAAAAAAAGAAAAAAGAATCCATATCCATGCCTGGATGCGTCTGTCCAGCCCGTCACTCTGAATTCATCGTCAGTCAAAAGCAAAATGTCACACCTTTCATCCGTTCACCCAGAGCTGCGGACTTTTAATTGCATGGGCAGAACATAGTTTAATCGAAGTGAGGCTGCGGCGGGGAGGAGAGCGAGGTATACCGGGAACAGGAGGGCCAGGTGAGGGGCAATGGCAGCCAGCAACAAGACAAGAAAGCAATAAAACTGATAAATGATGCCAAGACACACAGATACCAAGACCCCACCTCCACCTCCACCACCACCACGTTCTCCCCTCACACAGCCGCCCTTCTCACAAACACACCTCTCCAGAACCAGCTGCAGCTGGAACAACACCCACCCACCCACTCCCCAACACCCACCCATCCCTCCATCTCCTCTCCGGAGGACTGGACAGCTCTTATTGAGCACTCGTCTGTTTACAGATCAAGGCTTCCCATCGGATTTTGGATCAATGGGATTATATTTCTTATAAAGCAGGACGAAGCAGAGGAAGGTGAGGGCGGCAGGAAGGGCGTCACAGGGTTGTGGGCGTGTGAGTGAAAGGCAGAGGATCGAGCCGTCAGAGAGACTGCACGAGGGCTGTTGGAGGATGTGATGACAGAGCGACGATTTGGGGAGCGAGAGGGGTTGGGTGAGAGGAGAGGGGGGGTGGGGGGGGGGGGTTTGAACAGAAGAAAAGCCAATGTCTACGATGGGATAGAGGGTGGAGAGCTTATTGATCTCCTGTCCGTCTTCACTTCAGAAGATCAGTGGCAAACAGAGGCCCTGGTGTTTATCATTTAGTCAATGTGAGGATGAGGACGTTCTGTCTGGGGACATGGAAATGGCAAACTCTGCGATACAGCATGTTTGCATGATGCAGATTTTGTCCCAAAAATGTCTTTGAGAGAAAACGTGGCCTGCGCAAAGGGCAAAAGTCGAGATGTTTTCCAGAAAGCACTGCGAGCTGTTAAAAGACGGAGTGAAAAAATAAATATTCACATTTATTAATTAGCAGAATTGTGGCAGAATGAGCTCACAATGGGGATACCAGATTTGTTTTCATTCCAGTCTTTTGACATGCTGTTGAGAAAATAAAAGCGCACACTGGGTTTCTCCCAGTGTAATTTCCATTTGTTTGAAATCAGAATCTCTGTGTGTCGCACATGATGTGTATGTCTTCTGTTTTTCTTCACTGCTCACCAACAGCAGCATGTGTTTACAGGCATCCGTGAGTGAGTTGATAAAGTATGTTCTCCAAAAAATCGTATAAATCAAGCAAAATAGTCCATCTCCCAATTAAATAGATTGTCTGATATATGGGTTGAATGTAAGGGATTGCATGACAAAAAATGAGATGGACTGTGCTTACTTGAACCATAAATTATGAATATATTTGCATATTTTAAGTGATCAAATGCTGAAGCTTCAAACGTTAAAAGAGTGCTATTTTAGACAAATGTATTTAATTCACACTGAGCCGTGAGATTGAGAGAGATACTGAGAGACAAAGAGAGAGGGTCCTCAATTACTGGCGTCTCTCCAGAAAACCCTTGTAGCCAGTTTACTTGTCGTCTGTGTTTTAGTCATTCTGATGTGTATCGTCTCAACCTTCTGAGCTGTGTTTTCACTTCCTCGTCCCCACGAGGTGACACAAATGTATTCCTATTGCACACGGTGCTATTGATTTTTCTTCGGCGGGAGAATTAATCCGCGGCGAGCGAGAATCATCTTAGAAGCAGGCGTTCATTTCCACTCTCACCTCCAGTGCAACACCCCGGATGCGTTTTGATCGCGGTGGTAATTTGAGCGGCTGGATGCGCTGGCATGCTCTGTCAACTTAAAGCCCCCATCTTCAGTCCCTTGCCCTCTTGAAAACACACACCGGCCTACATAAACATACACGCGCATGCATGTGCAGACATCCGCGGACACACAGATTAATGTCAAGGACTTTCCTATTCAGAATTCTAAAACATTATACATGCAGATTAAAACCACATTTCTCCGTGCACCTACTCTGCTGTGGGATATTCCGCGGGCTTGTCCCTTTTATTTCCTCCCCTCTTCAAAGTGGCACAAAATGTAATCCTCCTTAATGGATGTGTAATATTTACACTTATACCATAATCGCTTAAACATTCATTTACGGAGCCATATTTGGTTGTTCGTTTCCCTGACAGCCTATTTATCAAAAAGTAAATGTGCAGAACCTCGCGCCCCCTGCAGCAATCAATCAATATGCTCCTCTTCGCGGCTACCATCAGTGGAGATACGTCTCAGGCCAAAATTAATCACTGTGAAGTTTGCATAATCCCCCTCCGCCCCCCCCCCCCCACCCATTACCCCACGTTTGAGAACCTTTACCTTTGAAGACCATTTTGATGACTGAAGGGATTAATCAGAACCTCCCATTCTAAAGGCTGATGAAATTGTAAGAGTTTATGTGGCGATATGATGAAAAAAAAAAAAAGAGCAATTTTTGAACCATTCAGTGATTGGATCTAGCTTAACTGATTTACATTTTTACTTTTGAGAAACTGTACATGGCTCTACGTCATAACACCCAGAGCAATACTGCCTTGACACTTTGTAGAATCTCTCTAAGCATGCGGGCTTCATCAGACAATATGAACTGATCGTCTTGTGTATGTAGTAAAAAAAATTAAAGAATCCAATTGAATGAAACAAACTTTTCTTTTTCTGATTATTGCTACATGTTTATATTTGAAACTAATAGTTGTTAATGTTTAGTTGGGTTCTTTTGCATGCTTGTTTCTGTTACATTACAATATGAAATTGCAAACACAATTTACTTCAGGGGTCGGCAAATAATGGCATGTGGACCAAATCCGGCAAACTTTTCTATTTCATTAAAACTTTGAAATGCCTTTCTTGGAAATCTACTATAGATGGCAATATAAATGCAAGGCTCAGGAGAATCACAATAAATATGGCCTTGTAGGTTACTGCGCACCACATGAAGAGAGCAATGAAAGCAGAGGTTTCTTTGCCTCGTTCTACACCAGGTTACAAAGGCCTTTGCACACCAGGGGTCAAACACGAGAAGGACAAATACTCACCTGTGAATGTTTTGCATTGAAACTATTAATACCAGCAGATATTCAAATTTGCAAATTTTACTTAACTTTAAATTTGTCATATTGTATTGAGTTTCTTTTCCGCGAAATATTGAATTTGAGTTCACTCTGGTAAACAGTGCAGTTAAAATGCCCGGGCTTTTATTATGAAACAACATGCTGCCTTTGGCAAAGTTGAAAGAAGGAATAAAGTTTGCTGTCTCGGTTTGGACTACAGAGCCTCCCTGTTGTTGGACATTATGGTCTACGTTTTGAATATGTCCGCTCTGCACAAGGTGATTGGTTGATATCTGTATTTGTGGTTTCTAAAAAATAAAAAATATATTTTATTGTCGTGCAACTTAATCACACATGTCAAAAACATCCCCAGTGTTTAAAGGCTTTAAACACAGAGAGCTTTGGACTGAAATCAGGTCTAATCAACTTATCAGATGATTAACATCAATAAAACATAAGAAGAATATATAATGGACTTTATTGAAATGAAACAACTCCCCTTTGAATACTAACAGTTTAATTCCAGGGCTTTAGTCTGTTTGGCCAGAACAAATGTATCTCTCCCAAATGCAAATACAGCAGATAGCAGATAACAGATCAAATCAACAGTACTTTTATTAAACCATAAATGAAGTACGCCACTGTTTATTGTGCGTAGATAACCTATAAATTACATTTCCAGTCTTGAAGTGCAACACAGAACAGATGATCACATATACAAGTAATTTATGTACCAAATAATTCAAATTACCTAAACTTAGATACTTGAAATATGTGCTTATCCAACTTACTAATGGAAAAGATTGCATCAGGCCTAAGCTAAATTACTTCAAAGAAATAAACCAATGAAATATATCGAAACAGCTTCCATTTTCACTGCGCTTGTACAACATTAGCCACCTCAATGAACAACTTTAATTTCCCTGTTTAGCAATGCTTTATAACACTATAATTGAGAAAAGCTCCTCCCGTGGGCCCCCATATGTGGAAGCTGGTGAATTAATGGATAATTAATGACAATATAGTAAAACACAGTTAAAATATTTATTCATAGAATTAGTTATAATTGTTGACAAATACTGTACATTAATAAACACTTAAAATGTCATTAAAGCTGCATAAAACTATTTTATTGTGTGTTATGCCATTTATCAAATGTTTACATGTTCCCTATAAATGCTAAATAGGAGGACTAAAAGTAAAGTATATCATCTTCTACCTACATATTTCAGTAAAGATAAATATCTATCTGTCTTCCTAGACATTTAATGAGGTAGCTATTTCTCAATTTCATACTGATTAAGCTGGCAAGGTTATTATAATTATAAACAACATCACACAATATTACACATTTAAATAATGATATTATGTCTACCAAAGACCTTTAGAAACAAAATTGAATTCAATACGGCATTCTTGAAACAAACACATCACAGTGACTTGCCCTTTTCATCAGGTACTATACAGTATGTTCTTTTCATACCATTATGCAAATGGTATGAAAATATTTCCAAATAAGTAAACCCTACTCTGAACAAGACCACATATGACAGATATGCGTTTGTGTGTCTTGTTATTACACACGTACACCATGTGTTGCTATATTGAACAAAACTTAAAATGTTAATAATAACAATAAATAATGTGGTGGGGGAAATTGACAGCTGGAGTTTCTTCAAGAGGGAAATCTTTTTTTTAAATACATTTTACATTATGAATTAAATATATATGAAGCTGGGGATGGGAACTGTGTCATAAAATGATTGGTCTGAGAAGTGCAAACTATAAAAGCTCTGCGTCATGAAAACAATGATCAGGTATACACAACAACAGAAATAAAGAGATTAAGACAGAACCAACGTGTGCTTTAAGGAGAGAGATGTGTCACTAATTGTACACATCATTAGAGCCGCAAAGTGGCTGACTTCATTTGCAGGTTTGAATGGGATGGAAAATAATCACAAGACATTAGTGTTAAACTGAGGCAAAACTCACTCTTAAATAGGTAGATTAAAAAAAAAAAGAAAAAAAGAAGCTTTTAAATCTGTAATGTAACAAAGTGTCGCTGTGTAAACCATGTAATGCTTTGTCTCCAGACAATCAAAGAGCAGAAAAAATGTAATGACCGAAGCCTGCTGTAGCACAAAGTCATATCAATCTAACATCGGTCTGGCAGCACATCTGCCTCAGCTAGCGCCAGAGGAGCAATTTACGATCACGGTTGTTTTCACGCGTCCTAAGTGGCCAATTCTACATCCCTGAGCTCCATTATGTCAATATCACATTTGGTAATGAACAAGTGTTCCTCAGAAATGGTAAAAAAAAAAAAAAAAGAAGTTTGACTGTGCATCTGATAATAGAGAAAGGAGCTGTGGGGCGTCTACATGAACAACTTGGAGGCACTTTACACACACACACATAGCACATGAAATTGTAATTTTACTAAATGTGAAATTGTTTATGAAATATCAGACTTAATTATACTGCTCGTATCAATAAAATAAGTTTACTGCAGCAGATTTGGGGTATTTGTGTTCTGTGTGTCTTTTATTGTTTGATATGCTGTTAAAAAAAACGCCACAGGATCAAGTAATGAGCATGTAAACTGAAGATCGAGGAAGATAAAAGTATGCGTTTGAATTATCACCTCTATTAAAATATTGATACAAATGGGTGGAGGGGGCTCTGCCTGCACTCCTGTTTTTGTTGAGGCTTCTTCTTTGTGCTGTGAATCGGTCATGAAAACTTTTTTTGCATCTGATCTGAGGACAAATATCATAAACCAGATTAGAAAGCCTGTGACAGTCTCATATTTCTACACATATTGTTACATGCTATCAAAATTGTTTGTGAATGATTAACTGTCGTTGTCATGGCAACAGCTGCTCCATCCTCCTAATGCCTGCTCCTCTTCATCTGATTCATTTTGCTGTTTACATCTCCTGCTATTGCAGACATGCTATTCCTCACCTGCCCACCAGGTCACCTGATACATCACCTGCCTGCACACGTGCTTCTCATTGCCCATTCGTCTCATTAGGTACCAGATAGGTCTGAACTGCTGGTCACACCAGGATTTAAAACAAAGACATTTTCCGGTTATGTCAATTGCGCCATTGACAAAAAGCAAGCTGTGTGCTGACCTTTGAGGGGATGGAATGCTGAGTCCAAAATAGAGGAAGCGATCTTTCCGTTGTTTTCTTTTAACCTCAGTCAAAAAAAAAATGTTTCACTTGCTTTGCTTCGAAGCGTGACAGTTTGTCTGGGGTTTTAGCTCATAAACTTTTTCTTTACCCACTGCCAGTTTCTCACGATCGCCTGATCGGTATCGCACATGTGCAACTCAAACCAGAGATGAAAAGGAAGTGAGATGCCTCACACTAGTTTTACCACCTGCCCAATCGGGAAAGTTAGATTTACTAACTCGACATGGCATTTTACTTTTTACAGGGCCAGCGGGCGAGCCTTACTGTTGAGCTCTGCAATTATGAGACATGAGCCAATGGTACTGTACATAAAGGCCTTATGAATACATTGTGTGAACTTATTAGTGAGTTTTCTCACTGACCATTGGCATGCCTGTTTTATTTTCCCTCTTCAATAACTTATTAAATCTGATGGTGTGAAAGGTGAACAGAATGCAAAAAGAAATTGAGAGAAGCTCCTTGAGCTATTGCTACTGACTAGCGATAGCCTGCCCAGGCTAACTATAGTGAGTGGACGGTTTTTATGCAAGCTAAAGCAGTTCACCAACTAGCCCTGCAAGTTGTCACTATGTCTCCAAGCTTTTAGCCTTCCCTATTTTGTGTTGATGAGCAAATGTCACCTTGTGGTGTGGCCGCCAATTTATTCCGTGTCAGATTGTGTGTTGGTGTCTCATTCTTAGTGTTGATAACCTATTTGTTGCCATTCTTCCTCTTAACGTTGAATTGCTGATTTTTGAGCGTGTAATTGACAAAGCCCTTTCTACGGAGCATGGTAGTGGTTTCAAGCCTCGTCTTTGATTGTTACAGAGGTGTACTGTATTTATCACACATAGTGGCTATAAAGCCAATAGAAACATTGTTATTTCTTCAAGGTGTTGATTGCGATGAAATCTTCACTGATGTGGAAATTAACAGTCCAAGGCTCAGCTATTTTCACTAAAATAAAGCCTTTCCTGGTGACATGCTGACATAACATTTCACTTTACAATTTAATCAAGGCTAAATACACAAAAGAGTAAACAAACACTCTAATAGAAACAGAGTGTTTAGTAACATTAAATATTGTATTTGTTCAGCTTCAACTCGGGTTTAATGGTAGCTGCTACAATCCATTTACAGGTTCAGGTTACTTTACTTGTACCTGTAAGTAGATTTGCTTTTCAGTGACAGACAAGTCATCCTTCTTGACACACATCTTACAAACAACACAGACAATAAGGTTCCAATAATCACAAAAACACTTCAAATAAAGTAATAAATATAGATAAATATGAATAAATAAATAACCGTTGCATCTATAGCTTTGGTGTAATGTTGCTACCAAAGGACATTCACTGTCTACTGAATTCATGTGCGTGGGTATGTCTACTAAAATCAGGTCTACAATCTACATGATTCTTTATTCTCAGTTTCCACAAACCAGTAACCTGACACGTTTCTTATATAAAACAGACTGAGCGATCGATGTGAAAGGAAGTGGAGGTGTCTAACGGACAAAAAAAGCGACTTGAGTGATGTGAGGTTGAGATACTGAAACCGCAGCCGCTATAATTACCAGCGGCGACAGCGACGCAGGTATTGTGTTCACCTTGTGAGACACCGAGTGCAGCGGGAACTACCGCGAAAGCGGTTTTGAGTACTTTGCCAGGTGTTGATATTTCTGCGGACAGATTTTGTCGCGGCAATAAAATCACAAGCCTGCAAGATGCAGTCGTGAAACTTTACGGATGGGTAGTTTAGATCAAAATGAAGGTCGAGTTCAAAGAGGGAAGTGATTCTAACGCGGGAGGCGGAAGCATTGGGGTAGGAAGTGGGGAAGGGGCCATGGAGCAATCCCACCACTTTACGCCCCCGCCCCAATTTAGTGTTGCTGCTGGTGGGATCCAATCACAAGATCATGATAGAGGATGCCCACTTATTGAAGTAAATAGAATATTATTTTTATTTTTTATTTTTTTTATTTGTAAATGTATTAGTGCAGTTCATAAAGCTTAATCCTAGACCTGTAGTTTTGTGGTTTTAGGGGCTCTGTGATGCTGAAAATATCTCTGGTGAAAAAAAAATTGTTAACTTGACTATTTCTAGATTTTTACTGCTAATGATCCAAAAATGTCAATCTGAGCATTAAAAACAATTCTTGACCAACTATTATGAGTCTGTTTATGTCAACTCTTTTCCATTCTTTTCCATTACACTTCTATAGCTCTGGATAATTAGTATTACACCTACAACTATTTGAATGCAGCTGTGCCCTTTTTCACAGGACATAATGAAGGGCATGCTGAATATGTAATGTTTGACAGAGATTTTCTGCTGTGGTCACTGGCTAACCATCAGAAAGCAAACATTAACAGGCAGAGTCTGTGTAGTGCAAATGCGTTTTTACAAATGCATGTTTGGTGCCATCTGGTGACTTCAAGCATGGGAGTTGAAGGATTTAAATCAAGTTCAAGGCGCCCGATGTACGATATAGAACAGCTGCCATACTATTTTACTTGAATCGGTCGGTGGAATAATGAACACATCTCAAAACACACTAAGTTTGCAAAACAAACTTAATTGGGAAGACCCTCAGGCCCTATAATCTTATGGGCAAATACAACACTGCAGTGTACCATGCTGTGTTACATAATACATTGTGCTTGTAAGTTTCTCCTACATGGAAAAAGGGAGTGTCTCCTCTTCTTCTCCACTCTCCAGTGGGAACAGAGTCCACAGTAAAAGAATTAGGGATATAAGAGTCATTCAGTGCGTCGAAATGTGTGGCTGATGTAGGGAGGTTCCCTTGGGAATCTGTCCCTATAGCCATCACCTGAAACAACAACATGTAATCTTGATAAATTCCTGCCGGAATGAAGTCATATTCTAAGCGAGTCAGAACATGAAACGTTCGATAAGGATCTTTATGAAATACATGTACTGAACTGAGCTGCAAACCGTCCCCGTAAGAGCAAAGAAGGGAGTGAGTTAATTGCAAAATGATAAAATTATACCCATTCACCTAATGAAGTAACTGAAGAACAGCAATTGTGACGGAGTAGACAGTCCGAAAAGATTTCACAAGAATGTGCTGCAATAAGTTACACTTTAGGGAAGCAAAATACATTTTCTTGAAATCGTCTTAAATCCTTAATCCTTCAACATAGAGAGGTGACATCAATACTACCCATGTCTGACGTGAAGGCGAATATGCTGACGCAGAGATTTTGTCTAATTAATACATGAATTAGTTTGAGGATTTTCCTAACTAGCATTATTGATGAAGTTTACTATATATATTGTGCATACATGGGATATTAGGTGGCCCCTCTCTTTGAGAGATCATTTTCCATGAGGGATGATGTATGCTCACGGCACGGTGGACACGCCTGTGTTTGTGTTGGAACAAGTTCTGTGGAGGTGTAATCACACGAGGGAGACTCTATTCACCTCTCTGCAGGATCTGAGAAAAAGGAAACCTGACTCTGCTGTCGAGCACAAGTTGCGTGTTTAACTCCAAAAGGTGAATATAATTATTTCAAATTATAGCAAGATTATAATTTAACTGTAATCTATGTCTTGGTTATGTTATTCTCTCAGATAAGAACAGTTTCATACGAGCTATATACATAGTGGAGAACAGGAGTTTTGTAATTGAGGGGAAGAAAATCCGCTTGGTTTGGCTGTAACAGGGTAATATGCCCTCAGCAGTAAAAGATTAGTATTTTTCTTTTGACCGAATATGACTTATGACTTAAATACGCCGTCTTATCGTTTCATCTTTTATATAAAAGAAACGTATTTCCTGCACAGCACAGCACCTGCTGAGTGGTGACCTGTTTGCGGATATACTGTTGTAAGCTATAAGTTCCGTTCCTCTTGCAGCCAAGATGCCAGAAACCGCAGAAGCTGTGTCAGCCACTCTCACCACCAACAGAAACTGCACCATAGAAATAGCCAACGTCAGCAGTAGCTACTGCCTCATCAACCCCAAGTAAGTCCATAACTGTATTTACCGATTTCAATACATGTAAATGTACGTCAAGACACAATTTTTTTTTCCTGAAACAGAAGTACTAATTAATGAGTGACCTAATATAGTGCATGAAAAAAAGATAATGTGATGATTGCAATTATGAAAAAGAAAATCATTCGCTTTTTTGCTTCTTAATGCATCTCCAAATGTTCGGTGCATCAACGTTGTTTTCTGCATAGTATCATGGCTTGTGTGTGCACTCAACAAGTTTGAGTACACACTTTCCTTTTCAAAAGGCCCAATGCTTTGAAGTGCGTTGAGATTGCGATGACTGATTACAGCTCTAAATCAGCATCTTGATACTAAATAGTAAGCAGTAGTATCCACAACGTTTGTTCTCTTTAATAATCATAAATAAAGCACAACTTTCCAGCACAAGTCTTTTATTTCAATGTGATTATACTATCGAGATATTAAATAAAGCTCAATGATATTGCATTTGAAATGTCAACGTACCGTCTATTTAACATAAATTATTAGATTTGGTTGCCGCTTATTTCTCAACATTGAAGTCTGTCAGTTTCTCTCACCTCTGCAAAAAAAGAGGAAATGACTAAAACTAAACAGTAAAGTAGATAGAAATGACCCACGTCTTTTGGAATTTCTACCATACATTTATCTAGCTGTGGCAGGACAGACCATATCTTGGATGGGTGGTTTTCATGTGTGACATCACTTTGCTGAGAACATCCACCTATCCATCATGCAGTGACACACACTGCCTCATTGCACATCGCATGCAGGTACACTCACTGTTGCTTAGAAGTCCACAGCAGTACTTGCACAGTCACACTCCATCCATCAGCATAAGATAGTTCAGGTACCCTGGAAAGCCCAACACTTGAAAAGTACTCTGACAATCTTTTACAAAACTTGCAAAACTCTTGTTTTTCCATCAAAAGTCTGGGAAGTGTGACGTGAAAGTTATCAGCTGACCGGTATTGATGGTAAGGATTTGACTCCCGCTCTCTTGTACAGGGTCTACATGTCAAGTGGTTTCTGCCACCACCCGCCCCAGCCGACGATCCGTACCACCAAGACTGAAGTGTGCTCCTTCACCAAGGACGACAACACTGCCACGGGCGCTGTCGGCCTGCTGACCTACGACCTCTTCCATATGCAGAGCCGGGTTTGCTCCGAGCGCGTGGCCATCATGTTCTCTGTGCCCTTTGACCACAACTTGTACAAGAACCGGCTGGCCGTGGGCGTGGTTGAGCATTCCCGCGCCTGCGACAAACAGCTGTACCACCAGCTGTATGATGGGAAAGACCTCAGCAGCTTCACCCGCTCTGAGACACACGGCTGTGGCCTGATATACCAAACTAAATCTTTTGATTTAAGGGCTACAATGTCTTCTATTGGCAAAGCCATTGTTAAAGTGGAACTCTATGATAAAATGGGTCGTTAGTATGTACTTTGTTGCTTTTGTACCCAACAGAATAAATAAACTTCATTTGATTTGACTGCTGCAGCATGTTGACATCTAGAGAAACATCCAGAGGAGAGAAAGACTGATTTTGCTGTCATCTTTACTTTGTGTCCACTGGAAGATATCAATATCTGACAGCCAGCTCATTGATTCTCCATTAGCTAATTTCTTGGGCTTATGTGCATTGTATACTCCCTTTTTCTCTGATCATGGTAATAAAACATTCAGACTCAATGTTTGTGTTGTGTGGGATATGTCTTTCATTATTACTGACGAACAGTAATCATTTCTTAATCTCTTAGCTGGATCCATCCAATTCTAATGAGTAGCAACAGATGGAATATCTGCATAGATGTTTTTTTAATCGGTATGATGACAGTATTGTTCTTCACTGGCTGCGACACTCTCTATCAGTGTGTAGTTATAGTGTGGTATTGGGATGCAAGAGAAAGAACGAATAAGAGTAAAGTATCTCCAGCGAATTTTGTCTCAACTTGTTCAGTTAGTTTTCCAAAATTTTGCAGGAATGAGATTACAAAACCACCTCAGTCTATGATGCCGCAAAGCTGAAAGGAGAAAATGAGTGTGCTGGAAACTATTCAACTCTACCACAAACAAGGGTGTGGCCGTTTCATCCCACAGGGAAAAATACAGGAATCTTGGTTCTCAGTTTTCTGTTTTGTGTGGGTGATAAATGTGTGTTGAAAGAGGGTGTGGGCTGTCATGGGGTTGTGTTACAAGTGGGAGGGTTTCCTGGATGATGGCATACATCCTTGTTTAAAAAAAAAAGAAGGAAAAAAACTACCGGCACCTCCCTTCCAGGTAACTTTTCCCACTTTGGGACTTGGGAGCATCAACAGAGGTTCTCAACAGGTAAGTCACCTCGAAAATTTGGTAAAAAAGACTTTAAATAAAGAGCTCGATAAGAGGCAGTAGAAAGAATGGCTCATTAGCTGAAAAAAAAAAAGGCTATTTGTAGAAGCATACAGAAGCCTGATGGGATATTTGTTTGATTTGTATCTTATATCTGTTGACAAAAGGGGTGATCATTCACTCGTGTTCTCACTCTAACTTCATTATTGCATGCTACTTAGTGCTGTAATTGAAGAAGTACACTCTAATGAGGCAAAGAGAGTCTGCAGTTATTCTCTGATTGTTCACAACTGTTTTGAAATCTCATTAGCCTCTTTGAAATACATAATTTATACCAAGTGCTGGTTCATGTGCACCTTTGAAGGTCAATGTAATGCCAATATAGCATGTCAGCTGAGAAGAGGTCAGGAAGATATTTTATATTGGAGTAAGTGTGATGATTCCCAGTGTGTTTAGAGGTGGAGGGAAGCGCTACAGTCACAGCTGTGATGTCGTTTGGTTCAGATGGTTAACACCTAAATTACCTTTTGTTTTACAAGCGCATCTCAACACCCATTCCAACATGACAGAGACAGCTGAATCTGTAGCAGCCGATGTGGCCAGCAAGAGAAGTGTTACCATTGAAATCGGTAATATCACTAGCAACTACTGCCTCATCAACCCCAAGTAAGCCCTCACTGTTTTGTCATTTATTTTAAGGCTTGAAACGTATTATACAGATACAAAAGAATATGTATAATATATGTGTGTGTGTGTGTGTTTGTTTATGGTTAGGGTGTTCCTTGAGAATGGGGAGACGTACAACCCACCTCAACCAACAGTGCGCCCTCTAAAGACAGAGGTCTGCACGTTCTCCAAGTCCAGCGGCAAAGCAACCGGCAGCATTGGGGTGCTGACCTACGACCTATTGGAGAGGTCACAGAACGACTACATTGAGACTCTGGCCATCATGTTCTCAGTCCCATGGGACTACAACCTGTACAAGAACTGGTTTGCTGTGGGCATCTGCAAGAAGGGCCGCAACTGTGACAAGGACTTGTACAAAGAAATGTACTACGAGAAGAAACAGAATGAGCATGGGTTTATCAGGGAGGAGGCCGTTGGATCAGGAATCAATTATGTGGGCCAATACTTAGATATCAAGGCCACAATGAGTCCCTTGGGCAATGCCATCATGAAGGTGGAGGTGTGGGATAAGCTTTTCACACCCGTGCCCCATCAGTCTTACTAGTAACCAGTATTCCTGTCATGAGCAGCAGAATTTATCCCTCCACCTGAAGCAGACAACACGCATGATTTAACAGATGTATTCCTGCTGACATGTGTCTGTATACCTGGGTATTACCCCTCGGTAAATCTGCTTAAGATCAGAGTTTAGTTTGTTTATAAATCCAGGAGGCAATACCCCATTTTATAGCCAATGCCTCTGTCTGTTTTTATAGCATCAGGTTTTAAAATGGCATCTTTAGAAATGAGAATCAAAGGATGACTCACCGGAGGACGAGGGCAGATATAGCTTAATAAAACACACTGCGAGCTTGTCTGTATTTACCTTGACACTGTAGTCTGAGGAATAAAATAAACCTTTTTTGCTGAAGCTATTTGTCTATGTGTTTGTGTGTTGAGCTCAGAAATTGTGAAAAAGTGCTTAAAAAGAGAAATTAATGATGTTTAGGAAAATTTAGATTTGAAAAGAGATAAAGAGTGCAGTGTTTCCACACAGGGGCTATATGAGAGCAGCATGGGGACACACCCTGTCTCGTGTTGCCCAACATCAAAGCTATCCATCATTGCTAATATTGCGTTTATAGTAGACCAAACATCATTACATGTGAAAAGGTAAGACTCTGACCACATTTTAAGGAGGTCGGTATAACATGCATCATATTCAAATAGTTTTTTGTCATGCAAAAAGTTACATGGTTGGCATTTTTTTCCAAATAAAGCATATGATTATAACTGCTGTGGATTTCTTTTAAGATATTCCACTGTCTTCTCTTATTTTCTTTCAGTAACTTGCAGCTAAATCGTACAACTTTGTGAACGATCAGAGTAGCTAGCACAGCAGTAAGGACACCAGAGACGACTGACCTCTACTAATCATTTTTTATAATGATAATAATATATTCTAACCAATGACTTAACAAGCACCTACATGAAAACAAATAATAAACTCTTGGCTAAATAAAACTTGCCGTTAAAATCTGTTTTCAAGACACTATTTACAGTACAGTATTTGTACCCAGGTTTTTGAGATACAGAGGGCTTTGATTGTCTGCTTGGCCATCAGAACCAGAGGGAACACTGAAACGTCTTCAGTTCTGTGGTTATTGTTCAAAACACATTCACTGGTTCATTTTTATGAAACACTATCCTCAAGGAGAAAATGAATAGATACGTTTTCTTTTTTTGTTGTTGTTGCAATTGTGATCCTGGCAGGGGCTATGATGTAGTGGTGAAAGAGATATGAATGGACTCAGGTGAAGACCCCATTATTTTTGACTGCTCAGCAACTCATTACGCTTACTAAACGCTTTATAATTCTTTAATTGGTGAGAAATGACAATCTTGACATGTTATCTCATCATCTTACAACTTGTTTTGCAGCGGTGGCAAAGCCAATTTAGAGTAGAAACAGTCATTAACCTCAGGAGAATGTGGGGTTCTAAGGCAGGAGGCAGCATCAGCTCATAATTTACATCACAGGCAACGTTATCAGGTTTGCCTGATTCTATTCAGAATCTCAACACGGCGTTCCTGATCGTGTTTTCCCGTTAGATTCTTGATGCTTTTGCTGCATTAACTGTTCCAGCCACAAAGCAGCCGAGATCAAAGGTTTTTACCCACCGTCACTGCTGGATTTACATAAAAGCCATACATAATATAGAGGCATAAACTAGGCCTGTTTAGGCTCAATGCCTGAGGCATTGTTGAGTTGTGGATCAGGGAAATGAAAGACGGTCCCTATAAACAGATGAGGGACACTAAGCAGGAACGTTTGTTCGTCACAGCTTTAAAATGATAAGTTCCCACACACTCCTTTCATAATTTCCTTTCAATCTCTCCTCTGTGTTTACTATACCTGCGCATAAGTCCTCTTTCATGTTGTGCATCAAATTGTGCTTTTGTGTTTGTGTTTGTGTCTGCGTTTGTACATACAGTAAATGTGTTTACTGTACGCTTTCGTGATGAGCATCTCTGAGTGGAGGGAAACCTGCCCCTGTGCATGCAGAGATGGATTTTTTTTTCGATCAAATGCATTATTTTGTGCATTATGCGATTTATTTTTATCAAGTCTGAAAAAAATCTTTCAAGAACGGAGTGGGATTATACTTCTTAAACAGGAAACAAAAAGAAATATGTGAAAAATGTATTTTCCGGTGTAGATAAACTTAAGAAGCTCAGCTTTGGGGGATTGAAACTGAAGCCGTTTTACCACTAAACAGCAGTGAATCTAGCTGTTTGTCATGGCAAAAGCGTCTGTCGGAATCCCTCCCGGATGTCAAGAGGAAAGGGAGGTGGATGAGTGAAGGTGCTCCAACACAGTCTCTCTTTTCATAAGACAACAATCAGCTGATAACACTAAAGCAACAGTAAGGCCCCGACTAAAGCCACTGCAAGAGGAAGAGCAGAGGAGAGAGAAAGAAAACTGAAAACCTGGAAAACAGGTTTCAACTCGTTCAGCCTTTGATAGCCCTTTCAAAGTTTGCAAGAATTTTTGTTTGGTATTTCTGTATTTTTATAACACGCTGTTGAACTGATGCTGCAGGTATCATGCTATGAGTGGAAAAGGACTGGAGAGTGAACAGCAACATTTATCATCACCACCAAAATTGCACAGCAGCTGTGTCTCTTCAGATCATGAAAGAAATGATACATTTTAATTGCTCAGATTCTCAACAAAGCCTGGCTAATCAACACAAAGCTCAGAGTGCATTAACTGAGTCCGATCGTAATCTATCTGCATTAAAGATTCAGCTTCCAAGGTAGTTTGAATTTCCCTCTTTCTATTTGCTTTGAAAAGAAGCCTACAGTGCATGAGAACTGTATCGTATATATTGACTCAAACTGGGTGTATCCAAACAGAAGATTAAAATGATTGAATTTGAATAACCTGCGGTTTGGGTATGAGCTGCAGCCCTTTAACAGCCTAAACCGCCGCATGACCATGGATACATCAGCAATATAATACAAATACTTACATATACTCAAAATGTGCCTTTTGTGTGTGCCTTCAACTACTTGATGTGCTCTCAAAGACTGCCATCTAGAGGCCATAGATGTCTGATATCAAGTGTACCCACACAGTCTACAGCTTAAATGCTCTTAGCACTCAAGGCATGCCGTGATAAAAGCACTGGATACCACAGTGACAGTAAAGTAAAATGTATACATACAGTGTTCATTGACTTTAAGCTGAAAAGTTGTTATTGGGTCCCGAGAAACCTCCTCATTATTAGCAGACTGGTATTAATGTGGGCCCCGCCCCTCTTCTCCTGCTATCGCTGGCTCTAAACAGATCTTGACATCCAGCAGGGACTGGCTCTTGAATAGTTCACTCTGTGTGATGTGTGTCCGGCTGGCAACAGGCCCCCGCAGCCGGGTCGTTGGAGCTCAATTACAGGCCTCAGTCTCAGTCAGGTTCCCCACTAGCCCATCTGGGGTAAAACAATAAATAGATACGCTGGAGTTGCGCTGTTCTACATGTTTGTTTTGTTTTTCAAAAAGTTCAGCGGGTCATTTTTTCGCGGACTGTCCATAATTAGTTTGGATGAGATGTGAGGGTCGAAGATCATGTTGTTCCGAGCAGGCTTTGGAATTTGTCTCATCGTGTTACATTGTTGTTTTGTAAATTCTCACTGTGCAGATGTGTATCATGTAACAATACAGATAACCTGAGAGAGAACACTCTACAGTTCTCTACACTTGCATTATTATTTAAAAAAAACGTTCACACTGCCTCTAAGGCTGTAATAAATATTGTTTTAACACCTAATTAAAACCTAATTAAACCATCAATTTTTTCCCCTATAAAACAAACTTACTTTGAGACTGTACTTAATTTGACCAGGGCACGCATTAAGTCAAAGCATGTAAACTACTGGACAAGAGCTGTGATCGTCACATATATGTCATTGAAATGAAGCTGTCGTTGTTGTTGTTTTCCGTTGGAAGAACTACGGTAATATTGCAAACACCCACACAATGTTACTACTCAGAGCATGTATAATCTGAATTTCTGTGGTAGTTATGACTCACAACGTGATTGTAGTGATAAACCCACAGAGAAGTATTACCTGACTCTGCTGTTCCCCTCAGGCTACAGAGCTTTATAACAAGCTTCAGCTCATTGTTTCCAAATCCCAACCCGCAACTTTATTGTTCTTTTTGTTCGCTCTCATGCTCTCATAGCAGCGCTTTTGGCTGTTCTCGTCAAAAAGAAGCACTAACATCCTACGTGCCCATTACTAAAAAGTAGACCGACTTAGTCTAGCTGGTGAACATAGCGAAGCCTTTAGCAGCTAAAGAGTCAGGCATTTCTCTCAAGGGTTAGCGGAGACATAAAAACTAGTGCCAGAAACAAAATTCCCAGTGAATGCTTATGTTATCCACAGGTGACCATGTGCTAACAAGTTTGCCATATCATCTTAAAAAGTGACACTATGTCAGTGTTGTGTTCACAGCTCATTGCCACTGCCTCCTAGTTAAAATGATACGCAATTAAATTACTTTCTAGAGACTTGCCATAACGCTGAGTGTCAGGCTCAAGTCATCAAGTGATGTGATGATCTATTCCTGATATGGGGAATAAAATCTGAGGTCAGCAACAACAACAACCACCAAGAGTACGCTAGATTTTGAAGGTAATCAACCAAAAGCCCATCCCAGTGCTGCCAACTCTTTTCCAATGAAAGTAGCTAGCAGCACTAGCTCCATTAGTCCACAGATCAAGGGACAGCCTGTCCCTTCAGCCCTCCCTCCAAAGCCAATCCCCCAAAATGATCAGAATGAACATAATCATTATTTTGCTGTTGATATTGTTATTTGTTGTTACCAGTGGCAGCTTTTAGGTAATCTCCCAGAGCTTCGGTAGCTCTTCCTTCAAGTTGTCCAGCTGCAGCTCCTGGTCTAGTTTTTTTTTTCCGGGGATAAATCTCTCTGGATCTTGATGTTGACCTTCACAGGTTGCCGCAGATCTTGTTCCTTTTCCATCACCGTAAAGGAACTAAGGTAAGAACTTCCCCTTGTCACTCAAATGATCAGCTGGCAGTGGAACACGGTTGTTCATGCTCTGTATTTCTTTGAGTTTCTTCTGACTGATCGAGCAGCTGATGTCAAAGCTACTTGGTGTCACCCAGCTGTAGGGTCAGCTTTGACACAGCAGTGCCAGCTGTTTGGATCTCGCACAACAAAGTAATTACCCGTGTCACACTGAATGACTCGCATCAGTGGATGCAATCTTTTAATTTTCGTCAAGTCTGGCAAAAGTCCAGTCTGGAAGTGCTCTAATAAACTAGTCGGTAAGAAAAAAATCATTTTTGATTTTTGGGAATAAATACATCTGTAAAACCAATGCGATATCAATAACCCATCGATATTTGACACAGACTCCAGGAAGCTGACTTTCTCTGGCCACTTGTGGAGGTTGACCAGCTGTCATCATTGATGCTGCTGATGAATGCGCCTTCATAAGAAGCAGTGAAGCTGACACTGTCAGACACTTCTTACTCCCACAGCCAAAAGTCCATTAAGTCTGCCAAAAGGAACCAGCAGTTGATGTACAGATGCCCTTACCTGCTGTCCTTACAGCCACTCTGGCAGATCTCTGGGCCATAGCAGTCATCGGCTCCCTTGATGAGAAGACCCAGAGGCCTCGGCAAAGGCTCAAGAGCCAAAACCTGCGACTGGAGACACAGCTGCGGCTCTCAGGTGTGATCACCACTGCAGAGAGAGAAAGGTCTCTGATATCGTCTCAATTCTAGAAATTTATAGTATATACGTGTATACATGGGTGTGCCAAATATATTTTGTAACATCTAAGCTACCTGTAGCTAAAGTAACATTTCCATTGTTGCATTGGTGGTTTGTTATTTTTTTTTTTTTTTTTGAGGCACCACGATCACAAAGTAGAAGTGAAACACTGTTTCGCCTTAGTTCTTCTTTTACTTTTTATTTTCATTATCATCATTATCATCGTTTGTAATGTACAATAACTTTTTACAACTTTAGTTTTTTCTATGTTGTTGTGTCAATTGTTCTTTTTAGCTTATTTTTAATTGAATAATAATTAGCTTTATCAATTACACATATCTGATATTTAATTTGGTGTCAATAAAAGTATTCCTGGCTCCTTTTCCTCAATCTTCCTTTTTTGTAAATAAAAACTATCTACTAACTAACTACTGTCAGTTTTTACATAACAAAATATATATCTGGACAACTCTAGACATGTTCCCATGTACATTTCCAAGAGCAGTTCCAACCCCACAGCATCAAGTCATCCCACTTCAGTGTCAGCACAGATCGTTGAAACTGAGGCCCACGGGATCAGCTGATTTATATACAATTTAATGCATCTCAACATGTTGTACAATTGTGCTGTGGCATTGCTGAGGGACAGGAGAATAACCTATTGGCCTCATGTACTCCCATAAAGGATTCCTAGCGATAGCATACTTCAAAGTACTGTTGCTATGAGATGCCCAGATCTACCCATTCATTTTGTATTGCAACCTTTTACAGTAACTGACATTATTTTTTTTATAGCTATTAGTCTTTTATATATAGATATCGTTTTACACTCCTTAAAACTCCAGGACTCCAGGATCATTAAACTTTTAGGTTTGGCTCAGAATCAAGGTAATCCAGTGATAGTCATCTTTACAGACATCCATTGGTACATTACAAACAGGAACTGCTATTAGCTAATTCAACATAATAATAGTGCCAGGTGGCCTAAATGTAAACAAACATTGGGTAAAACAAACATTGTAGCCCAATCCTTTTCTGTAGACTAAACATTTACACATATAGGCTTACAGATGAGCTATTTGTCTGTACACAAAGATAAACAACTGCAGATCAGCCAAAGTGATACCACTGTTGCTTAAAAAGAAAACAGAAAACTTTAATTAAAGAACCTTTAATTAACATGCAACTTTTTTTATTCTTCGAGATGACAGTCTTGTTGGTTAAGTGCTCCCACTGAGTCACAAAGCAGTCTGTCACTATATCACATTAACCCACTAGAGGGCAGGGTTTCCTAGCTGAACACAAACCCCTGCACTGTACATTGGGTATTCGACTCATTTACTGAACACATTGTTTGCTGGAACATTTGATGTGAAGAAATATGATGGATATTGTTTTCACACTCATATCTTGCATAATGGCATCAGAAATGGTTTCTGGCCTGCTGTAACGGTAAGGAGTAACACAGAATTGGATAAGATCGGAAAGGGGGTGGGGACGAGGATGACCCGACATCCAGGGAGGAAGAAGGTCACCGAACACACTTTCCTACCCAGGCCTGCCAGACGCGCATACACACAAACACAGGCCCACCCCGCAGTGTTGTCTTCGCCAGATGAGGGTGTGATACATGACTGCTGTCACTACTTCCTTCAATACACCAGCACTTGTGCAGCGTAGCAACTGCACCACAATATAGTGCTTACGAAAGATACAGTGTAACACTACCTGAGGCACAAAGCAATGCCAACTGCACTGCACTCAAGGGAAAGGAGTGTTTAATCAAATACTGACAAAGGTCAAAGGGTACTTCAGCCAGAATGAAGATGCAACGCTGTTAATGTATTTTAGTAAAAAAAAAACATGCGCTGAACTGAATACAATCTGCTTCTTTCATGTTATGATTGGCTAAAACCAAATAAGAACCAGCTTTGATGGCTTTCATTCCTCCGACAATCTGGGTGAGTAAAAATAAGCAACAGCCGACAATCCAACTATAGATTTAATTGTATAAAATATAAAAAAGTATATAAAAATACATACAGTAAATGGTGCGAGAACAGGCAGAAAGTGTTCTCAACAGATGGTACAGTAAGTCCACTAAGTTCTGACAGTGGCATAATTATAACACATTATATAAATACACATTTTGATCCAAATTTGAAAGCACTTAACAATGGCTTTATCGTCATTCAAGACTTAACAGAACATAACCACATTTTCATGATTCAGGCGAAAGATAACACTTATATCTTTGTGTCGTTGCTCAGTGTTTATTGCTAGGCTAAAAATAGACAATACCAAGAAAAGAAATCTCCCTTTCTGGGCATACCCACTCGTTGTGTCCCATCTGTAACCTCTGACCTCAAACGCTACATAACCAGAACCATGCATAACGCAATACTTATTTTCCTGTTCTTTCTGTACACACATAGAGGGCCCATTTCCTAGACCAAACATGGACACATCAACTTCACACTGAAAAAACGTCTAGGTTGCACATGTCCTTTGCATACGAACTGTACATTATCGAGTTAGTGGCTCAAAGCAGGGTTAAGTTTAAGTGGCTGTAAAAACCAATTGCATCAGGAGAGTTCAGGGGTTCAGTAATAAAAAATTACCTTGTCTTTCATCAACACAACTACTGTCCAACACAATGAGAAGAGTCAACAGAGACACATTTTGACTTTACTTTTGCAAGCTTCACAGCTTTTGTCATTATAACCCTGAATACTGGGTTCTCCAGTAAAAATTAAAGCTCCGTTTTCTGAATAGTGTGTGCAAATTGGATGTGACCAATAGATACATGTTCAGATCTCGAGTGGAGTGGTTGAAAACAAGGCTTTTCTCACAGCACGTTGCAGGAACTTATAATAACGCAGAATTTGTCACAGTATGTCTCTGTTAGCATCGAGGAGGTTGTTATTGACACAATCATTGTGATGCCACTGATTATGACATTCACTCTTAATCAGTGTCATCTCCTCGAAGGGGTTCCTCCATGGCTGATATCTCAGATATCTCGGTGCTCTGCAAGGTCACTGGTGAGATAAAAACGCAGCTGCGGCGTATGTGTAAACGAGCAGTAGCCCTGAGGTTGGGAAAGTGGAAAACATGATATTCTTGATGATTTTTGAGAAGAGCCGAGATTTGGGACTTTCAGGAGCTGCCATCCCCATTCTTGGTCTTGAGCACCACTAGGCTAACCATGATAGGGATCAAGCAGATGGGAGTTATCACCAGGGCAAAGACGATGACTGGTGGTGGGTCGCTTAGCTCCTCTGTGGGACAATCCTTGAAAAACCTGGAGTGAATGTCCACAAAGGTCTGTTCCACCAGCGGGTTGGGCCATGGGATCACTAGACAGTCAGATATCTCCTCTGTGCAAAGGCTTAGGTTACTATACAAACTGCAGTGTGGAGAGAGGGAGTGTGCAGAAGATGATTCAGACATCAGCAAATATTTAACAATATTTTTCATGTTAAAATTAATTAACTGCAAATATAAACACACACACACACACACACTACTTACCCGCTCACATTGCTCCAAGTGCACCAGTCAGTGCTGTTCAGTGATGTCATTGTGGCATAAAAATTGTGGAGACATAGATGGTGAAGCAGTCTGGAAAGGCAATCCATTGTTGGTGCATGATAATAATCATCACAGATTTTGCAGTATTCCTTACAATTGTGAGTATAATTCCCACAAGCTGCTTGAATTAAAGAGTTAGACAGAGAAAGAGACATTGAGATTAGAAAATGACAATAGAAATTGTGCTGGACATTTTCAAAAGATCCCCATTAAATTCTGGGTTTACAGAATTACAAAAGATTATATGATTATGTATTATGTTGTAAAGTTATGTCACCTACCAAATGACAAGGTAGATTCTCCTTGAGTGGCATCTTAAACAGAGAAGAACAAGATGTTGAAATTGAAAACTTTACATCAAGTAGTAAAGGCAGTTGACATAAACTTTCTTTAAATCTGCCATGTAAGGTCTTTCTAATTCAGTTCAATAAATAAGTCCATCAAAGACAAACATCCTAGCAAATTCCAATGCAAAGATTATTTTAGTCTATTGTAAGTCATGAGTTCTTTCACATGTCTAGTACTCAGGCAGGCATTTGCAGCTGTAGAAGGGAGACCACACTCACCGCAGAGAAAGGAGAGGAATACCCCAATGAAACCAAGTGCTCCCTTCATGTCAGAAAAAATGAATAAAGGTGCGTTTTCCCCAACCGGTGACCATGTATAATAAACCTAAACTTCTTAGACTGTGTACAGCGAGGCATAACAGGAAACCCGACAGGATGGAAGAGACGCAGTGTAACCTTCGGTTACCAGATGTCCAAACAGTGTTACCCGCGGTTACCAGATGTTCTCCGAAGATCTGTCTGACGGCCCTGCGCCTTGGCAGCCGCTCTTCCCCTCTCCAACACACGTTTCCTTAGGATTTTCTTCCTTTTTTAACAGGGTGGAGGCAACAAAGATTGTCCTCTCCATTCTCCCAAATAAAAGGGAGCACACCCAAGCTGGGCTGGACTCACATCTGAAAACCCTTTACTCTTTAACTCTTGTTCTGCTTTTTAGTCTCAGTTTCTCACAGTCGAAGGCCTGGCCAGCTCACAGCATGTGATTTATTTGCCTTTTGGGCTGCCTCTGCCAAATAGGAAACATAAGTAAACATTTAGGGCTTAGCTTTTTGGGGTGGATGTAATCATGACTCTGCACGGTGTGCTGTGCAGACAGCGATGATTTCATGTTTAGGTTAATTAATAAAGAAAGAATAAGTTATTGGTCAGTGCTGACCAGCTGTTTAAAAGGCCAACTAACTGATATTTCCAAAACAACTTTTTTTTTTTTTTTTTATATCTGATGACTGTGCTACATCTGTACGGTAGTTCTCTGTCACCACTCACCACTTTAAAGAGCACTGTGAAAGAGGTGGTTTCATTGATTGAATGAAAAATGGAATGTACGGTTGTTTTCTCACGACCAACTTGTTAATTTATGTCACTGAATCCACATGTTGGGCCTCTCACAACATCTGTTTGCCGAGCAGCATTTTGATTTAGTAATGACATCAGGAAATGTGTCTTTTCAGCAGAGGAGGAGCTCCGAGTTGGGGGGAGTTGGCAGGGGAAGGAGGGGGGACAGTCAGGGGAGAGGAAAAAAAGGAAGGCACAAGAGGAGGAACAGTGAAAGGGGCGCTGCTCCAAAGTTCCAGTTGTTTCACAACCCGGAGTTCATGCGTTGATCACAGACGTTGCATGGGGTGAATGACGAACAAATTCAGGAAGTTGAGCCAGGTGGGGTCTTTCCATAATGAGGTTTAAGTTAACCTTTGACCCAAAGCCACTACGGGCCTAGTGTCTACTGCTGTTGACCCCTCACTGGTGGAGACCTCCCCAGGAGTTTTTCTTGGATTGTCATGACAGTACACGCGAGGAGATCTTGGCAGAAACCAGGATCTCTGTGCTCTGCTCTCTGTGTTTGTCAGTTCCAGGCCAAGTAAATGAGTTTAAGGAACTGATCCAAAACAATCCCCAAGTGCCCACAAATATATAATCACGGTTTGTAACTGTAAAATATAGAACAAGTAAATAACTTACATATAACTGCTAAATTATTAAAGTAAGATTAAATCAAAACCAGATCATTAGCAGATTTAATTTGTTAGGGAGACACAGACATGTAGTTTACAGTCTATAATTAAGTGTAAAAGAAAAAAGCCATTATCTTACTGGCAACCGTCATCTCTGTTGAGTGATACCCTGTAGAGAAAGGAGATGATGTTAGTCAGAATATGCATGATCATAAAGCCGATATATATGTTATATATATATATTTTTTTTAAATACACCTACAGTACCTATCGTTGCGGCCGGTTGAGCCGCCAACTTTTCATCAACCAGACAAACCACTGTTGTGCATCCTGCTATAAGAGACATAAAATAATAGGAGAACTGAATATTGGATCAAAGATGTAAAGTAAAAACACTCTTACACCTATTCAATTGAATTATGATGATAATCATGTGTATATACATTTCAGAACTTGTGAAAGTAGAGGAGGCAAAGGAAACAACAAGGAGTAAGCTGTAGGGAGTGAAGCGGTCAATGCATCCTCCCTTTGTCTGACACATTTTTTTGAGGAAATCTTAATATATTCAACTCAAGGACATATAAACTTACATTACATTCACCTCCCACAAGAATAAAAGATAGTATTTAATGAATAGGAGCAAATAATAACGACAGCATGAATCATAAAATCAAATGTCATGATCTGGTAATAACATTCTCCACACACAAATTCTTCTTTAAGAACAAATTTGTTGAGACAGCTTGGTCAAAATCACTCTATGGTTCTTAAACTAAACTGTTCAAGTATAAAACTCAATCATGAGACTCGCTAACCTCTTTTCTAAAAGACACTTAATCATTGAAAGCCCTTAGGCATTCCTCTTGAGAGGTGAGATAGAGGGCAAGTAAAGAAATTATATAATTTAAGAGTAAAGAAATGGACAGTATAAACTGTCTACTTACCCCAGATGAGAAGATTGAGAAAACACCCAGAAATCATAAATGAGAAACTAGTGGCTGTCATTTTGCCTGACAATGCTCTGTTCGTCTTCCCTGGTGGGTAGGGATTACATATCTCAACCTTTTTGCAGGAAGGCTCTATAAAACAACAGGAAGCCCTCATTTCCTAGGATGGGCGGAGAGCCTCTGATAAGGTTAGAACTACTGTGGTCAACTGGTGCACCACCATCACTCTCTCTCTCTCTTTATCTGTTTCTTTCTCTCATCCCACCCTCTGCTTTACAACAGAAAGAGAGAAGGTGGGGAGAGCCCCACCCTCTCTTATTCTCTCGCCTTCTCTCTGTCTCATTAGTTTTTTTGTCTCACATTTTCCTTTTAGTTATGCCTTTATCAATACAAGCAATGTGTTGACGTCAATAATGGGTTCACACACGTGGACTAATAGCATGAGCAGTCTTGGACTAAAAGGATTCATGCTGTAACTACTTATCGTTCATCTGTAGATGTTTCAACAGAAATGAATTGCTTGGGAATTTCTCGGGTCCAATTTTACTTCCTGTCAGCTGATGTCATTCACATGCACTGCAACAGGAAATAAACTGAGATACACTTGGAATGTTTACGTTCACAACCAACAGGGTTGTTTCTTGTAACCGATTCTGATGAAGCCAACAGAACCGCATCGTCTGCAAAGAGCCAGACAATGTGGTTCTGTTGGCTTCATCAGACCGTGAACTTCAACGCACACTGGGGCGGTTTGCTGCCGAGTGTGACGTTCTTGTTTCTGAATGAGGGTGGGAGAATGACAAGCGGTTTGGTGGGGTGTCAACAGTGCTGCGGGCGTTGTACCGGACCGTTACGGTAAAAAGGGACCTGAGCCGGAATGCAAAGCTCTCAATTTACCAGTTTAGCTACATTACGACCCTCATGATCATGAGCTTTGGGTAGTGACCGAAAGAATGAGGTCTTGGATACAAGCAGCCAAAATGAGCTTCCTTCGTAGGAGGGCTGGGTTCAGCCTTATAGATAAGATAGGGTGAAGATCTCAGACATCCGGAGGGAGCTTGGAGTGGAGCAGCTGCTCCTTTGCGTCGAAAGGGGCCAGCTGAGGTGGTTCGGTAATAGCATCAGGATGCCTCCTGGATGCCTCTCTTTAGAGGTTTTCTGGGCATGTCCAATGGGCAGGAGGCCCCAGGACCCAGAACACACGGGAGGGATTATGTATCTCGTCTGGCCTGGGAATGCCTGAGGGTGGAGAGATGGACGTCTGGAATACCCTGCTAAGCCTGTTGCCCAGATAATGCGGAAGGCAATGGATGGATAGACCGACGGATGGACGGACGGAAGAACAGATGAATGGATGGATGTGCGTTTACAACTGCGGAATCGTCTATAATAAGACATTTGTTTTTTTAGCTAAAAGTATCTTTTAATGAAAGTACAAACCAAATTGTGTATGACAATTTAAAAGCGTACTAAATAAAAATTGATGGAACAGAACCAGATATATCGTCTTTTTTTTGTTCTTCCTTGTGGCACCTACATTACCCACAATGCAACTCTACTGCAAAGAGTTCAGTTAGAGATGTGGGTATGTTATGCTAGTAGTGGCTAATGTAGCTTTGAGTCGCAAGCGTCAAGCAGAGATGAAGAGTGGGATGCAGGAAAGGTAACTTCCTTCTAACGTCACACGGCAAGATTTTTAAACTTGTAGTCTTCAGCCCCAGCAATCGCTGCCTCAAGTGACATCACTTGAGGCAACTGATTTTGCATGGCTCCATATGGAGCCGCAAAAAGCTTTATGTAACGTAAATCATATATTCAGTAATACTCCCCAAGACTTATAAACAGACTTTTATGGGTTTATGATTTTGTTGCTGTAGAGCATAATATTTACTGTCACTGCTGGTTAGTGAGGAATATGTGTTTTTTGTGTCTGTGCTGTGTTACACCATCAGTGCTGATGACAAGCAACCCCTTCCCACCACCTCTGGATCTGACGTCACGCTGAGCCTCTGTGGTGAAGAGAGGCGGCAGGGATCTCCAATATGAAACTGATGCACTCATCCACGTCACTGAAGGATGAGTGTTTTTTCTCAGCTGCTGGACTTGGGAGAGAGCCAGCTAGCGCTGGGCCAAAATTGCTTCCACATTTCCTTTTAGAAAAAAGAAGGCCTCTCTTTTTTTCGTATGTGACTGGAATTTAAAAATCCCTCAGACAGACAATTAAATTCATGTGCATCAAACTTTCATCAAACTTAAATGGCTGAATGGATGTGCCTTCAAGAAGGAGCTGGACATGTTTCAAACGTTCTGTTGGGGGAAGGCAGAATAAGTGAATGTTTAATTGGCACATCACTCTTCTATGAATAAATGCTTCGTACATAGTACATAGAATATTTAAAAAGATGGGGGTATTTCAAGCTGCTTTGTGACTCTTTTCATCTCCAAGCCTTTGTCAAAGTTCATAAAAGCTGCACCATATAGAGTCCCACAATGACAGGTGCCAAGAACAACACACACTGTTTACATGATACAGAATTAAAAACTTCCCGCTGATAACAGCCATGCTCCCCAAACTTATCATCCTGTGTGTGTGTTTGCTTTTGTTTGACAGGTCGGTATCAACATGGCACGAGCTACTTCAAATACAACTGTAGACACGGCAAACATGCCGTATCATATGAGAGACTTTTGCTCACTCAATGCATACTAATTAGGAATGCATGGCGTACACAATAGAACCAGAGAGCAGCAAGGATCAAAGACCACACGGTGATCATAGAGAAACACACTGAGGCCATCACGTTTGGTATAGCATGATATGAGACCATGTCGGACCAGGGTCCTTTATCTAAATAAGACGTGTGTATGAGCACATGTTGTGTCAGGATAAAAAGTAGGTGAACAGTGCCATCTTGGGTGCCACAGGAGCAGCATTTCAGTGATTCCCTTTTCTCCATTTAGGGCTTATTTTGAAAAAAAATGAACTAGAAAATAAACAAATATTAACAGAATAATGTGCATATATTTACAGCCCATATGATATGATGCAGGATAACATTTTACAATATAGCCTACATGTGCCCCTGAATTGATACTTGACTTGTTGCCCTCATGCATCAACAACTAAAAACAAGATATTTAAAAAAAAAAATGTATGTTGCTTCCTTACCTTAAAAAACTAAGTATTTCCTGTTTTGTTTTTCATACTGTCACAAAAAGATGCAAGTTTGAATAGATATATAATATATTATTGAAGGAATGCTTCATACATTATGGCTTTAAACGATGCAGCTCCTTCTACTAACCAGGTCGATCATAAATACTCAGCACAAACCCAAAACGTGCTTGTTGGCATGTTTTCAATTTAAGTAAATTAGGGTTTTACGTGGAGTACGTGAAGGCATCAGTGGCCAGAGGACCGTCATGCAGCCCTCTCTCTAAAAACGGATGATAAACTGCGTCGGGCTCTCCCTGGAGGAGCAGTGCAGAACAACAACTGAACTGTTTTTCCTTCGGTAGAAGTCCACTGTAGGAGTTTTCAACTATTGATCATTTTTCACTCTTAATATTTTTGGACAGTTATTTTATCTACACAATCTTCACAATCGGGGTAATTAGAACTATTATGTGAATATATTTCCGGTGTTGTGAGCACTGTATTTCTTTTGCTATTTAAAAAAAAAAAAAAAAACACACACGCACACAAAATTCCTGTGAGATTCATTTATTTATTGCATTGTATTAATATGCCGTGATCAAAACCTATGATCGAAACCCACCGAGCGTCATGCCCTCGCGCATTTAGATGGCGATCTAGCACTCTGGACAGTTGCATCAGTTCCTGTGTGTGCGTGTAAATGGCTGTGCCGTGGCCGCTGCTCCACGCTACTTTTTATTCCCGGGACGCAGAATAGTCATAAATCCTCCTCTGCTAGGAAAGGCTGTGATCATAATAAAGACGTCACCCTCCTTGCTCGGGTTGGCTCGACAGTGCGCAGCTATTTGTAAGCTACAACAACAACAACCTCCAGCACCATGCCTATGGATAACGCAGGGATTTCTCTAAGATCCCCTCGCCGTGTGGATACGATATCTGCGTCAGATCCATAGCAGAGACAGCTTTTAATTGCCCCGGATATCTCGACTCGGCTGTAAAAAAAAACAAGAAAAAAACAGAAAAAAACAGACAGGGACTTGATCGCGTTGCGATCTCTTCGCAACAAATAGGACGCAAGCCGTGGATTTGAAGGTATTTAATAACTGCGACACTGCATGTAGTGGGTAGACGTGCACACGCGTCCGCTGGAATAACGTGCTGTCATTGCGGCGCTTGGTGCGTACGTCTTTAAAGTGTTACACATTTAAATGGATACTGTGTGGCTCTGTCTCAACGGGGCTGCAGCTACAGGACGTAGCGCACTTCATAGCTGAGGCTGAAACGTGTACACGTCTCACAGTCTAGGAAAAAAAAAAAAAAAAATGAAATGCACTGGAGCAGCTTCCCGAGCGCAGTTTTCTTTGTATTTTTATTTTCTTGTTGTGTTTTAGCTCAGACGGGGAAGTTGATGTGCACTACGGTGCTTGTGAAACCCAGAAAAACTGTACTACGCACTTTTCTGCTCCGCTTCATATTGCTTTTCCGAAGAGGCACGCCCACTCCTGAGCAATGTGGCTCATGCCCCGTGCTGTTAAATTATTAGATCACTTTATTTATTTGCTTGCAGACAATGGGTCTGTTTGTTCATTATTTGGTCAGTTGCATTCTTGCCCTAAGCGATTTAAAGCACCAGTGTCAAACCCTTTAAAAAAAATGGAATGTCAGTTTTGTTTTGCAAACAGAGGGGGGCACTCTTTCAAATAGACTTCACGTTCCAGTAAGGGTGAATGGGGAAGTTTTATGTCTGTGAGAGGCGGGAGGAGAGAGAGTATGTTGTACTCAGTGTATAATGTAATAAAGACTTAGTAATAAAGACTGTTAAACCAAACTATCAATTATGAGCATACCAGTATTTATTAGTTGTATTATTGAGCCATAGTGTGATATAATAGGTAGTGAAAACGGATAAATTCACTGTAAAGACACTTTGTAAAGAATTGTGGGAATATTATTGGAAATTCCTAAAATACATTTTAAAGATGCAATCACTCTTTTGATAGTGACCTGTGCACCTTCCAAACACCCTTGTGGGCTCTAAGGGCTTAAGTTGAGAACAGAATCTGTCCTGTTTAGTGGGTGATGCATCATGCGCCTCAGTGACATTTGAGTGGTTCACCATACAGCATCTCTGTCTTTTTAAAGAGTCATGGAGGAAACAGCTGCTGCATCTCCAGCGCCTGGCACTGGTGCTGCCCCATCAGCCCCAAAACCTCAGCCTTCCTCCTTTGTACCGTCCCGCAGCCTGATGGAGTGGAGACGGAGGGTCAAGTCTGAGTATATGCGCCTTCGCCAATTAAAACGCCTTAAAAAACTAGAGGAGGTCAAGGTGGGTCAACACAATTATTAACATTGTTGCTTTAAAAAAAAAAAAAACAGGTGTTTGTTGTAATTTATGCCTGTGTACTGTATGCATGGTGCCAGGGGCTTGCAGTATAAGTGTGTTTTATATGCAGCACTCACTTACTGTGTGTGTTTATGTGTCTTACAGGATGTGTGACATGCTCTTTCTTCTGTTTGATTCCAGACCCTGTTCATGTCCAACAGGCAAAAGATTGAGCAACAGACAAATCTCCTGAATGCAGAGTGGTCCAGGCTCAGGATTCAGTCCATCCCTCTGTCAACGTCTGGAGGAGCTCTGGCCAACACGAAGGTGTGTGAGTGTGTGCTAAAGAGAGTAAAATAAGAGCCATTGCACGACAGAACTTCATATACCCAGGGCTATTATAATAAACTGAAACTAAAATGAAAATAAGCAGACAAAAATATATCCTTTAAGAAAAACTAAACCGAAACCATATTGCCTGGTTAAAAACGAATGACTGTAAATGTATTTAAATTTTATTTGTTTTTCAACTATAATACATCTGTACCTAAAAAAGGACACAACATGAATTCCCGTCAACTCTTTTGACATTGAACTACATAAATTGAACAGACCTGACATTCCAGGAGATGGCACTATGCTGCAATTTCTTCACATTGGACACTAAAGTAGTGCGAAGATTACTGTAAGCAATATACATTATGGCCATTCCTTTAGATCAAACCTGCCCTCACAAAAACAAACTGAAACTATAGAAAGGTGCACTCAGTAGAGTGCAGATCTCCGCCAGGTGTGTCTGCAATGACCACTGCCGTATTGTGGGATCGAATGAATACCACCCACAATTGGTAAAGCGTCATTTTAGTCTTAAAAAATAAAAATGAATTGAAACTATTATAACTTTGCTCATACCATCCTGCATGCACTGTGCAGCTGTGTGTTCCAGCCCAGGCTGCCCTGGCTTTACCAGTAATCCAATTTTACATTATTGAGTGAATGTCTTGTGAGAAAACTCCTCATCTCCATCATGTTGCATCCTCCTTAGCAGCACCAGTGTTCCGCTCTGATTCCCACCTGGTTGTCAGGTGTTACTAAAATATCTCAGAACAAAGCTGTGTGCCAGAAATGGATGATAATATGCAGCCTAAAAGTGGTTTCTAGCCCTGTGGGAGCTCATAATGCAAACAGCCTGAGTGCATGACAGGATTTTTCTCTTCCCCCGTGCTGTCAGGGTCCCCTTTATTGTGTTTACTGGGTTTATTTTCCCAGTTGGAGTGTTGAGCAGCATGTGTATTCGATTATATCGTTATAAAATTGTCCAATAATGCGGAGGACTGCTCTATTGTCTTGTCAACACCAACACACTTCTGGTTCTCTTACAGATGTGCACAGTGGAGTTTGGCTTCCCAGAATTCAAAGCTCAAGCCATTGCCATGAGACCACTGTCAACAGTGGCAGGAATCCCCTTCATGTACTCTTGGTCGCCTCTGCAGCACAACTTCATGGTATGACATTAAATTACAATGTCACTTTGACGTCTTTTTTGGCCGTATATGTCCCCAGAAGCATCTCAGGTGGTGGTGTGACAAGCGCCATCAGCTGGTCGCATACCGGTCTTGATGGGAGTTTTTGTTTCTTAGGTGGAGGATGAGACATTCCTTCACAACATCCCATATATGGGCGACGAGGTGCTGGAACAGGACGAGGCCTTCCTGGAGGAACTCATCGACAACTACGATGGCGTCCATGGTGACAGAGGTGTGTGTTGAATGAATAATGTAGCACCTGTCATACTTTATGTCACTGCAACATTACTTTAGGACTTTTTGTTTGTTATGTGCTGAGGATGCAGCCTGGAAGTGTGTGGAAAACATAAATAAATATTTAAGGGACTGGCACTTGTTGGGTTCTGACATTTTACCTGTGTCCCAGAGGGCGGGTTTATCAGCGACGAGGTCTTTAAAGAGCTGGTGGAGGCCTTGAGCCAGTACTCTGACCACGAGGAGGAGGAAGAGGAAGAAGCAGCGGCGACGGCGACGGCGACGGCGCCAGAGGCCGCGGCGGAGGTGACGGTAAAGAAGGAGGACGAGAGAGTGATGAGGAGGAGCTCAGTGGAGGGTTCAGAAGATGCCAAACCTGGTACTGCGGCATTCATCAGGAGGAAGAGGAGGAGCACCACTGAGGGTGAGCAAGTCTTCCGCTGCACTCAGACTTTGTGCTGTGAGAAAACAAGAGGGCTGCAGCGTGAACAAGGCCGGTACTGTTCCTCTCATTGCACTGCACTGTCGCCGCAAGGTCGCCCTGCCACAGCAGCGTTCGCGCGGACATTGTTTACTTTAAAGCTGCCCCTGTGTCCCTGCATGGGCGCTCTGTGTGAGGGAACCTGTTCACTGACACTGATATGGCACGGCTCTTATTACAAGACTTAATGACCTCTCGTACCAAGCTTTATGTGAAACTTAGTGATAAGGAAATGGAAGCACACCTGGCTAAACAGTCACTCAGGCCCTGGTAGACAAATACATCCATGAATGAGGGGACCATGAATAAAATAAATTGGGGGGGAGAAAAAAAAGAAAACTACACTGTTTGTATTACACTACGATTTTCTCTGAGAACTGTTTTCAGAGCACGTTTTTGGCCAACTGGCCTTGAGCATTGGGAAATCTTCTGTACCATTGCAAAATGTTTAAAAGAACACATTGCATAATATTTATTTGTGAATCTGTATCAAAACATGTTTTATTTGTATAACCGACTCTCTTTCTTTTCTGTCTCCCAAAGTGAGGGACTTGTCAAGCAGCAAGAAGGTCCCCAACGATAAGATATTTTCAGCCATCGCCTCAATGTTCCCTTACAAGGGCACCACGGAGGAGCTGAAGGAAAAGTAAGAAAAGTGCAGTGGAACTGTGAATCTATGTGCACAATGCTGAACAGGCCGTTGCTTAGTGTTCACCATGGAGACGCAAGCTGTCAGGGAGCAAAGTAATAATGGTGGCTCCCTCTCAAGCGCTCTGACTCAAAGGAGCAGTTGCATCAGCATCTGAAAGAGCTTTAGAAAGGAACACCTACGACTTCACACAGCACACCGACTTCAATTCATAGCAATGCTGTGGTTTTTCTTCTAAAACCCTCCACAGGTACAAGGACCTCTTGGAGCCCCCCCGCCCAGTGAAGCTGCCCCCACTCTGCACCCCAAACCTGGACGGACCCTTTGCTAAGTCTGTACAGCGGGAGCAGTCGTTACACTCCTTCCACACGCTCTTCTGCAGACGTTGCTTCAAATACGACTGTTTCCTCCACCGTAAAGGCTTGATTTATGTTGATTATTATTTCTCCTGCGGTGTGATGTTTCCCAGTGAGATTGTGATACATACTTATTGATGCACACGCTGACGTACAACAGAGAGTCAAAATAAGTTTTCTTTCTTTTCATAAAGCTTTCCATACTACACCCAATGTTTACAAGAGGAAGAGTAAGGAGATCCGCATAGAGACTGAACCGTGTGGTGGAGACTGCTTCCTGTTAGAGGTATGCCAACCTCACAATTATTGTAACCTAATCATGCGTTATGTATGCTTTAGTACATGTTATAGCTTGTTGTGTACTCTTTGCCCTGTCCCCCTCTGAAGAAAGGGGCTAAAGAGTTTGTGGATCAGAATATGCTACGGTCACAAAGGTCTCGGAGGCGCCGAAAGCAGCAGCGTCCCACCAGCTCCAGCTGTCCCGGACCGTCTGCGTCTGTTGAGGAAGGACAAGAGGCCTGCAGTGACCATGAAACCACCTCCTCCTCAGGTAGGACTCCGATCTAACAGCTACTGGGTTCGGATCTGCTTTTGAAACCACCAGGCGCTTTGTCTATTCCAGGCATGAGGTTCAATTCATCTATGAGTTTTTTATTATGTTGTTTTATTTTTACTTATTGCTTATTGCTATATATTGCCTATTGTTTTGAGATTAACATTTTCTCCGGTACTCTAAAGTAAATCTTTGAGGCCACATAAAGTATACACACAGTTATTTGTTTGTGAGTCACTGGAGGCGTCATTTACCATAATAATCCCTCCCTTCCTGGAAGGTTGTCTGCCCCGACTGCCCTTCAGAAAAGTGAAATTTGGCCGAAGATGAGAGCTTGCAAGTCATAACCTGCTCTCTCCTCTGTCTCCCTCCCTCCATCTACTCTCAATATCAGCTCTCTCTTGCCAAGCAAAATAAACCAGCCATTAGTTTTGCATGCAACGACCCCAACATAAACACATTGTTTCCTCTCCCCCTCCTCCTACTGTGGTGGTGGTTTTTTTTTTCCATTTCTGTTTTCATCTTCACATGGAGAGCAGTGGGAGGGAAATAAGAACAATCTCCTCTGGCTCTTTAATGTCCCCTCCTCCCTTGGACCTCTTAGGTTGTTGTTCATCGCCAGCAGAGCCTCACTGGAAGTCTCTGTTAGTTCTGGAAACCGCTCGTGCTCAGCCAGTGACTCAGCAGACTCTCTCGCACGTGTTGAGATAATGTGGGGTGGGGGGAAACAGATTGTTGAGCAGATTAATAAAAATACTCAGTGCTGGAGCATGTGGCTACGGCAATGCTGCATTCAGCCTGTTGCCAAGCAACATTCGTCTTTCTGCCTCGAGCTGTGAGTGTACAAGCATCAGTCTTGAATATCCAAAAAGCTAAATCAAAGCCGTGTGTGTGTGTGCGTGTGCGTGCGTGTGTGTGTGTGCGTGTGTGTGTGTGTGTGTGTGTGTGTGTGTGTGTGTGTGTGTGTGTCTGACTGTGTGTGTGTGTGTGTGTGTGTGTGTGTGTGTGTGTGTGTGTGTGTGTGTGTGTGTGTGTGTGCACATGCATATAAACAAAAATGGCACCCAAAAATAGCTGTATGTGTATCAGTGTAGGGTTGTATTAGCATACCTGTGTGTGGGCAGGTAAAAAAAAGCTGTCAAAAACTTTTAACCAAGACAAAGTAATAGAAAAGAGTTTTATGAACCAAACTTTTTGCTAAGAGTACTGATACCAAAGGGTTTTCCTGTGTGTGTAACAGAGGGGAATTCGCGATGCCAGACTCCCACCAAGCTGCGTCCAGGGGATGATGATGGGGAGCAGCAGGCGTGCTGTGTGGTCCAGTGGAGCGGGGCGGAGGAGTCCCTGTTCAGAGTGCTACACGGCACATACTTCAACAACTTTTGCTCCATTGCTCGCCTCATCGGCACAAAAAGCTGCAAGGAGGTATAATTGTTCACACACTTAAAGGAATACTTCACCCACAAAATGGCCATCTGCATATCAGCTACTCGCCCTGTGTTACCTTAAGGTCTTGAAGAAAACATAGTTTTTCTTGCATGCCTCCACATTAACCGGAGAATCACAAAATAGAGAAATGTCTTGATGAATTGAAGTAAATGGGGGCGTGTTTAACAACAGCAAGAAGGGTTTTAAATATTAAGGTTATAGCAAAGATGCAGGTGTTGCTAACTATGATTTATTCATTCAGTTAAAAAAATGTAATGTGATCTTACTGACTAATATGTAAGACAGTACATGACAAATTATGGCTTAGATTTAAACAAATTTAAATTATGTTACATATAAGATGAAAATCTGAATTTTCTTAAAGGAACACTCCACCGATTTAGCATTGCACTCCTACTGTAGAACATAGTCAGACTCATAGTGGATAATTTAAAAGACAAACCAGAGATATCATCTTTTTTATTCCACCCATTCTTCTAACTAGTCACAACCTGCCACCTACATTACCCACATAGCAACTAACCCGCCGACACTTGGCTATTGTAGCAAGTAGAGATGAGGTGCGGGCTACATAAGTGTGGTAAACTCATTTCTTACCAAATGTAAATAACCCAAATTTCAAACTTGTAGTCTTCAGACCCAAACAATGTTGCCACCGGAGGCACAAAAGGCTTCAGTAATACTCCCCAAAACCTGTAATCAGATTTTGATGTATGAAATCAGATTGAGTTCCCCTTTAAAATGACAGATGCTGGAGTAAGATAAAGGCTGAAAATAGATTTAACAACTCTCAACACTTTAGTAGAGCCAAAAAGACACACACATAAAACAGACCCATGGAAAGGAAATGGTGACAAATAGGAAATAGAAGTAAGAGGATTTCTGTCCAGCAATTGTGAGTTGTTAGCTGTGTCATCTGTTTACTAGATATAAAACTTATAAATTGTAGTTTTAAATGTTAAATAATGATCAAACAAATGCTTTCTGTAATCATTGCATAACTGAAGTAGACAACATACTTCCGTTGCAATTTTCTGTTGTGTTTGGGCGAGTGTGAGTATAATAACTAATGCATCCTGTGCCTGTGGTTTTGTGGTGTGGATAATTAGGCTGACTACAGAGAGAATGGCATGTGGCACTATAAACACGGATGCTTACCAGATGTGACGTCTCCCAAATTCTCTTATGATGCAGTCGGTCAGCCTTAGACATTCCCAGACTTAAGTCAAAGGAGTGTCATGTGGGCTGTGCATAACAAGACTTGGAGAGAACATATTACAACTTCTAAATTTTTTTTACTTTTTACTTTTGAGCACAATACTTCAAGTAAAGAACAGGTACAAAATAAAAATGTTGAAGCAGCCTTGTCTGTTTACATCCACCCTTCTAGCGCCTCTTGTCACATGGCCAGACCAGTCCAGAATCTGTATTGGACTGTCTGTCACGGCCCTGCTGGTATCCAGGGGACCCCGCCCACTGCTTAGCAGTGTGGAAATGCTGAGACCAGCTGCATCATTATGTATGTTTGTGTCCCAGGGAAGAAGCCAAATCTGGGTTTTGGCCACCAGAAGTGGTTGTGTGTGTGTGTGTGTGTGTGTGTGTGTGTGTGTGTGTGTGTGTGTGTGTGTGTGTGTGTGTGTGTGTGTGTGTGTGTGTGTGTGTGTGTGTGTGTGCGTGTGTGTGTGTGCGCGCTGCAGTGGAGTTTTGATAACAGAGGATGTAGGGGGATGTTCTATGGCGTAATCGCGTCGATGTGCTTTTCTGCTTCACGGGGCAGAACATGACACAATGTTATTACAGTGAAGAAAACAGAATTTCTTCACAGTAGTGTACATTTGTAATTAATTAGCAGGACATGTTGTTGTTGTTGTTCATGTCATTGTCCCTTTCCACAGGTGTATGAGTTTGCAGTGAAGGAAGTCCTGATCCATCGTGTTCCGTTAGTTGATGGAGGCATCGTGCCCCAAAAGAAGAAACGGAAACACAGGCATGATATCTCCTGTTGCTCTCCCTCGCTTGCCCACCCTTTGCTGAATGATAGGAACATGAAGATAACATGATTGCTTGCAAAAGGGAGCTTGGCCCTCCGTGAAAGCTCTCTGAATAGATAACGGTTCAAATAAATAATTAAAGTCATACAGAATTAACAGGATTCTGCACTCTTGCATTAGTATTTACACTTCATTTAGTCTTCAAATTCAAATTTGTACTTAATAAGCCATGAAAAGTGAACTGAATAGGTGTGGATGGAACAAGTTAGACGAGTTTTGACCCTGTCCTTGTGTTTGTTTAATGTGGCAGGTTATGGGCAAAGATTCAGCTCAAGAAAGGTATGTTCACCTGACAAAAATAAAAAATAAAAAACTATTACTTCACTATGCATTCTGAAATATGACGCAGCTCACTGTGCCAGTCTGAGGGCTTTGTCCTCTGTTGCTCCAGATAACTCGTCCAATCAGGTGTTCAAATACCAGCCATGTGATCACCCCGACCATCCCTGCGACAGCTCCTGCCCGTGTGTGATGTCCCAGAATTTCTGTGAGAAGTTCTGCCAGTGCGATCACGAGTGTGAGTGTTACCATTTTTCTTATTCACCAGTGTGACCATTCTCCCGTGTACTCTATGCTTCTTCTTTCCGACACAAACAACAAGGCATAAGTTGCTTGTCCTGCCTTGTAATGCTAAAGGGAAATTGTTTGTCAAAACCACATTTTCCACTGAAAGCTATTTTTCCATGCCACAATAGAGCACGGCAGCAGAATGTGAAACGACTGCAGTATTCTGGCAGTGGTCAGAGGAGAAACTGTCCTCTGGCCGGCATAGGTGGGTGTCTGTTTAATACAGAGCTGCGTTCGCAATGAGGCATTTGCTGCAGCAGCAATGACCTACAACAGTTTTTTTCCGAAATGGCCACATGGTGGAGGAATGCATTTTGCCCTCTGGAGAGTTTACAAAAGAGAACGGGGCTAAGACGCACGAAGAAAATATTTTGCAATGGTTTGGCAAAGATGGCTTTGCCTCATTTGTTCATCCGTTGTGGCTCGGTCACCTTCTCCCCCCCCCCCCGCCCCCTCCTCCTGTTACCTCGCCTTTTCCCGTAGCAGAGGAGAGCCGGGGCCAAACAGGAAGCAGCCCCCGGTTGCACATGTGTGCGCTCTAAAGACTTGGAGAGAAATCAAAGGGATTTGACAGGCTCTGTGCCTGATATACAACATCATATCCAACATCAGTATGAGTCAGGCAGCTCCAGTTAAACAATGCTTGATGATACAGTCACATAAAACCCGCACTGGCTGGGGATTCGGAGGTTGAAACGGCAAATGCATACCGACAGTTTTCCCCAAGCGGAGACTGCTGCAGAGACATTTCGGTTATTCTTGCCTGATCCTTCCACTCATCTGCCTGGAGGGTGTTGTGTTTCCTCTGCAAAATTGCATTTCAGCATATCTGCCAGCAGAGGTCTCTGAGTGATGGCCTTCTCAGCTTTACTCAGCCATTGAGTTGCTGTACTGCAACTGCATTATGACGTGGAATTATTTACCGTATTGTGTGTTCTGCCAAGTCATATTGTGTATATTCTTTCAGCTTTGTGTCCTAATGTGTTCCAGGCCAGAACCGCTTCCCAGGCTGCAGGTGTAAGACGCAGTGCAACACTAAACAGTGTCCCTGCTACCTGGCCGTGAGGGAATGTGACCCAGATCTGTGCATGACTTGTGGCACTGCAGATCACTGGGACAGAAAAGCCATCTCCTGCAAGAACTGCAGCATCCAGAGAGGCCTGAAAAAGGTACACAAGGACGCTTGAAGGTCTAAAATGGTTACATGTTTCAAACCAGATGGTCTGTTGTGGTGTTTAGATCACTCATATCTGACTTGTGGAGTCCTAACCTACATGTGACTTCTCTCAGCACCTGCTTTTGGCTCCATCTGATGTCGCCGGGTGGGGCACCTTCATCAAAGAGTCGGTTCAGAAGAATGAGTTCATCTCTGAATACTGCGGAGAGGCAAGTCTATGCAGTTTATTCAGATTATTCAGATTCAAAACAACATATATTTTTAGGCTCGATTTAGTTTTTTGTACTTAATATTCCTGCGTGTATGTGTGCGTGAGCAGCTGATCTCCCAAGATGAGGCAGACCGACGCGGAAGGATCTATGACAAATACATGTCGAGCTTCCTCTTCAACTTGAACAATGGTAAGTATTCCCCATTCCTCCACCACTCATAAGCATACCACTGTTATTTTACATATTCCATGTCTCTCGATAGACTTTGTTGTGGATGCCACACGTAAGGGGAACAAAATCCGCTTTGCAAATCATTCAGTTAATCCAAACTGCTACGCAAAAGGTAAGACTGAATCAGTTTGTTTTGCTATTGAGTCAAACGGGAATTTAGATTACGTTTGTGGGATGAAAGCAGTGCTTTGTTGGCTAATGCTATGTTTTTTGCCATTGCAGTGGTAATGGTAAATGGAGACCACCGCATTGGTATCTTTGCCAAACGAGCTATCCTGCAAGGAGAGGAGCTCTTCTTTGACTACAGGTAGAGTCACAGGCCTTTTAGTGACTCCAGCAGCTTCAAAGTAAAATGAGAAACCAGGTCGTGCAGTACCTTGTGACTGAATTAGTAATTTCCGTGGTTCCTGTATACAATCTCAGACTCTTTTTTTTTTCCTTCACAGATACAGCCAAGCGGATGCCCTCAAATATGTGGGAATAGAAAGGGAGGTAGACATGTCTTAGCTACACCTGCTGCCTACATCCATAACCTTTCCCCAACCATTCAGCCACCCACTAATGCTTCTGTCCCTCTCTGTAGCGCCACATCTAGCTAACAAGTTTCAATAAACAGTCGCTGTCTCTGCCCTCTCTGCTGCACTTCTAAAAATAGAGAGTGCCTCTCTGCGGTGTGCTGGTGCTCCCGCCCCGCAGACACCATGCCACCTCCTTCAGTGACAGCAGTCAGCGCTCCCTCTCATCTGCCCGAACCCACCCACCTTCCTGCAAGAGTGTATACGCCGAGCTTATGAAACTAAACTATTTAAAGTGGAAATACTATTAATCTGTATCGCTTACCGCACCAAGAGGATCACATGTTTTTGTTTTTTTTCATCTTGTTAAAGCAAAGAGGTTGTGATTACCCATCATTACAGTGTGTTACTCTCCAAGCAGTTTTGTTACTGTACTTATAGACCGGCTTTTGTTTGACCTCTCAATACGTAACGCAAGCTTTTACATCGTACCTAATGATGATCAGTGAAATGCATGTGCTGTCTCTTGGATAAGCAAACCAGTAAACGATGTTAGTCACAGCATTAGCTTCAGTTAGATTCTGCTCCCTGCAGTCTCTCAGTATTGTAGTGTGATGCTACCCGCTGCCTGTTCTTCAGAAGAACTTGACCAGGTTTCACAGCTTTGTATCTTCTTCTGTGAACCTTTTCAGCGGCAAGCATCACCACCACATCTTTATGGTGAGATAAGTTATTGTGCATTTATATCATTGTTCTGCAAAAATAGGCGACCAGACAAGAAACCGACTGACTGAATGTAACCTGTGGTGATGATGGTGAAGAGATCTCATCCCTCTTTTCATTTTTTACGCATTAACCCGTTCTGTTGGTACTCTGAGCGACGTGCATGCACATCAAACATTTATTATCATGTTTACATGATCTCGAGGACTTCACATTTTGTGACAGAAATCATGAACACATTAACAAGTCACACAGTAAATGTCGTCCTTTTAAAAAAATCATACAAGTGCCAAATGATTCCACACAGAAAAAGGCTGAAATAGTGTGGATGTGTTACATAATTAACAGAGGTAACCTTTGCAAGGTTTTGACCATGGGAACAGCAAAATTATCAGTGTTTAACCAAATATTAAAGTCCCCCACATGTGAATGTAAAATATCTTTTTATCATCTTCCTTATTTTTTTTATATGTCCAGATTTGTTATTCACCCAGTTTTTCATTCATAAAACATTAAAGCCCACTCTGAAATGAGATCTTTCTCAAAAGGGATGAACAAAATGGAGTTTACTGCTATGTACAGTGTCTGCCTATAAAAATAAAAGTTTAACTTTATACATTAAACTATGCTGTCTGGGAGTTTGTCTGTGCAAAAAAACATCTCACCTTAAATAACACATTGACAATTTCCTTCAAGCTTATTTTATTGAGTTTGGCTTTGCCTTGATTTACACAGTAATGGTCATTTACAGTGGAAGTATTACAAAACAAAATCAAGCAGACTTAAGAACAGAAAATAAACTCCCAAATTTCAGTGTGATCACAAACACAACTGTAATGATCATTTCTGGTACCAGAAGGATTTGGTTTGATGGTGCAGAGAAGTGGTCTGACCTGCCTTCTACTCACTCTGGTACTTTATCGTCGGATTGTATATGATATCACAGGCTATCTGCAGATTCATAAGTATGTAAAAGTATTAAGGCCTATATAAGTATTGTAATCTCTATACTTGAAATAAAGTTAGACTCAAATCATAACTTTCTCATAGCCACCAATTTAACTTTATGCCCCTTTAAGTGTAATTAACTTTTTAATTCTGATGTTAATCTTAGGTTAAACTCCAGGAAGAATTAAGCAGCCCTCAAAAAGTTACACATTTGGTGAAATCAGCAGATAGCCTGTCTGAGCTAACAACATCCTTCTGACCTACTCCCTCTACTGGCCATTTTATCTTGATCCCTTTTATTCACACACTATGGGATCCGATCAGCACAGATTCAATGTGCTTGAAATTTCCAAACAACAGAAGCCTGAACATGGAGAAGCCACTCTGAGCTACATGCAGGCCTCATTTCTGTCTCATTGTTCTACGGTCGGTGCACGACAATAAGTGAGTTGGCTAGTTGGCATCAGTGCACATGATTGTTTTTTGTTTGTTTTAAAGAGTCGTTGTTTAAAATCGGTATCTAGGTGGGCAAACTATGAATACACAAACATCTCAACATCCAGTCAGTCACACGAACACACGCTCCAGGGACCACGCATGATTAACTAGTGAATGGCAATGAAGTGATACTGCTAGGCTGATTATTTATAGTCCGTTGACCAATGAGTAGAGTGAGGTGTATACATTTATATGATACATAAGTTTACTCTTTCCGAATAGGCAACAAAGCATATTTGGCCCAAGTTTGTTGGCTTGCGCCTAATATGAACTTTGAGTGGTGATTGTCTATTTAACAAAAACACAAACTATTCTTGGTGTCGATCACAAACCAACAGTTTCACCCCGTTTGCTCACTTTTCATTATCATTCATCACTTTGCATCTTTCTTAAAAATATAGCCTCTACATGTCAGTTTTGGGCAAATCTATACATTTTCATACATTGTTAGGAAGTAGTGCCTTGAAGGTAATTGCAGTTTTTACATCCTTTCACTGTACAATTTTGCACAGTTCTGCCCATATATATTGGAAGAAACAAACGATATTGATTTTTGGAGGTGTATTAGTGCTACAGAGACCATGTTCTGTACTTTCTTTATCCTGAGCATTCCAAAAAGCTACTATGAATAAGTTTACTTTCCGTGCTAAGCAGCCTACAATGAAAACACTTGAGCAGGTCTTCACTGTAGCGTCCGCTCATACATTACACAGTCAGAGGATTTACATTCAAAGCACTCCATTTACAGTAACTGTTTTCAACTTGTTTTGTATAAACCACAGGAATAAAAAAAATCGCTTAACACATTATTCATATATTCACGTATACACTCATTACATCCTACTTGCTATTGTGCATCTGCAAATTAAACGTTAACGTCATTGGTGCCTGAAAAAAGCTCATATTATTGCATGTTACTGCAAAGTGCGGTCATGCTCTACAAATGCATAGCTGATATGTTACAAATGTTTTACTATTTTCCCACAAAGACCTACACAATAGTGCTTTAGTATCAAGGAGTGCTGCCGTGAGTGATGGTTTACTCACTGAGTGACTATACAGGTAGAATTTTTGACTTTCCACTGAAAGCAGCTAAACAAGCAGCAGCAGCAGCAGTGGTGACGGCGTGGTCGGCTAACTGTCCTACAGCAATATGCAAAAATACTGGAGCAGTATGAGTTGCAAGTAAAAGATTAGCATTTACACTCTTGTGGTCCTCTGTACATATGTTACTGTGTGTGCGTGTGTGCGTGTTTATATGTGTGCTTCTCCACATGGCCACAGGGAGCAGCTGTTTCCTGATGAAGGATGAAAGGATTGTGAGAAGACTGATCCTTTTGTTACACTGTTGTTAGACATGTATGCCGAGTCAAACTCTCTTTAGCACCGAGCTATTGGCATAATTATAAGCGACTAGAAGTAAGACAGAAAGAACGAGAACTTGGATATGTAGGTCACCCTGTCCCTGCTGAGCTTCATCGCCTCATTGTTTGGATTTCTGCAGTACACCAACAGCCTGTTAGCTCTCACACCAAGAGGAGTATCTACATATCATCACACTCTCATTTCCGAAGCCCCGTAGCTGAGAATGTGTTTAGGAATCTGAGCGTACTGTGATCGGCAAAGTTGCTATCTACTGACACTATGGCAATTCTGAACCACTTACATGTGCCATTCTGTATAGGTAATGCACTGGTATAGGCTGCAATACAACAAATATAAGCGTGTATACCTTTTACAATCTCTATATGTATCATCTCAAAGCTCCATGCTTGTCAGGGCGCTCTCCCGTCGGTTGGATGTTTTTATTCAGGAACACCAGTTTTGTTTCTGTGGTCAGTTTTTTTTTTTTTTTTTAACTGGTTTAGTTCACAGATGTGGTTTCTGCTCAAATCCCCCAAAATGGCTCCATTAGAGATTGTCATCAAAAGGTATATCTTAGATGACAATATAGCTATACAGTAAGATATTTTTAGCTTTAATTGATCTTGAAAGTGGCTCAGAAAAATAATAAATCAATAAAAGGGTTAGATTATATTTAACTGATGTTGTAAATGTAACTAAACATCCCTTAAATCCTGATCCCACAAGTGTCTATACCCTATACCCTATCTATACCCTTTCTGAATAAACTATAATTTGATTTCAGATCAAGCTCGCTCAAATGAGGCACTTCAGTATTTCACCCTGCAATACAGTGTGAGACTTGTTGGCTACTCACGCAACATGGGGCTTGATGTGAACTTTTAAGCCTTACCAAAATACATACTATGTAGAGCACCAGGCATCTGATCCCACTCAACCCTGGGAAACAAACACAAACCAAAAAAAAAAAAAAAGAATGAAAGAATTAGAAAACTTAATACAGGTATCTGTGGTTGTTTTAAGTGCTATTTCCCTCTCCCCAACCCCTAGTCAAACCCCACCCACTGTCCCAAAGGTCCTGTGATGCTAGTCGCTCCTGAACTCCTCCTCAATTTGCGGGAGGTTCTTCTTTTCTCTCCTCAGGGTCTCCGTCAGCGGCCTGGAGCTGCTGGGGGACTCCAGGTTCTTGGGTTCGTTGGTGCGGTAGCTGCCCTTCTGCTGATAAGCATAGACATAGATGCTGTACAGACCTCCAAAGAGCAGCAGCAGCGCCAGGATGACAATGACTAGAGGATAAAAATAGCACAGTCAGAGTTAATCTCTAATACAATGAGGAAAGAGGGGCTTCTGGAAATACTGATGAGGAACACACACTGTTTGACTGAATTTGTATGCTATGTTATTGAATTATATCAGCCATGTATGGTGTCTAACAGGAAGTCAGTCCAAACATCATACAGAGCAGTGCATTTTACTACTGTATTTTATTTCTTAAACTGCACTGCAACTTTTATTTAATTTTTTAGCTTTTTAATGTTTTACTGACTGTTTTTAATGTTTAAATGAATGTTTTTAATTGTTTTTAAATCTTATTTTCTTTTGCATTATGTTTTGATGCTTTTAATGGTTTTATGTGAAGCACTTTGAATTGCCTTGTTGTTGAAATGTGCTATACAAATACACTTGCCTTGCCTATAGTGTAACTGAATCCATCAATTTGTATTTCTACAAACATCTTTGGTGCCTTAAGCTTTGTATTTAATTTGTTTATGCATTTTACACATTTAAAAATGCATCATTCATCAGTCATTGACGCAGACTGGCCAGCAGGCCAGAAAAGAAAGTAGCCATGTAACAACAATAAAGACAGAAAAACATTCACGGAATATTTCACCCTTAAAATGACCATTTGTTTACACACCGCGTTTGACCTGAAACTGTATTTTTTCTCATATGTGGAGAACGGAGAACCCGAGCAGCACTGCCGCCTCATGCGCGTACTCGCAGCACAAAACGCAAACAGCGCAAACTTTAGGCGGCAGTATTTGAAATGGTGAGATTTTGGCAAAAATGCGTGTTTGGAAAATAGTGAGCATATGACTGGATAATTAAGATTATACTGCACGAGTTGTGTTACAGTTTGTAAAGTGATGTTTTGATATAGTTTTGCTCTTGGCCTCCATTTACTTCAATACATCAAGGACTTAAACCTTTTTTGGAGGCATGGAGGCATGCAAGATATTATACAGTTTTCTTCAGGAATTTAAGGGAACAGTGTGAGTAATTTATACAAACAGTCATTTTAATGGTTAACAACGACCAATCTGCAGTGTGTGTAAAGGTCTGTATGGTTATACTGTATCAGTCTGGAGTTTTCAGGCAATTTAATGAAGTTAACACAGTGAACGGCCGTGCATAAATTATGCACGGCGCTCTGACGCGGCACTAATCAGAGACTGTAGATTTATTAACTTATCAGTTCCCCAAAAAGTCTGTCTAGCATTTTATCGCGTGGTCAGTTATAGTTGAATAATGTATGTAAACTTGTCACAGAACAGTTGTTATCTAACCTTCGAAAGTGACACAGGCCCAATCCCAATGTCCCCCCTGGGGCCTGAAACCCTGAACCCTCAGGGACTTACTGTCATCACCTGTTAAATGGTTGAGTGTGAGAGACTGTAAGGGCTTGAAATGGTGTAAATACAAATGGGACAGCACTTTGCTGAAACATATCATCTAACCATGATAACGTCAAAAAAATATTGTTTACAATTATGGGTATCTATTTTAGACTTTTTACTCCCCGATTTGAACGTCTTCCAGGTTCTTTCCTCACGAAATGAGAGCTAATTTCAAATAATCTATTAACTCGTTTTTGTCAAAACAGCTTCAATAACAAAACAAAATGTTTGATGAATAAATAAATAAATAAATAACTGGCATGAAAATAAAAATGTCCAAAGATTGATTGTAAGTGAACTCAGTGTGACTGCAAGTTATAAATAACTTACTGAATGCAACGTAAGCTCTTGGGACGTGAGGGAGATTTGTGGCTTTGTGACCTGAGACGTCTGCTGGGTTTGTAAATTCAGAGCATTATCTGATACTGGAGCCAGCCGGGCCATATACACCAGGATGATCAGGATCTTAGGTAGTCATGAGGTTTTTGAAGACTACGGTGATGTTCTCTGATCTTTTTGTCCTGGCAAGCATCACACTGAGACTGATCTTAAAAATAGTTCTCAGATGATGCTAATTTAATTGATTGTTAAAGCTCATGTCAACTTCCAAAATGAATCCTAGATCTGTAAAGTGGTCACTTGTTTTATAAGACTGTGACCCTGAGTATTCACAAAGCAGCTGCCTGTGAGCCAGAATTATTGTTCAGTAGTTCAAGCTGAAAACAGACCTCAGCCCTTGTCCTCTCTGTGTAGTTTTAATGCCCTCCCCTGCATTTGCTTGGGTTTCCCGTCACATTCATGCAGGTCAGATATTAAATTGCCTGTAATTGTGTTTCTTTGTTTTTCTGTCAGTGTGTTCACTGTGTAATGGACTGGTAAAATGTCCACAGTGTCTCCCAGCCTTTCTGCCCGGAAAGGCTTCAGCGCCTCAGGTTCATAACCTCAATTAATGGATATAGAGAATGGATTGATGCTGCTGAAAAGACATGCAGCACCCAAGACACAGCTCAGAACAGCAAAGACACAACATTTTCACAGTCACAGGACAGATTAAGGAAAAATAAATGTCTTCAATAGCGTCGTGACAGAATTTGTTCACGAGCAGTTTTGTTTTATCAACTATATTTTTCAGTCCTAACCTTTTTATGATGATGTCTGATAACCAAGGAGGACCATTTTTGGGATGATTGAAAGCCGCGCCCATTATTAATGGGATGCTGATGTCCTGCATTAGCATAATACCTCTGAATCTGGAATGATCTATTAAACTGAAGCATCTATCAATGATGAACAGTAAGCTGGGCCCATGCAGACTAAATATAGCTGATCCGGTAAAGGTCTCAGACAGGGATGGAGCAGACAGTCTCTGTGCTGCAGTTTAATCCTGAGACTCCAGCCTCCCCTGCTCATCAAAGAGACCTGCTCTAATTTTTTTCATCATCTGTAATACTGTGCTGCAAACCGTTCATCTGGTCCCAACACTCCTCTTGTAATATGGTGCAGAGTTATCATGGGGATTAAATAGAGGAATAAGTATATGAAATATTGTTTTTTTCCCCCCAGAAATCCGTAGATATAGGCCCACGGCTATTTTTTTCTCTTGCGAAGAGATATATTTTACTTTAATTAATTTCCTTCATATAGATTAAAAAGATAATCTGACCTCAACCAAATGCAATTAAATAAAATCTCCAGTACGATGATAATGTATTGGAAATCTGGCCTTTTTTAATGTTTTTTTTTATGTTTTGTCCCACATGTAATACATTTGAGCCAGCAGTCAGACACTTGAATAAACATTCAAAAATCCACATTAGAATTTAACAACCCTGCTCTAATTTAGGATTATAGGATTTTAGGAAAAAAGGAAAAGAGAAATTCAAATGGCTGATTTGTGTCATCTGGGAGAGGAGGGAAATATTGAGCAAAACAGAAACGAGTGAGAAAAGCGGTGCTTCAAAATTAATAAACTCCTAAATTTCACATTACCTGTCTGATTATTTTTTTTTTTATACAGAAATTCTGTAATGAAGCAGATCTTACCCGTTATCCAAAAGAGGCCTAGGTCATCGTGGATATACACATACTCTGAAAGGGAGAGGCACAAAAATAAGTGGATGAACACAGAATAATATTCTGTTTTTGGACAGGTGCATTATGGGACATATATACCCACCTATGGTGGTAAACCAGGGGTCTACCTCCCATGGTACATAACCCAGGAGAGGAGGGAAGGCGCCACAGTTGGACTCCGATACATAGCCTTGTGTCATTACCGGAGGGTCGGTTTCATTTGGACGGAAGAAGGCCTTTAACGGGGCGTAGACGTTGTATCTCACCCCAGATATGCAGCCTATGAAGCCGGGAGCATTATGCCTCTGGATCTCATATTCAATGTCACCAACCTCTGAAAGAGTGGAAACGGAAACAATAAATCATCAACAGAGTTCCAACTCAAAATAATAATGATAATAATAATACTGGAAGCAAGATGAAAACATTAGCCCACGCGTTTTAATCAACAATTGGTAAATTGGATATTTACCCATCACTCTGCCCATGAACATGGACTTTGGAGAGTCAAACCTGGCGTCCTCCACTAAGGTTATCGTGTCCACTATGGGCTCCATGTAATCCACCTGTGGGCAGGGCAAAATAAACGAGCCAGGTTAGCTGTTTCCAGTCTTTATGCTAAGCTAATCTAAAGTGGGTGCACAACAGTCTATTACTTCAATGAAAATAACAAACCACAGATTAGCATAAACCTGTGTTTTGATGGTTCTGTTGTGTCTGGTTATGTTGATGTAGTGGGGGTATCCATCTGCCAGGTTTCGGTGAGTCAACTGGTATTTGTGTGTTATGAGCCCCAGCTTATACCTCAGATCTACACTACCTATAGAGAGTGAGGAAACAAAAGACATCAATAACATATACTGTTTTTTTCATGAGTAACTGCTTTACATCAACCTACGCAGTAGTTTTGAAAGATTCTGACTCTAATCTATGAATGAAATGAATCTGCTGCCCTTTCAAAAAATTCCAGCTTTCACATTCTCGGACAGATTGTTTCTGAGCTTCCCCTACCGTCATTCTTGAGGATGATGGCAATGTAGTCTTGGACGAAGGAGCTTATATAGAGCAACACGGCTGGTGTGTGAACCGTGCTGAAACTGAACTCGATGTCATCTGCTGTGTCATTGTAGCCAAGGCTAAAGTTGTCGTAATGCGGGTCAATCCAGTTGGCCCATGCTGCTTCGTCTGATATAGGCTTCTTTCGTATGTTGTATCTCAGCCACGAGCCAATCTCAAAGAAGGCTCCGATGTCTTAACAAAAGATCATTGGGGAATTAGATATCAGTTGCAAAGTATTGCTGCTGATGATGGCAGTTACTATGTGAAGGTATTTGTCAGGAACATGCATGAACTCACCTTTATGGCAGTAGAAACCATCAAAAGCTGTGTTGTTACAGTCACAAGTGTAGGCAGCATAGCCCTCTATACACTGGCCGCTGTTTCGGCATGGTATGGTAGCATTGAGACACTGTCCAGTACAGTTCCTCCTTATACCCTGTTCTTCATTTACTTTCCCCTCAAGATCAAGAGGAACACCGTTCATCCGCAATCCTCGAAGACACCCCAAGAAAGGTCTTAGGGTGCGGTTGGCTGCACCTAATAGAAAGAATACTTTTATCAGTGGTTATTCATCTTTATGCAAAGTTTCGAGAGGATACAATAAGTCCACTGTATGTCATGCGAAATATTCAAGTTCATCTCAAGCAACCTACCTACTAGGATAGGATGCGTAAACTTCATGGTGACGAAAGTCTGACCTGGAAAACGTGTGACAGCCCAAGGCTGATAGTCAACCTTGATGCGGGCCAGCTTCACATTGAGCTCGGCTTGAACAAAGTGCCACTCGTTGTCATTGAGTGGCACAGGGGAGTTTAGTGTCACATTCACGATGCCATCACCAACCATAAATATAAACAAAAGGTTATGGGTCGCTGGAAGAGAAAGGATGATATGGAAATTATTTTTTATTTGATTTTTAATACAGTAATTGTTAGATACATCAGTTGTATGAGGAGAGTAGCTCCCTGTTAGCAGATGAGTCAACTCACTATTCATCTCTATCCGAATGAAGTTTCGCAGTTGATCATCAGAATTCTCCAAGAACACGCCGTGGTCACGATAGGTTTTGAAGTGGAAGGAGATGTCAGCGCTGGAGCCAGGCCTGAAGGTCGGGAAGGTTATGTAGGTGGGCTTGGTGAAGGCTATTGTGTTCCAGATGTTTCCTTTGGAAAACATTGAGATATGTGTACTGTGTATGTATATCAAAAAAAATATTCTTCACCCTTCAACAAAGCAGAACATCACAGTGTGAACACAACCCATAATATTTAAGCTCACTGTCGCCATGGCAACGGAGAGGCCCGACGGTGAATTGTGCTTCTGAGCCGGTCCTGTTGGTGTCCCCGACTACCACCTTCCTCACAGGCAGATGGTCTCTGAAGTCCAAGTAGCCCTTATCTGAGTACCTGAAAAGCCAAAGTGGGGATGTTAATACTTCATCATCAGTGTCATATACAAACTAAACCTGCTCAATAAATCCCCTCTCATACCATTGTCTATAGTCAGCATCACAGTTGCATTGAAACTTGGGATCGGTGCAGGTTTGGTTGATAGCGCAGCCACACTTTTGGACCTCTCTGAATGTTCCACCCCAGTAATAGTGACTCTCATTGTTACGACCAATCCAGTAACCAAAAGGTCTTCCGTCTATTTTGAAAAATAAATGGTGTGTTAGTGTATTATATTTCTTGTTTTCCATAAGCACACTACCAAATGAATAAGCTGACTTACTTGGGGTGTTGAGGAGACGGGACTTGTAGCAGGAGTAGTCGATCCACTGCTCGCAGTACACAGAGGTGTTGGCTAGAGAAGTGACTTCATCCCAGGACGCGTTCCAGTAATTGACATTTCCTATATATGGCCGGTCTATTGAACTCCCAGACACCTTTGTACCATCCACACGGTCATTCAGAATCACTGTCCAAGCTTTATATGCTGTGAAGAGGCACACCAGAAATATGGCATGGTGATTAAATGTTAAAAGAGAAAGATGGAGGGGATATTAATGTTAAAAAAAGGAATAGAATGAAAAGCAATTGTATGTGAACAGAAAGGTAATAAATAGAAAATGCACACTTTTCCAATGCACACACAGAGAGAGAGAGAGAGAATTTCCCATTAAATTTCAGCACACATTTCTCATTACAGGAACATGATAACCTGACTCTCAAGCTTTTCATTAACAACCCGTTAAGGATCCAGCAAACACTGAACCCACAGTGCTGATGGAGCTGTATTTTATTTGTGACAGTGAATACTTACACTTCATTTTGCAGTACACTTCAAATGGTTTCAGCGGCCCACTGAGATCAGGATCGATGGTGTAGTTTCCAGACCAATACTTGCCACTGAGTCTGTAGGCCTCGCATGACTCCTTATAAATCGCTGTCCGAGAAGTGAAATGATCAATTTGTTATTATTAAGAAGAATTATGGTATGGGCCAAGTGTAATCAACTGCAAAGAAATAGTTATTGAAGTGAAAAGATTGCCAGCCAGCACTTACACATGTGGCACACCTCTCCTTTATAGCCTGTGTTCTCACACAGACAGATAAAGTCATCCCAGGACTGGATGCATCTGCCTTCATGTTCACATGGATTTGGACTACATCTGTGAACAAATTACATGAGAAGATAGTTTTGCTGCACCATGTTTATCTGTTTCCTTATGCAATTTTCCAGCAATTAATGAAACTATCAGTCATATCAGTGATGTATGCTGCATATTGTAAATTTGGTGATATTTCTTACCTGTCAGTGATGCCACAAGTGCCCAACAACAACTCAGCATAGCGCCCCCACTGTCGTTGCAGAATAATGTCCATATCAAGCTGTTCATTGTCTATGAAGATATGCTGCATGCAACCATGGAAGCGGTTCAGCTTGGTCTCACACTTCCGTATTGTGTTATTGGTTTTCGGACAACCTAAGTGAAGGAAAGCAAATGTATGTATTGGACCGTGCAGATTCGTAAGTTGATTTCCGGAGTTTTTAACAATTGTCATCCCCTCACCTCCAAAAAAGTAGCGGTCTCCGGTCCGAATTGTGAATGGATTGGTGATCTTAAGTGGAGAGCCCTCCTCCTCATCAATTGTGAGGGTCAGCAGGTTGTCTCTGGCTGCCAAATCTACTGTGTGCCAGTAACCATCATTTAGCCGGTAGCCTAAAAATTGGAGAAATATCTGTCATGCTTTGTTTCTACATTATTAAGATTCAGTACAGAGATATCATGCAGCATTTATCATTGCCTGCACCTTGCAGCGCTATATAAATTCATAACTGTTAGTTAAACCCCGCCCCAAAGCAGGGATTGTCCAATCATAGCCTAACAACCGTAACTAGGCATGGCACGTTACTTTGTAGCTATGTTGGGTATCTAATGAGTGCCTCTTTTAACTTATGCAAAACCAAAGACACAAGGAAAATAGTAGTGTGTTTTTATCTTCCATAACATAAGCTGCAGACGTTAGCCTGGTTGACGAGTTTAACCTCAGTTTTTTAGCACACTATCATGTATGTAGCGTTCTATTACATGTTTAAGACCCTTATTATAGAGCCTTTAAATCAGCCGGGAACATTAAAAAGTCAGCTGGAAACTGTTTCAGACATCTTACTGAGTTTTAGAGTTAACCTTAGCTTAGCTAGCTAACCACAGCTGATAAGATTTGTTAGGAACAGTTGTCATTTCAACAGACAAAATCCGCAGCTGTTAGCTAGAAATGAGAAGTGAGCTTTTATCTACCTGACATATTAACAGTAACTAAGGGGTAGGGTTTAGAAACCTGTCAATAGGCATTAAAAATTGTATGCTCCAAAAAAATGTTAAATGTTATCTTTTCTGTTATACCTGTCAAGTCCAAAAACTGCACAAGCCCACCTGCAGCAAACTGGAGTTTCTTCTTCCCAGGCTGGAATATAGTGACGTTGATCTGTCCCTCGCTTAGTCCCAGCTCAAGGGCGCCCAGGTCATCAGCAAATCGTGTGAACATTAGCAGCCCTGTGTAGTCCCATGAGCGGAACTTAAACTTGACAAACATGCGTGGCCTCCTGAAGTAGCCCGGCACCTGCAGGTAGTTGTTGGGCCCAGCAAAAGTCATCGGTTTGAGCAGAATGTCCCTGCAGGCGTAATGCATCTTTTTCTGAGGGTAAAAAAGAGAAATACGAGTTACAGTGAAAATATTTTCTCTCATATTGTTATTGTTTTGTGAGCATGGATCCAGCAATGTTACTGGAATGCTGAATGGTGGTTTGTACAAAGCCCTACCTTTCGTGGAATGCGAATTTCAGGTTCTTCTCTCTTAGCCTTGTCGATGATGTTGACATCATTGATGAAGACGTTTTCCAGGCAGCCCCGGAAATTTGGTGTAGTGGGCAGGTGAGGCAAATTTTGCTCTATGACACCTCCTACATATAACTAGGATAAAGGTATTAAGGCATTCATCATTGACAAGAAAATGTATGCACAATATAAATAAATGCAAAAATGAATATTTGAATAAAACAATTTGCCTTCAAGTTGTTAATAAAATGCATTTGGAAGTATCCTCCAGATAGAAATTAAGTAAATGTATTCAGAATACAGCTCATTGATCATTTCCTTTACTTATCATAGCCTTCAGTTTACATTTTATACTGTAACTACACATAGATGTGATTCATTTCTGAGGTACCTGCGTGTCCAGATCCAGGTGTGTAAACTCTCCTTTACAGATAGCTGTGACTGTGTGACTGTCCACTGTGAAGTTCACCTGTCGACCGACGCGCTTGATGGTGACGTAGTGCCAGTGCAGATTATCAAGAAGGCTGCCAGCAGTCAGTGTAGTCCGACCATCAAGTTTGTGTATTACACTACTTCCTGGAAAAAAGAGGGCAAGGACAGGTGGAAGTCAAAATTTTAACAATTACTCTAAATCAGCTCAAATTAATGTCAAACAGCTCTGATCAACAATCTAACCAGCAATATATTAAGATCTCTCCAGACAACTTGGCTCTATTTCAAGATTGAGATAAACCCACTTCTTTCTGAGATGGATATCATTGTCTCACATGTCAATATTTTCTTCACCCATAACTCTAAAAGATCTATATCATAAATTTCAACTTTATGGGGTGCCTCTGTGGGCATGTCTATTAATAATAATTAAAAAAAGACTTTATTTATCCATCAAACAACTCTGGCTCTACCTAGGCTGATGTGCAGGTAAAGACGACCTCTCTTCAGCTCCAAGGTGAAGAGGTCTCCTTGAATCCCCTCACTGTGTAACAGCAGACCATCCTGCTCCAGAGTCTTGAAGTTTATGGCAATGTGGTCGTGTTGTGTACGGGACCTCTTTTCTGGGTACATGTAGACCACTGAGTCGTCCCCGTTGTACTGTAGTACATAGGAATCTGCAGACAAAATTTTTAAATGGATTCAATAGTTCAAAATTCACAACAGAGGATATGACGTGCAATTGTTTGATTTTTTAGGTTTAAGGATTATTGGAGTAAATGCTTCATGGCACATTTCCTGGAGCTCATCAGATGTGTTTGGATCTAGCTAGTGTATAATGTTTCTGAGTATGAATCAGGTGATATTGAGCTTAGTCATTTATTAACTAAAAAGAAACATATTGTAGCTTATTTGGCACTCAGATTTAGTGGCATATTATCAAAGACGATTAAACACTGGGATTGTAGAATATCCCTGGAATTGAATCAGAGGCTGTAAATCCCTGGGTAGAGTCCATCAGTCATTTTTACCATAAGAGCAGCCATACAGCTCCAGCCTTACACCGATCTTCCCTCCATTCTCTGTGTTCCACGCCAGAGGAAGCAGACGAATGTGTTTAGCAGTAAAGGCGTAATGGAAGACATTCCTCTTCACCTGATAATAATTCCAGTTCGCAGGCAACGTCTGCAAACAGATGAGAGCGGGAAATAGGGGAGAGAGTTATTGAGTCACTGCAATGGTGTTAGCACCTTATCAAGAGACTGGAGATGAACTGATGATGAGATTAGCTTCGTCAGAGTTGAGAGAGATAATATGCTGCGCTGTCTTCGTTTCAGTGCCAGTGACAATGAATTTAACACCCACTGAATCGTCTGTAAAGATTACATTTGACTAGTTAATCCTCGCCTCATCCCCGTTATGGCCCTCACCCCGCCCCAACCATCCTGGCTCAGTGACACCTACAGAGTTGCCTCCATCCATAATGTACGGCGTCCAGGAGTCTGGTCGGTCTCCATAGAGCAGGGTGTACTTGGTGATCCAGTCATATGAGTTGAAGGTCCCCTGGGTGGCGATGGCCACCAGTCGATACTTCCTGCCCAGGTCGACCTGCAGCCATGGCTGTCTGTCCCTTGGGGATGGGGACCAGCCACTGCTGCCTGAGGGTGAGAAAAAGGAGAGTTTGACTGGAGTGGTGACAGATACATGATGGTTTCAACTGAACTTGTAAATTGTGGCAGCCATTTTAAAGTCCTGTTTAATGTGGGGTGAGGGGACTCTAATGAGTTAGTAAACTTCATCCACTGTACTGTTCTGTTTGGACACTGTTCGGATTGGACAAGCCTTTAGTAATTCGCAGATTATATATAACGCTAATTTATTTAGCTAATTGTTGCCAACTATACTATAGGCCTCTGTCTGAAAGCTAACTAATGAGCAGATATCCCAAATAAATTCCCACAGCCACTATAAGTGTTCCTTCAGTTGATAGATGATGTCATCTGAGCTCCTCTTTTCTGTGCTTTACTGTACACCTGTGCATTTCGTGCAGTGAAAAATTAAACCAGCTGCCATTAGAAAGGTCTGTAAGGTGAATGGTGTGAAATCATGGATGAACTCAAAGACACTACTTACCATACAATTTGGCAAAATTGGCAGAGTAAAGAAAATTATATCTGGAGGAGGCCAGGAAGGAGGAGGCGTAGAGGCTGGTGACCAGCGGATCAACACATTCTCCTGCAGTAACAATAAGAAATACACCAAGATCAGGATTAAATAAAAAAGGACCTCTTATAATGCAGGATTCACATCACTTTCAAAATTATATAATTCTGCTGCACAGCTTGATAAGAACCAACCATTTGCAGTTTAATTAGAGGCTATGCTCCATTAGACATAAAATGTTAATTTGTCTGGATCAATCCAATTAAATTCAGAGCATAGAAAAACACATTTAGTCTTTCTGCTGGTAAAGGTATACAGATAGTTAGATCACAGATTCATATTCCACAGTAAAGCACAGTCCCTAAATGGCTTCCTTTTAAGACTTAATGTCCTGGCACCTACACTTGAGTGTGCATCATCTTTCATTTCTTGACAGGATGTGTGGAACAAGTGGTGAAATGTAAGACTGACAGCGACTGATTACGCACGCTATCTTTGAGATAAACTATTGTGAAAGTCATGTGGTTACACCCCTTCCTATTGCAAAAGAGGTCTGGTTCTGTGTAGTAGGCCGAATAAAAATGTTGCTCTGTCACATGATTTTCTTTGTGGGTGTGTGTGTGTGCCTGCCAGTGCCTGTGTGTCTGTAAATATATTTCTTTGTCTTTTTTTTGGAAGTGCATGCAGTTTCATGAGCAGGAAAGTCAAAGCAAAGCTTTGTCATGTTGAGATGATGTTCTGCATGTGTTTATGAGACTGTTAGGACCAACACCCATCTGCTCAGGCTCGCTCCCCAGCCAACGGCTATTAAGACTGACCATAATTCTACCTAATCTTGCTTGTGTCACTGCTGCGGATAAATGCACGATGCACTCACCTCGAGCTGCAAGAGAAACACTGTCTCATTTAAAGTGCCAAAAATATACTCTTTGACACTCCCTAAAGATATATAATATATATAGGCTATGGGTTTTACTTGAATATGAAGGTAGGCAGATACAAATAATTATTTTCATAAATAAAGTTTTAATCTGAGTGCGCAAAGAACCAACCATATAAGGTGAATGGAAGCCGCTCCAAACTGACATTCCTCTTCCTTCTCCCTAATTAAAAACATCCCCTCCAAACTTTTGTAGTTGTTAACTAGTAAACAGGAGTTATGTCATTGTAATTCCTGATCTTACAATCACAGAGGTCATGGGCATTAGACAGTGGCTGGAAACTGGAGACGTTAGCAGTATTAGTATGCAGGCTGCAGATGGAGCAGGATGAGGACGGTGCTGCATAGATTCACATTTGAAATAACTATGTGAGGGGACAGAAGGCATGAGTGATCACAGGAAATCCTGCAGAAATGAGGAAGTGGAGAGCTTCCATCCTCGGTCTTACACTGCCTTAAATAACACAGGAAACATTCGTGAGCCATTATGCAGTGCAAATACACCGTTTTCTTTTCTTTCTTTGTCACATGAGCGTGAGTTCTGTCACCTCTCATGCAAGGACGCGCTGCTCATTCAGGTGGAGGAAATGTGCTGAGCAAGTGAAATGTGACCTTGACTTTCTGCCTCTGTGTCTGCCTCACGAAGAGGATTGCTCTCCATCTTTAACAGACAGAATTCCCTGCTATGCTGCAGATGATGCATCACTCCATTTCATATGAGTCACTGTTCAAATGGCTATTCAAACGTAAAATAATTCTTCACCACTGCTGCAGCTACACAGGCTAAACGTATTTGCAGCTAATGGCTTAAGTTGTATTGATTTGTTTTAATCCCTCAGTTTTTAGTAGAGGAGGGGAATTTGACTTTAAATGTGAAGAGTGGCTCCATCCCAGACCACAGCAGGATAATCCAGGCCATGCAGCTCCTCTTTATGGGAAGACTGTCACGCATGAAACACCCCCACCTATTCAATGTATTACTTCCTTTCCCTCACTCTGAGTGCTCTCTCTTTTCTTACCTCCATTAAATCATCCAGTCTCTCTTGTTCTCACTGTGTCCCATTACCTCGTACTCTCGCTCGTCGGCTTGCTATTTTTTACTTCTCTCTGCCTCGCTCTACCCAAGTGGGCGTTGCTATGATGCAGCAGCAAAAGTGTACCTGAAGCCTGTGCAGAGCATCCAGTCACCAGGTTTTCACCCCTCTTCTTGTGATCCTGCATCCACCCCCGAATCCCCTCCCCCTCCCTTCTCTGCACCACACAGAGTAGTCTCTTTCTCCATTTATCATTAACGGGCTGTGGGGAACAGCGTGGCTGCGTAGAGCTTTAGCACCACTCTTGCTGAATCATCAGTCTGCTGTAAGTATCGGCTGGTCTGTCAGGGCTGACACGTCATTACTGTTGGTTGCATACAATATGCAGAGAGGCACCTCCTTTGCCTGCCGCGAGCCTGTGATGCGTGACAGCTGAGGATTCAGACAACAAGCCCTGTATGCGTGCAGATGTCAACTGAATGCTGAGGTCCACCAACAATATATCAAACCACTGCTGCAAATACTGCAGCAGCAGAAAAGGGGTAAAACGATATGCTCTGTTGAAGGGGTTTTAATAAATCATTCATACTCAGGCAGGCATCACAGTGGGTGGTGTCTGCCATGCAGCACACCAGAATCACATTCAGACTTAAAATTCAGACCTTGAACAGATTTAGTTTCTGTCTAAAAGAACAAAACAGCCAACTTTCCACACGAAGCAACATGCCCTTCCTTCTAGGTATCAATTCCTGTCAAATGGACCAAACAGTCTCCTGCTGATTGTGTTGCTAACCATGACAGAATGCATAAAGCAGAATCGTGAGATTCATGAATCACATCCTCCTGATTCAAACACACACACTACTTACTGAGAGAGCCTCAGCCCCACCCCAGGCTGGGTCACTGTACTCCGGGACCTGGGCCTCCATTTCAATCTGGCAGGCTTCCACGGAGCAGATATACAGTCAGCCTGGCCAATAAAATACCAACAGGATCCACAACAAGCCAGACCCACAGGCCCACACTTACTTGAAAGCATTCTGTAATCCCATGATGTTTATAAACTTCCACTCTATTGCAACCTTTTTCTGTTCATTGACTTATTAATAATACAGTAAGATAGCACCATTCACTTCTCAGCATGCCATGTGCCAGAGCTTCCTATCAACAGCATGGCATCATATGAAAACGATTCATAATTCCATCTGGAATAACTTAAAAGAAAGAGCTCAGAAAGGTGCACAATGTGTTAAGTGGATCCCCCTTAACGTCCAGAGCTAATTCTGTAAACCTGGCTCAGCTTGAAAATGCAGTTGTCTATAGGAAGTCACATGACAAAGCATCCCTTCCCACTGATCTCCCACTGATCAAAAACGAATGAGTCATGCAAAGTGTAGTATGGGGTTAATTAACAGTCAGGGCCCTGTGAAGGCATCCTCACACTGACATCACGCATACAGCTTATTAGTATGCATAAACGCTCTGTGATAGGTAGGTAGCTACATGGCACCTTTTCCCGAGCCCAATTTTAGCCCCAAACACAGCCCCACTTCTGTCCAAACTAAACCCGCCACATGACCGCTTAATAACACCGAGTAATGGTTTCCCCTGCCAGGTGAATCCGCGCTCGTCGTTTGCACGCAGGATGCAGGAATTCATGGAGAGGTGGTGGGAACACCGGCTTCCCAAAAAAAAAAAAAAGTACTGCAGTGGGCTGGTCCCGGTCAGGACGCTGTGCCCGGCCATCCCCACTTTGATAATGTGTTCAGCGGATTTTCACCGTATAACCGCAACACACACGGTCATAGCGATTTGGAAGATTATTGTGTCAGAAACGAAAATAGACTCTCGATCAGCAACGTGCTTTTGCAAAGAAGTCGCGAGTTGGAGCCTCGCGGTGCAGAAACTTGCGTGCTGGCTGAGCGAAAGCACTGCAATGCAGACAGTCCAATGCGATGGGGATAACCATGCGCACCTTCCGCAGGACCGACGCGGCTTGCCGCTACACTTTGCGTGATCCCACAAAACAATGCTTTTCTGAAATTACAGCAGCACAAGACAAGCAGTGAAATGTAACGATCTGTGCTCTAAAGGCTGTCTGGTTGTATCGCAGCGTGTGTTGCCCTTCAACGATCTCAACACCATTTTGCCCTACAGTGGTATTTTCCACTTATAACCCGCATGTTATCTTGCAACTTTTTCTCACGCATATGATCAGACAATAAACAATATGCAGATAAGGCATGTATATACACTTTGACATATTTTAATAATATTCTAGCAGTCGATAATAGAGGAACAATTGCTGTTTTACAAGACTTACGTGATGAGCAATGTTGAAAACCCAAAAATAAGAGGCATATGCTCAGTATTTTGCAAGTCATCCTTCACTTAGTACACGTTTCTCCGAATAGGCTGTGTTAATAAGATCGTAGATTGTTCTGCAGCATCCTCTCACCCCCCTTTAGCTCAACTTTAACTCGCGCAGCTCCAACTCCTCTTCCCGGGATCTCGGGCAGCCTCTACCGGGGCGGGGACGCGCATTGGCTGCTGGTGCTGATGCTGCGCTTCGCCGAGAGCGCGCACTTCTTCTTTTATTAGATTTTTAATTGTTTAATTCATATGACCGTCATGTAATGGTGTGGCTTCTGCATTATATCATTTGTTAATTATCAGAATGCTTGTAGGCCAGGTGGAAGTTGGATTCTATTGTGCCCCTCCTGCAGGAGTCTGGATGCACGAGGAGACTGGAAGGGGGGATGGGAAAAAAATAACTTTTTCAGTCCGGCGCAGTGATAATATTTTCCCAAAACAATCAAGAAGAAGGTCGTCTTCAATCTCCAAATAAGTCTTGTGGAACTGGTCAAAAACAAAAACAAATCACCTAGGATGGATCATATCACCAATGCACTAAAGAGTCCTTTTCTTCTCTGGCATCTCAAATCGTCCTTTGGCACACTTTGCGTGGCTCCTAACAGGAGTGCACTGCGCAAGGAGGTGGTTAAGAAGTCTTTCTCTCCAGGAAAAAAGATCTGAACTTGAACCCCAAAATAGGATGGAAGTTTAATATCCTGTATCAGCAGCCGAACCATGTAGAATGACAACCACGGCAGACCAGCAGGCTGCAAAGCTCTGCGGGTCGTCTGTCTGACCTTGTCCAGGTACTCTGTTCATTCCAGTGTATTCACAAACATGCCCAGAGAAGAACAGGTTACAGGATGATGATGCCAGCTGTGCCTGAACTGAGACTCATCCCCATGCACACACACACACACACACACGCACACACGCACACACGCACACACGCACACACGCACACACGCACACACGCACACACACACACACACACACAGAGGGGTGGGGGCAGGGTGAGACTGAGGCAGAGGGGGATTTGTGGCAATGGGTGGCACATTGACCACAAAATAAAAAGGGCTTTGGGATTAAGAAGTGGGTTTATGGGACGGCAGTGTGTCAGTGATGATGTGAGATTGAATGCCTGGGCCAGCGTGGGATTTACCGTGTTTTCAATCAAATCAGATTGGTAGTTTGTAAGCTCCCTGCCACTGGCTTTTCCCCTGAAAGAGTATAGAGTTATATCTGCAGAGAGACAACAATGGCAAACAGAGGAAAATGAGAGTGGAGTGTAAAGTCAGACATCAAATCTCTATTTACCTGACAAGAGACGGACACAAAACTTGCAGTGGAAATCAATATATTCTTCAAGCGTTCTGGATATACAGGAGAGGTTTTCTTATATAGTGTACAGTGAGCCATATTATTTAACAGAAATACTAAAACAAGGTGCAAATTACATTTTTAAGTGTGTAATTATTTCACAAAACTGCCATGTAATTTATCACACACTAATTTCCCCTATTTTAAAAGTAAACCAACATGCAAATAACATTATTTTATTTATTTTGTGGGTTATCTCCATTAGACTATTAGACAACATGAGTGAAAGTGTTTGAGAACAAATGTTGTTGTGTGATAGCTGCTGCTTTGTTTTCTTCAGATAACATGTGTGGTACACAGAAAAACATTCATGCCCTCTCTCCCACACATCTGCACCTAGCTTATAGATGTGAGTGTTGTGGTTAGGCTGGATTGCCATCTGTCTCCCCATTGACCTTTTATATTTGACCTTATAGTAACCATAGAGATCGGTTGAGAGGAGTCCTAATAAGGTCTGTTTGTGGTTAAACCACACATCTGGGGTGAAAAACAACACAAAAGCTCAAGTGATAAACTGATTAACAAGAGCAACCGGGGGCAGAATTCCTGGCAAATGTAATTCAGGCTTTCCAACGCCCAACTTCACTCACAAAGTAATGGTTATTTTGGTATCGTGTTTGCTGTAAAACATACCCAAAATATCCAAAAGCAGTCCTACAATCCTCTTATTTTCATTACAGGAATAATTCTGCCAATGGGGTGAAATAATTCCACCTATTCACAATGAAGGATGACTTGTTTCAAGGTAAGAAGAAAAAAAGTCCTTAAAATATCTTAAAACAAGGCAGAACACGAAATAAATTTAACGTATATTCAGTTGTCACTTTAGGATTTATAAATTACTTTTTAACATTTCACGTACGAGTTGATACAGAATTAAATAGCTTGTTTAGACCAATAAGTTAATTTGAATGGAAACATAGATTCAGTCAATAAGTAGTAATTAAAATGAAAAGTGATTCATAAGTATATCTTTTTTTATTATTTCAATTAAATTTGCATTTTTGCAGTTTGCTGCAGTAGTTTCAGAGTTAAACCACAACTAACCACTAGATGTCAGATTAAGCTCACACATGGGTCTCTGTTTCTCACAGCTGTTGAAGTCCAACTCTCTCCCGCAATCTATTCATCGCTTAACTTTATTCTGCAGGTCTTAAATGAGTTTTCCTGCAACCAAAATGCTTTGAACCTGCACATTCAATGAGCTTTATTTAAAATTCAGAGCTTTAATATAGCAGCAAACCACTATTTACGATGTAAAAATATATTGGAGTAATGTGTTCTTCAGGAGAGAACGACGTCACTCTCCCTCTGTGTGTGAGTAGTGATCTGAGTTTCTCTGTGCCGGGCTGGCTGCGGGTACTTTTAGTGCATGTCCGTGCATGTGAGCGCGCCCCACTGGTGCGCAGACAGCCGCAGCTCGCCACTGCTCTCATATGGGAGTTACAGCTGATAATGATGAGCCTTCCTCCCAGAAGCCTAGCACCCACCCTCTGGTTCCCCCCTCGGGAAAACACTATTAGCTCTGTCAGCACTTTTGCCGTAGTTTGCACTTTTAGCGCAACTAGCACCATCAGCTTCGATCCTGCATCTGTTGAGAGCCGTTGAGAGGCAAACGAAATGCTCCCAATCTCGGTACCTTCAATTATAAATGAATAACATTGTTTGCGTTAAGAAATGACTCTGACAGATCATTTATGAGCCAAATGAGCCATTTACGAGTTACCGAAACAAGGCTTAAAATTTGCACATGCACCAAGAGATATAATCTACTGCTTTTTGGTTTTATTCCACTTTAAACTAATTGACACAGACACACACACAAACAGGTCACAATCTTCCTCTGACTTCTTTAGAAATACACACACATGCACAAACAAACTCACAGGTGGAGACCCGTGAGGGCCTTGTTTCTCACAGGATTTTTTTTGTGGGATCAGATTGTACTTTGGTTTGCCCCCATTAGCATTGCGTGTATTTTTCCATGGGGGTGGCACTGCAGGCTACATTGCATAGGACATGTGCTGAGGGTACGAGCACGAAAACCCACATTAACACTTTGCAGTTTCACACATAGACATAAACCGCCAAGCTCACAACCACCAGTACACACTCACAAACAGGGGTCAAGTTCTGACTCATGCCCAGATGTTTCCAAGAGATAGTGTTGCTGATGTGTTATCATGGCTGAGTGCTACTTGTCATGAAGATGGATGTAGGAATCTGTCAAGTTTTGTGTGGTGAGCAAAACAGTAGTGAGTAACGCTGACGGTCGCTGGTTTGAAAATGGGTGTTAGAAAATGGGTAATTCAGCAGGATTGTATTCTAGTCGGACTCCAAAACAGGTGTTTATTTTGGCCACCACCTATGGGAACCTGATGTCCCTAGCTGCATACTGGCAGGTGATCTGCTGTAAACAGGGATATTAAAGCAGCTGGCTCTCAGGTGTCCATACAATGGTATGACCTCCTGCTGGTGAGGGCCAAGCTGAAAATAGGCCCAGCTGGTAAAGCCCAGGCTGGGATCCCACCTCTGAAGATCTCCCGCCAGTGTTAGCTCAACTGGTGTGTCCAAGACAGCTGCTACAACCTGTTCGACCACTCACTCTTCAGGGATGACAAACAAACAAATTTAGTTTGGGACACGGACCGGGGGTGATGGGAACGTTACAAAACCAAGAGACAGTTGCTTTTCAATTTTATTTGTTCTAACCTTTATTAATCCAGGATAGTCCCATTGAGATTTAAATTCTATTTTCCAAGGGAGTCCTGGCCAAGACAGCATAAAACACATAAAAGCACAAATAACAGACCTAAAAACAAAACAAAAAAATATATAAAATAATTCTTCTGCTGAGTATATTTGCTTAGAGGAATAATTTGAGATTTTGGGAAATATGTTTATTTGCTTTCTTGATTAGAGGTATATGAAAAAAATGAATACCACTCTCAAAAAACCATTTCATTTTTGCTGTTTTAATCTGGGTTTCTAGATTCATATTTACCCATCTTGTAATCGTATTATTTTGCATTATCTCTATCTATCTATTGTCTCTTTTTGTTTTCGCTGTTTGTTCTTTTGTAAATCTCTTCAACATAAAGCCTTGTTTATGTCATGAAAATACAAGAGATGTAGCAGTAAGAGATCTACGTCCGCCATCCAGTTTGAAAGGTTATTCCTTTGTGTGTACCTGGTCAATACAACAGCGGGGTCTGTAAGCCATCTAAGCTCTCATCAGATTTCACTTTACCTGTTAAAACAACCAAGGGACGTGTGTTGAAGTACAAGTTATGACACTTTTTGCTGTGACTGAAGTTGACTCAGCCACACAGAAGATATACACACAGTGACAGCTCCACAAAGACTACGGCACTGACACCTGCATTAAGTTTAAATACCAAAAACAGCTGCGACGTAGTGGAGATGCATGGAGCTGAGACGCTTTTGTTTCTCATGTTTGCTGCCAACACGAGCACACACACACACAGATGCAGAGCCACAGCCAGTGACAGACACACACACACACACACACACACACACACACACACACACACACACAGGAACACACCACTGGTTGCTGTTTCCCTCACGCAGCAGACAAGCCGCAGTTATTTAGTCTGCCTTCCAGTTTGTTTGCCCACTGTCTTCTCTCTTTTGTTGCTCTGCCTTGGGCTTTGTTTGATGTGAACTGCTGACTGTAGCAAATGACAGTTGCAGCTGGGAGGATGATGAGTGAGGATGAAAAAGGTCATGCCAAGTGACAGAGCATGAAGGTGTCCATGTTGGATAAACAGCAATGTTTCTGCATTTGTGTTCAAAAAGTTGACTGGTTCTCTCATTCAGTTACTAGAGGACACTGGGAAGTCGTACAAATTAACTTGGACTAAGAGTTTTCTCAAGTTTGCAAATAGGCCTAGAAGTTCTGCTGCATTTCCACAGTGTACTGTGTTATGCACACACACACACACACACACACACACACACACACACACACACACACACACACACACACACACACACACGCACACACACACTGAAATATCTGGCCAGACATGCAAACTGTGTCTTTCCCCTCCCCAGTTCAGTTCCTTGGAGTAAAGTACCTTTGGCAGCAAGGCAACAGAACGGCTTGTCCTCTCCATGTTGGGCCCCATTCCACTCACAGCTTGCAGGTGGGGTGGGGGTTGAGGCATCAGAAGGGCAGTGATCCATACAGCTAATAGAAGGGAGACCTACTCCTTCCAACACTTGCAGTGTAGAAACTAAGTGTTTAAGACCAGTTTGCAATGATGTCATACATAAACTTTTTTTCAAAAAGACTGAAATATCCGACCTCGTAAAATCAGAAACTCCTCTGCTTCCTCTGGTCAAAAAGAGAAAGAGAGATCATTAGTTTGTGGTTGGAGTGGATATTGTGCCTGATGATGAACCATTGATGAACAGGCCAAGCCCATGGGGAGTTTGTGGTGTACAGTGTGTGAGTCAGGATGTGTGTTAGGTGTGGGGGGAGGGTGCAGAAATAAAATACAGCCCCACTCCTTGCAGGGTTCACCCTCTGCATCCACGAATGTTGCTCATGGAGGTCACGGTACCTAGCAACAGCCTGGATCAAGTCCTAAAAGAAACTTGAGACAACACACAGGCAAACACACTCACACATACACAGTTTATATAGTAGCATGCATTTTCCTAAACACGTCCAGATTAAACTAACTTTGTTGCCATGCTATATGATTTTGACCTGGAAGAGTAAAGTGTGGGACAACAATTTCATTTTTTAGTGTGCATGTGTCTGCATGATTGGTTGTCCGAGATTAAATTGCTGCTCATCTAGTAGGCGCAACACTATTTCTTTTTTGTCTATTCACGGCCCTCGTTGTTACATTTTAGCCAATAAGCATAGTTGTGACTGTGTGAGCTAATTTGAGAAAATAGCAGTTCAATAAAGGAATCTTTACATCACCTTAATGCAAAAATCATTGGAGCATTAATTTACAAAGGCTATGAACTGCTGTATCTACCAATGCAAGAGTGTTGTAGGTGCATGAGATTCACTTAACGTCCTGGTTAGAGTTTAAAATTGTTTGTCTATCCTGTCTCTCTACTTTGAAGTAAACTATGAAGATCAAATGCCTCGAAGGCTCCACCTCCTTTATAGTCTCTCAAGCAAACCTATTAACTATGAACGGCAGAGTTTCATTGTGTGCAACGTCACATTATGTTTGATGATTTCCTGCCGCTATAAATGCCAGACGTTTTTTTGAACTTTTGAACCAATCTAATTGAAGTGTAATGAAATCAAACAAGATTGGTAATTATGCAGAAGATTAGCTTCCCGTTCATTGTCACTGACGCCTTGGTTTTCTTGATTCTTGCCTTGAGAATTCCTGTATACAATAATGTTTTAAGTGTGGAAGATCACAGGCGTGAGCAATTATGTTTTTTGGGTGGGGTTCCCTGTAAAGACACCCAAGATACATACTCGCAAATTGGACCAAAAGAATAGCAGTTTACTCAGTTGCTCTGTGAAGGGCTGCTGCCCAGACTGAGGTAAAGCAGTGGCCACTTTTTCCATATTCAGTAATTATACTGCTTGTACTGCTAAGAACCACTCTCAAGGCTGATATCTAAACACAGGAAACAAGAGCAAGACCGAGCACAGACACACAGGGCTAGACTCCCTCACGAATAGCAGACCATTTCCAATGATTCTACAAATCCTTTTGACATGTCCATCTTTTAGTAGTTCTCCATGGTGAAAATCCAACTCACAACCTTGCCATCAATTGCACACAAAGATACACACACACCCAGTTTTACATTCTTAGCTCTGGATTCATGCATGTTCTCCAGTGCAAAAGAGCACTTGTGCACATTTCTAAATGCAAGTGCACACAGACACCTCTAATCAAGCACAGGTTCAGATTTTGGCAATGTTTCATCAATTTTGAATCCAGCGTACTTTCACACAGTCAGCATCCTAAAAATAGCTGAAGGACTTTGGCTCTCTGCCCAGCCTCCCTAACTGTCAATAAGTTATCTGCCTCGCACTAACGCCCAATGTTAAAACCTACAGTACCACAACCATTAACCATCTCAAACAACACAAGTTAATTGTAAACTGCCCAAAGTATGTGATGATACTCCAAGTTTCCTTAATATCAAGGAAAATGAACAGGAATACGGATGGGCTAACTTGATTGTTCACTGCCTTTGAGAAATCTGAACTAGAAATAGGAGGACTCATTGTGCACTGGTGTTGCGGGGAAGCCTATCTGTTTTTGTTTTATTTTTTCTTTGATGTGAAAATGCCAGACAACATGAGGGCATATTTCTGCCATTTGTTTGAGTTGTAAATTGTTGTGTCTCCTCTGCAAGTTTTAGTCTCAGCTCTCCTGGTTTTTTTATCTGCTCTGGTTGACTATCCATCGCCATCAATCCCCCATCTTTCTCTCTGCCTTTCTGATTACAGTACAACTCCCCCTTACTTGGCTTTTGATGACGGTTACAGATAACAAGGCTCCTCTTATTTTCATTTTCCCCCATGCTGAGGAATGTCTGCTTTTCAAATAAATTGTGGTACAGAGCTATGAAAATCTGAATTATGTAACAACATGAATTTAATGGATGGTCCTGGTATGTCCAAATGCTTGCAGGCTTAAATATTTTTAAAGAGTGATGATATTATGTGTTTCTTTGACATTTGCAAGTTCCTGCCCACCAACAGCTGCTCTAAAAAAACAACCAGGACTTTAAAAAAAAAATCCCTTGCAAGGACTATGTCACTGCTTGTGTTTTTTTCCATGGTGTAGTAGAAAAATAGCTTGGTGCTGTAATATGCGGTCAATAATGGATCCATAGTCTAATGGTAACCAAGACAGATGCCTCAGGTATAGAATATCACTCAGTCTCTTAAAACCTGAGATGCCTCCTTCCAACACAATTATTCATCCATTGCACAAGTTCTGCAGGCAGTTTATGTGTTGACAGACTTAGCCAGTGTGCAAGAGTCTGGAGCATTAAAGGTACTGTAATGAAGCTGGCGAGAAGGGGAAGGGGGGATGTGAGGGGTTAACTGGGGCGAGAGGGTCAGAAGTTGAAGCTGGGAATGTTTTCTCCAGCCTAGCCTTTCCTTGACACAAGCCTGTATGCCACACAGTCCTCAGGAACAGATGTGCCCACAGGGTTAGAAACACCTCCCCGTGTTGTCCCTGATACTGGTAAACACTGCTTCTGAGGTACAGTAAGACAGGAAGACCGAAGGTAGCCATGGGACTCAGCTGCGTGCTTAACAATCTTTTTATTAATCTTGTAACAAGAATCCGACTCTGTAGCAGTGCGTGTGCGAGTGCTGTTGAAAGCAGATCTTTCCAATTTATTTATAATTCATTTAATTAGATGAATCTTTCCATCATCATTTCTTCCTATTTTGAGCATATAAAGCCTGTCCGTCACAAACGATCCACATCCACAGCTGGATGTTTCACAGTGGGAACTTCAGGTCAAGTGGTGGAGGAGTTAAAGGGCTCCACAGTAGCCCTATCCCATTACATGGGCCAACAGCCGTCAAACAGCAGTCCTCTGTTCACAAACCCAAAGCCTAAATCTCTGCTGGACCTAAACACACTGGGCAAGTGGTAAAGGAGGTGGTGGCACGGCAGGATGAGGGTTAAGGCCAACGCTGGACACAGCGGGGAGGAAGTCCTGTCTGAGTCTCGGGTGAGGGGTCGCTGGAGGTCAGTTCCTATCCTAAATCCTTAGTTTGGAGTTGTCAGATAAACTCTGACCTTGGACCAGTCTTCTGAAGATAAATTTGTGTAGATCACCAAAGACAGAGCAGCTGTCTTGAACAGACGCAGAACTTGTTATTGATTTCTATAGTATGTGCCAGCAGAATACATTGGAGGCCCGGTTTCAAATAGAACCTCAAACGCAACAATGCCACAGTACCCCTCAAACATATCAAAAGATATGATCAATCAAAACATAACACACAGCCACCCAAATGTGAACCATGCAGGGAGCTCCTTGGCGGACTAGATTTCTCATCGCTTTCTGTTGACAATCAATCTGGTTCACCAACACAAGAGTGTGGCTGCGATGTGGGCTGCAGTGAAACAGGATCCTGCAGGAAGAAACTCAAAGGGGAAAGAGTGAAAGACCGAGAGAGAGAACGAGAGAGAGAAAGGAGGGAACAGTGCACTGCTCTGCTCTGTCTCCGATCAAGTTGACATGTGCAACTTGTGTCTACTCTACGTCTCCGTTGAAAACCCCACACGCCAATTTCAACAAGCGGTGTCGTGAGGAGTGGCAGACAGGATGTGGGTAGGACCAGCCAGAGATTAAAAAAAAGCAAAAGAGTAATGTCAACTTCTTTAATCTGCAAGAAATATAACCTTATTTACACTGTTTTTTACTCGTTGTTGGAGATATTTGGCCGAATTTTGCAGCTCCACTACATCCAACATCCACATCCCATCATGTTATAAGCCTTCAATAACTATTCTTGTATTCCAGATTCACACTTTCCTCTCATGTGGCTTTAGTCTATCCAGCCTAGCTTGTGTTCTGGGAGCCCAACCAAATAATTTGCCCTTCTCCTGATCTGGTGCCTCAACCTGACACACTGTATCAGGTTATCTTGTGTGTATCCAAATGTGTGTGCGTGTTAATGGAGAGTCATGTGTCATCTCCTGGAAAGAGGGGAAGAGAATGACAGAGGAGGGGGAAGAGGAAGACAGTGAACGAGACTGAAAGACTAGAGTTTATAAGAGAAACTAGGAGAATATTGTTACTTATTTGTTTTTTGACTAAATGATAAAAAGGCAATCACAGACTGTATTTGTGTGATGTTTTCTACTGCTTTTTTAGGATTGTGCTGCTGATATGCTATTTGTACTGACTTCAGCTCTTTCAGAAACCGTGTGGAGGGAGGGCTTTTCTCTTTTTTTCACTTTACTAGCGTGGGCTGAGGGAGTGAGCTCTAAAAATAAAACATATGTTCCTCCAGGTCTGTGGAAGCAGGGGCCCCCAGCATATTGTTTTGGGATATGGGGGAGGACAGGGAGGATCTGGCCTAGAGAGAGATACTGCAGAGTGGATACAGGCAGAGGGGGCAGGGCAGCTGTACTTTCAAGAAAAGAGTTGAACAAATATTATCTATTCCATATGAATATGTGCAAGCTCTTTTGTAATGTATACATGTCAAAAGAAAAGGAAACTAAAATAAAGTAAATTTGATTCAGTGGTGCAGATCTCCTTCTCTCTCCTGTAACCGTTGGAGGTTGAAATGTGGGGCAGTTTGTTACTTGAAAGTGTCTGAGTGTGAGTGCTCAGATGGGGTGAGGGGCGGTCAGGATTACTGTCCATAATGCTGAGTACACCCCAGCTGAAAAGGTGCAGCCATGAGGCTTTTTATTGATTTACAAAGCCCTCAGGGAACAAGTAGGGATAAGGGTTAAAAGTATCTGAAGGGGCACTGTGTTTATGCATACACAAGGCAAAAACATATAGTGTGTGTGTGTGTGTGTGTGTGTGTGTGTGTGTGTGTGTGTGTGTGTGTGTGTGTGTGTGTGTGTGTGTGTGTGTGTGTGTGTGGTGTTTTGTGGGGATAACTGAATCAGAGGAGCGTATGCATCAAGCTAAAGTGGGAGGACTTGCAGCTAAGAGCTCTTTTTGGTGAGGAACGAGTTAAAGCCAGCTGACTTAGATGTGTGTGGGGGAGTTAGCACTGAGCAGAGAAGGGGAAATTAAGGAATATTAAGGGAGAAATCAGCATGAGCGCCGAGGGGGCTGCATATACAAGGGTTCGGATATATCACGTGTCTGGATTTAGCACCAGTCCTCCTACCTCCTACTGCCGTATCTTTGTAGACTGTTCAGCACAGTGAAAGAGGAATGAGAGGGGGAGGAGTGTGTGTGTGTGTGTGTGTGTGTGTGTGTGTGTGTGTGTGTGTGTGTGTGTGTGTGTGCGTGTGCGTGTGTGTGCATGTGTGTGAGCGTGTGAGTGTGAGTGTGTGCATGCATGTGTGTGTATTTGAAAGAAAAAGTAAAGTATGAGAAAGAATAAGATATGCAGAAAAAATAAAGAGAGAGCATGAAAGAGCTGTAACCAAATGCTCAAGGTAATTTGTGATATCGTGACACGGTCATATCTGATCTCACCTTCAAATAAAGTTTGTTTTAAAGTCAGTCAGTCATGCTGTTGAGTAATGTTCACTCACTACTGATGAATATTGATTTAAAGCAAGTAAGCAAAGTTTAGTTTAAGACTTTAAAAATCTACCAAGCAAAAATATCTGACAGCAAAAGTGAATATTTATAGTTATATAATGGTGGAAAGTAACTAAATACATTACTCAAATACAGTAATACACAATTAACATATAAACATGTTATCAGTTCATAAAATATGATGCATTTGTATTAATTTAACAACCCAACAAGTAAAATAACCAGCTACTGCATTGAAGCACTGATCCAATAGCACAATAATGAAATAACACTGACATTCTGCATTATAATACTTCATATTTACAAACTTCTGTAGTGAGTGGAACAGAATTTTTAATGCAGGTTTTACTTGTAATGAGGTGTAATATTGCTACTTTTACTTAAATAAATGATCTGAATACGTCTATATAATCTTAATATTTAATTAATTCATTCATTCACGTCACTATGAAGTGCAATAAAGGGATTTTTAAGTTTTCTAGTCTTCCTTCTTAATGTATAAAATGAAATAAAAATAACTCCCTTTGTGAATACTACAGCAGTGATTTAAAAATATCTATAGGGGTGTTCTGCATGATATGATTATTATTATAATAAAGGGCATGTGACGCTTCGTCAGTTTGGAGGGGCGAGTGTCATGGGCGTATCATTCCGAGGAGTGTCTGTGTTCCGCCAATCACAATTTAAACGTGAGGTCGGGGGGCGTGGTCACCCCTCCCACACTATCCTGTCCCAGCTGCAGCACGCTTTTGTTCAAGCTCAGAAGTCAGACAGTCGATCCCTCACAGAGGTGCGCGTTTTACGTTTTTATACACCAAATGTATTTCTAAAACGCTGACATCAGCATCGTCGCTTTTTGTCAGGCGGATTCAACTTGATGCATTTTTCAACACTTTGTGCCAGTTTTGGAAACTAAATTTGTTTTTGGTGTACAGGGAGAGCAAAGGTGTCCTGAGCGAGGGAGTCCTGGGTGGATTTTCCTTGAACCAGTTCTGTGTTGGTTTTGCCGGAGTATGACTGCTGTCATATGATTGCTGTCATGTACAGTTAGTAGACTATCGCTGACAGAAATGAGAGAGTGAGCTTATGCTACCCTTCATCCTCCTCGCTGGATATCTATGGAGAGGGTGTCCCGCATGCTCTCACGCGGCTCTTGGAGTTACTTGCGGCCGAGACAGCACGGTGAATGTTGAATTCACCGACCTGGATAGCAGAAGACGACACACTTAACCTCATTTGAATGCCTTTGCAAGGAGTTTGCTGGTTTCTGTGCTGCAGGCAGGGCTTCAGTTTGCTCGGACGAGACTATGGGGAGAAAGAGGAGGAAGAGTCTTTTGAATTGCGCAACAAGGAGGACTTGACTCCCAATGGACGGGTAAAAAAAATCTCCACCTGCACTAGACCACAAATCCTGTGCATGAATACTTTACTGACACAGTTCATAGCATAATTGTATACATTTGAAATGATAAATAATACATAAACAACTTGCACATTATACTTTGAACTTTTTCTAAAGCGGGCTCAACTTCAGGAGCATAATTTCAGTTTTGTACAAACAGATGTGGTTTCAGTTCTTTAAATGAACGATAACTTTTGAAAAGTAAATATGTATTTGAACTTAAAGGTATTATAAGAAATGCTAAATTATCTATTTTTTTCTGCCGATATTGTGATGTTGCAAGCTACAGTGTTGACGTGTCAGCTGTTAAGTTTGTTTGTGGGAGTTATAAACTTGTTAAATACTAGCCTGTATTACTGATGCAGGATAGAGACTGTGCTGCTGCTGCTGCTGCTGCTGCTGCTGCTGGCGAGCTTGACGTTTAGGTTTGCACAGTCTTGGAGGCTTGGGCAACATTGAGCAATCACACACGCACGCAAACACACGCGCACACACGCGCACACACACACACACACACACACACACACACACACACACACACACACACACACACACACACACACAGATGCAAGCTGTAAAAAAACCAGTGTGTTGAAGTGATCCTGTCTGTTTGGCCTCCGTCCGCTCAATTGCAAATAAGACTGCGGCCTTGTCTTCTCTGTAATGTTAGTCATCTGATCAGGCACAGAGAGTTCAGCATTGTCCACCCACTTGTGAGGGGGCATTGTTGCCTTGAATTGAGGTAGGCTCTATCTGTATGACCCAACGTACAGATCTTTATGTACAGTCTCTTAGAAAAATCCACCCTTTAAAATATTTATTGGAGCCGTGTGCTTTTCCTCACATAAGACTCACTCTTTATATGGAGAATGTTGGCCTTTTAATGTGCATTATGTGTGACATGGTGTCATAGGCCTAGGTATTCTCCACTAAAATCATAGCCTTGTAGATGAAAGTAATAGCACCAAGAGCCATAACTTGCATAGCCTGCTTATCTATTTACTGGCCCTTTTGTCTGCTTGCAACCAAGCAGTGCGGCACCTCAGAGATTTGCATGAAAACGTTGGGAACAAATACATTTTATACAGTTATTGCCTCAACAGAAAGCTAACCGTACCAGCAGCCGCCAGATAAGAGAAACATCTGTTGCTCAGAGGGTGAGCAACAGAGGTGATGGTGTGTAGCACTCTTCTTCTTGGCAAACATCCCTGTCTTGGTCGTAATGTACCATCTGCCGGTCAAAGGAACCAAACTGCGCTCCAGATTCCTGATCAATATGAGATCATAGTAACCTGTCTCAATGGAGACGCCTGATGGCCTGTTAAAGTGAGACAGAGATCTCCTTTTCCTGTAACTTTCCTGGATACCTGATCCCGGCTTAGAATTCCACTTTTGCTCCATCAGCAAGCGTTGTGCTCCTCTCGGTGGCTTCTGTTTAACATTGGTTTATTGAATTGTTGATGTGTTGTTTGGAGAAGAGTGGGCTCTACGAGATTATGACTTTGATTGAGAGATGGCATTCTGGCCTGCCTTTCAATTCTCTAGAAGATGAATCCCATATTATACTGCTGCTTAATTGTTATTTCTGAGGCCAGTTCAAATTTGTGAACTCGTTTTAATTTCTACACAAGAATATGTCCGAAAACAAAGCTTGCTCTATCATTGTTGGCATTGCTTTTGTATGGCACTGCACAACTGACTCATGTGAAGCTCATAAGGCTTCTCTGTCTTTAGAGCTGCTCTGCCCCACATTGTTGTTGCATCACTAATTAGAGTGTTGGTCCCATAGATTTTCATAATTATGACATTGACTTAAAAAGCCATAAAATAATAGTCTGCTTGTATTAATGTGATTGATATATTTCCTTTTTGAGGAAAAGTATTTTATTAATCCATCACAAGGTTAGGCCTGTTCAGCTTATCACATTACTTCTCGATGAAAGGAACCACTTTATTGACTTATTGTTTACCTAGTAACCAAAGTAAACTGCACTTTTGGACCACCAAGTCTTTTTTTGTTTTAAGTCCACCCAGGTGTTCTTAAGTTATTGATTATTGATTCCCTGATGCTTACACGTAATCAATCCACTTCCTCAAATCCTGTTTCCTCTTGATCTGTGTCACTGGCTCATGCTGGGTGTTGTAATTATATGTCAATAGTTCACGCTTAGCCAATAATGAAAACCACAGCTAAACCATTCTAAGCAAAGCCAATATCATCAGCTGACCCACTCTTAAACCACACAATTTGTTATACACCTCACAGCCCCTCCCCTCAAAATATACGGAACCAACTGATACTGTTTGGCTTTCCATGGTGGCAATGGAGGAGGTGGGGTTGAAGATGGTCTACAATGAGTCCTAGGGAAAGCCCCTCAAGGCTACGTTCCATCGTTTAACCAGAGAGCTTCATTTCTGAAGCCAAATTGTCAGAGAGCAGGTCAGACCGCCCTGTGTGTGTGTGTGTGTGTGTGTGTGTGTGTGTGTGTGTGTGTGTGTGTGTGTGTGTGTGTGTGTGTGTGTGTGTGTGTGTGTGTGTGTGTGTGTGTGTGTGTGTGTGTCTCTCTCTTTCTCTTTTGGGCTTCGTAACATTAAAATAGTCCATTTAGTAGGCCTCTCTCCAGCTCCTGCCAGGGTTGACCACAGTAACCCACAGGTCTGGTGGAGTCTCCCTCACTCAAGACATCCAAAACCTTTACCACCATCTCCTGCGTTGTTGTCCAACAAGCTGCCAGAGGATGCCACGATGCGTAGCATCCACAGCACCAAAGCCATAGAAGACACCCTGTTCTTTGCCAGGACTCTTTCTCACTAAGGTTGGAATTATGAGTCAGTGCTGACGTTTATGTAGGCTTGGCCCTCTAGAGCACAGGGCCATGTCAGAACCATTCCACTGCATGTTTACAGTCCTCATTCAAAGAAACTGCTCTCCAACAGCTGCCCAAACAGTCAAACTGAGCTGAATGCTTCCAGTGTTGGGACAGCAAGGAACTAATTTTAGGACAGGCCATCCGTCATTCTCTCTTCTTTCCATGTTTCCACTGAAACTTTATTCAGTTCTTCTCCAACTTTAAGTCACGTTAACCAATAAACCACCACCACCTGAGTGTTAAGGCCTGCGCAGTTGTAAGTGTGGGCACGAGTACTGCACTGCATCCTGCTTCTTGGAACAAATGGGCACAGTCCTTTTTGGAGCGGGTCCTGTTAAACGTCGCGACTGCCCTCTGTCTTCAGAGGTGTCACGGTACGCTGGTTTATATTTGGTTTCCGTTGCGTCTCTGCCTCACCACCTCCAGGCCACACATCTGGTCTTCAGGCCGACACTGGCTAAGCCCAAGCATTTCCTCCTGGTTACTCAGCCTCCCAGGAGAGCTGAAGGGAGAGAGAGAGCGAGAGAGAGAGAGAGAGAGTGGATGGGGGAGGAGGGGAGCGAGAGCGGAAGTCGGCCACGGAACGAACACATCACGGCATCTTTCCCTCTTTCCCTCCATGCTCTGCTCTAGTCTGGAGTGATTCATCCCTTTCCCGTCCAAAGGGAGAGCTTTTGCCAGGGCTCTGCATCGCACGCTATCCTTGTTCCTCATCCCACAGCCCATTAACTCTATTGGAAAGCTATTTTTCTTTAAATCGGCACGTTTTGTGGAGACTTATTCAAAAATATTCTAACTTGATCTCCCTGACCCATTAGTTTATTGATCCTCTGATTAGTTTATATCATGGAACTACAGCTTTGCAGTCGTTGATGTGATTAATATTGATTTGTTGTTTTCAGTCATGGCTGCCTGTCTGAATGTTCTTCTCTGGGGCTGGAGGCTTGGTTAAAGCATTTTAGGGAGAGTTACCATGAACACTCTATTCCATTCACAAGGCACTTTTTGACGCTCTTCAGATATTCTTGCCTATCTGGTTTGACATTTACAGTAGGCTACCTCACCCTGAGTTAAACATTAGTCAAATCTCATTCCATCTGCCTTATAAATATAACACAGACTCCATACTAGTCTTCAAATTTGCAGTTCATGTTTTCTTCGATATTTTGGAGCAATCCGAAAAGAAGGAGTAGACTTTTTTTGCAGGGCAATGGCTATACTTAGGCTGGTTTGCTCAGTAGTAAAGTGTGGTGTGTGAACTGTAAGGGGCCCAGAGCTGACCTGGATAGAGTTTCAGGTAGGCCAACACCCCTGAGCTGGGCCGGTGCAGACACAGGAGCTGGCTCAAGACTGTGGCTCACAGAGACAACAAGTCAGGACACACAGCGCTGCCCTGCACACCAGGGATTCTGTTCAAGTTGCACACAGGCAAGCTCTGATGTCTGATGGGGTTTTCCAAGGTCAAGTTGGGAATCCAGGGGCCTGAGCGCCGTGAAAGGAAACATCCTTTCCTATCCTCTGCTTAACAGGGGAACCCTTGAATGAAAAGTTAATTGTTCCACCCATGAAATTAGATTTTTACGTGTCTGCCAGTGGCAGCCCCATTTGTAGTCCGTAGAAGCACTAAACCCAGTTTCCATACAAAACTGACGCCCAAGAAAGAGGGAATGCGATTTGATATGGGCAGCTGGCTTACTGTCGAGATAATTTCTCTAACACTTAAGTCGTAATAGGTTTAAGACTTGTGGCTGTGTTCATAATCAACATTAGTACACCATCATTTTACCTCACAAAGTGCGGTTTATATACCATCCAGGGGTTGTTTTTTCTTTCCTGCTTGTTTTTCATCAAGCTAAAGCCAATTTGTGACATTATAAACATGTGGATAGAAAAGATGAAGGCAACAGTTCCTGTTATGAGTGCACTCTTAAAGACTAGGGTTATTTTTAGGTTCACAACCTTCTCAAAGAAATGACTTAACTGACTAAAAGCCTTTTGGGGTTTGCTGGTCGGGGTGCACGCAGCTATTACACAAATGATTCCTCTGTTCCCCACTCCTATATTAAATGAGCCTGTTTTGAATGCCATAATTCTCCCCACCAGCTCACCCCTTGCAAGTGAAAGCCAAGCATTGCAGGAACAGAGCAGCTATGTGCTGAGACTGCCAAGAACGGCTGCACGCTCTACTGTAACATGGCCACTGAAGGCCGACTATTGAGGGATCTCTCCAACCTGTTGACTAGTTCTAAGGACAGACTGCTGTTTGTGTTGCATTATCATCTATTTACCCTATTCTCTCTCTTCTGTTGACAGAGTCCAGCTGAAGTGACTGTTTCTCAACCAACTCGCACAGCCAACGGAACAAATGGGTAAGGAGAAATAGAAACAGATTTTTTTTTAACCTGAATTTTAGGAAGTAATAGTTCCTTATTTTGCTCATATACTTCCTCTGAGTGCTGGGGAGTTCTGTATCACCCGACAGGCACATGTGTAAGTACATGCCAGTCACCTGATTTCTCACTTCATCTGCAGTGTATGTTTTCTCTCATGGGGCTCTCCTCATGTGTCTAGTCATGCCACATGTGCCTCACCACAAATCCACCCCTATGCTCACATGTGTGCACATACAAGCATTACAGACTCGCATGTATATTGGCAGTCATTTGAGCTCGCTCAGATGACATTTCCAAGCTACAGTGGTACTTTGATTGCTTATGGATTATGCCGCTGTCAGTTTTCACTCATTAACCTCTTGACTGTTTGATTTGCCATTCAAAGGTTGGCTCGGCTGTTTGGGGCCACATTGGCCAATCATATGTTAATCTTCAACCTAGAATTATCGACAAATCCAATCGCTTCGTTAGTTAGAATACTGTATACTCAAACTGCTCGTTACAAGGAACTACTATGCGCCTCATGAATAATGAAATTCAAATAGTCATGTGGTTGACAAGTGAATGCTAGTGCCAATGAAAAGGAGTGATTCATGGAAGGCTAGATCCAGACTATTAGTGCAGGGCTGTGATCTCAGACAGTGATGTAGCCAGGCTCTGCTCCACTCTGTTGCTGGCATCATGCCCTTATCATGCCCCCCCCTACTTCTCCATCTGCAATCTCTCCTGTACATCTGCCGATTCACAGGCAATGAGTCACAAAGCTCGACTTGTGGGACTATCGCACACCACATATGAATAGACGAGGGTCTGGAACAATACTCAGCAAGAGTAGAGCTGCATCAGGATGTGGGAAAGAGAGCTGCAGGTGTGACATTTTGTTAGCAGTCATACAGGAGTAGCTGTCTCTCACTCTTGAGGGAAGGAAGTAAGGGAAGAAGGGAGGCAGGCTTACTGGACAGGGTGACTCAGTCCTACCTTAGCACCACTCCCAGAAGAGGTGTGGCTCGGATGTGTGTCACTTCTACATTATAGTGGAGGTGGCCCCGGGCCACATGGCCTAATTAACTACTGGTTTTGAAGGGAGTGTGTTAAAAGCCTGGCTGTAATTATCACACTGAGTGCAGAGATTAAAGAGTGTAATGCTTGGTCATTACCTGGCCAATGACTGGACACGCCCAGAAGTTCAACTGTATGGAGGGAAAGCCAAGTCGGGCTCTGATAAGTCGGGCATTGTGACGTAGCAAATGGTTCCATGTCCTTTCATCTTCAGTCTCATGTAACAGACAGGGCAGCTCTGGATTACTTTATTTTATTAAGCTATTGAATTGCACTGTCCAGAAGGTGACATTAATCTCATCTATTAGTTTGAATAATGGTCCAGATGTGATGGTGATGAATTGGAGGGATTTATGTTTGTCCTACTAGACTGAGGTTAATATGGTAATGCTTAGATAATTTATCGTGCTGCCAGCATGATGTGGTTAGGGAGGGTGCTAGGCCGGCCTCTGTTAATACTGAGTGGTGGGTACAGACCGATGTGAGTGTGAGCCATTTCAGGGCTTACCCAGAATACCTATAATGGAGTATCACCAATGTATTTTGTATACAGTATGCTCACATTGTGTCACGTTCAATTTGAACCTACCATATTTTGTCTGTGTTATGCATTTTTCAGGCTTCTAGCAGGATTTATAGTTCACAAACACAGCTGCAGGGCACATGCACAGTCAACTCTATTGACTATTTATGTGACACAGAGCATGCTAGTGTACATTTTGAGTAACAAGGTGGAAAGTTACACGTTTATTTTGAGATTTATTTTACAAGATATACTTTTATCATTGTGATAACGGACATTGGACTTCATTAGCTTCAAGAGATTGGACATGGCTTTAATAAGTAACACGACATGGTTCTGCGGGTAGGCATTCTGTCATTTGTGAATCCAGGAACTGCAACGTGAAGTTTGAAATGAGTCAAATTAAACGATTGGATGGGAATTTTACAGTGCAGCGACAGCCAGAGATACCAGATCATTTTCATTTTTTTTTGGCAAGGTATTTGAAGTATTGATTGTTGATGGCTTGTAAAAGAGAATTTCAACAAATATAAGAATTGGGTTTTTTTTGGAAAAAGATGACCAACCCTTACTGCAGAGACAAATCTGGAAAGCCTGGAAACACAGTTTTCAAATGATAATATTAGTTTGGCCTATGTCAGGAGTCCTGTAATAGATATGTTGTGTGTTTGCTCTGACCTCTCGCAGTCGCAGGCAGCTTACTGAGGGTGTGGGTGATGGACATGTCTCTTCAGGCGGGCCGCACGTGGTCTCTCCTGTCTGTCTCTCAGTCAGCACAAAGTGCCAAGCAACTTGCTCCCTCCTGCTGTGCTCACACTCATTCTGTCTTACATCATCACAATTTTTTCATCCCTACTTTCCTGACTCTTAAATTCCTTCTCATAGCTGGGGCAAAGAACAGAGTACAAACTGTACCAAAAGGAAAGTAGACACTTGAGAACTCCATCTCCCTTTCTCACCATTTGCGCCGTCCTCTTTCACATTAGCCCCCCCTTCTGCTTTGACAGCTTTATACAGTCTTTTTTTTTTTGGTGTGGCTGCAATGGCTGAAAGAGACCAATGTTTCAGAATACATTTCGTGTGTGTGTGTGTGTGTGTGTGTGTGTGTGTGTGTGTGAACCATGTGGATGTTTGCGAGAAAAGCTTAGAAGTGGGCACCTGGTAATTGCCTATCTGAGTGTCTGTCGGCCTGTCTGTCAACCATCACAATCTGGCCGTGTTTACAACATTTAGCTAATATCAAAAGTTTGAATTCACGAAGTCACACCATCAGAGTGACTTCAAACTAAGAATTCACTTACTTAGTCTCCATCATAAAATATCTTGCTAATCAACACTTTCCTCAGTCACAAACTCAGACCTCCTGTCACAGACCCCCCACCCCACATTTCAAACATTTTTTTTCCTCTCCCCTCTGCTTAGTCCAGAGTTTCTGCAGTGGTCTCGAGTAAACAGCGTATTTTTAGCTGGGAGGTCATATAGGCCCAGTCTTAATCACCACATTCCCATTTTCCCACCAGCTTCAGCCAGAGGCCCATTGAATGAGGGGGAGGGGATCAAGACTTTAGAGAAATGGATATCTGCAAAGAGGAACTGGTTATTTAGTGCTACAGTATGACCCAATGTATTTTAATGAAGGTCGTCTCAGATAGTGTTATTTATCCTTTGTGCTTTTTCGGATGTCTAATAAACTGTATAACTTGATATATGACTGTCATTTGTGTACAGGTATGAGCCTGGACATCAACAGGGTTTGCTGTCCAGGCTCATCAATCCCTTGTGAGGTTTGAGGTCATTCGTTTGAATGCCTTTTGGACCAGACATTTCATCCATCACATAAATCTCAAAGTATTTCAGTGACACATCAAGGGTCACTTTTCCAACTGTGCATGTTCTTGTGGTTACAAGGACCCGCTTTATGTGCCGGAACATGTCTCCACTGCGGTCATCCAAGCCCGAGAGCAAGGACACAACTTTTCTGACTTTAATTAGCGTCTCGGCATTTTGATTAGACCACGGACTGAAATCAATTACTCATCGCTCCAGCGGCCACCACCAGACAGGCACTCGCAAACTAATCAACTCATTGTGCTGCTCACACTTGGTGGATTTAAGTGTGTCACCATCATTGCCACCATGATGGGCTGCAGACAATATGCTCATCAACTGTGATGACCTTATTACAATATGTACAGTAGGAACAGTCCATATGCTGTTAATTCTAGTCAATCTTCAGCTTAAATAATGCTGCATTCACGCAGATCATAAAAATGGGAAGAACAGGAAAACCTCACGCATATTTACTTATGGTTACCCCACTGTGAGCATTAGCTGCTTTTGTGCTGTTGCACATTCATAAACAAGTAAAACTAGATAAAAATATTGCTCCTTTTAAATTAGCTGGAGACTTGCAACGATTAATTGATTCATCGTTCAATAGAAAATAAATCTGCAACTATTTTGATGAACTGATTAGACTTTCTTTTTTAGGCAAAAATGCCAAAAATTTGCTGGTTCCAACTTCTTAAATGTGAGGATTCTGTGCTTTAAACTGAATATCTTTGGGCGTTGGACTGTTGGTCAGACAAAACAAAGCTGGCATTTTTCAATATTTTCTGACATTTGAAGTTGCAAGAGCGTTGCAGCCCTAGGTAAATCAGTTGTATTGGTGTTATTGTAACTGCCTGCTATGAAGGCTTAGCAGCCATTTTGCCAAAGGATTGTTTACAGTACTATAGTTCTTTTCACCAAGGGGGAGATATTGTTGATGTCAGATATTCACAGTATCTCAGATTTGGAATTACGTACTTAGGCGAGTGTGAACAGTTTTGCAATTATAGTTTAACAAACATAGCGTAAGTGACCGTAGCCACTGATTCCTGAGATATTTTTCATGATTGAAAATTCTGCTTTCAACAACAACTGCAGTTATTACTCATCACTTATTCCCAGTGGAAGACATGACCGGGTCAAGGCCGGCATGATGAACAAGAGGTCGCAAAAATCTTAACAACATAAAAAAAAGAAGCTTTGGACTGTGTGGGCGTGTACAGACTGTACCTGACTGACATCTCCCATTATTCTACTGTTGATTTTGTCGCACCTGTTTGGGGTACACCTTTATCACTCTTTCAAGTACATCGGATTTGGTGACTTCATGTAAATCTCCTGAGTAATGTAAGTCAGTCATTTTGGCAGATCAATATTAATTAAAAGTTTTATTGAGATGTTATGAACATTTTTACCTACTCCCAACATGCAGCATGCTTGACAATGAGTGATTTAGGGTTTGCAAAAGAGAAAAAAAGGAACTTATTTTTCTAAATGAGTAGCGCGAGAGAGTCCAGCAATACAACAGTGGGCCTCAATGTGTCCTCTTTAAATAGTTTTCTTTCACTTTCTTTTGCTATGTTGCGCTCTCTTCCTTTTTTTACAACAAGCCAATACTGTGTTTCTCTTTTGTTTAGATATAAAAGAGATGCAATATTGTATGTGTGAAATTGAAAAAGTAAGGCACAAACAAGCTAGTAGTGATGACAATTAGTGATGATTGATGATGGCTCTTCAGCCTCATATCACACAATATAAAAGAGCCTTATTTGCTTTACACCATACAGTCTCTCATCTATGTACAGCGGCTAGAGGATGTTTACACTCACACAACTGCACAGGATTTAAATGTATTTTCAGATGTATTATAGAGTCAGTTTTATGTGGTTATACTTTTGGGAAATATTCCTTTCTTCTTTTCTGACTCTTCTTTTTACGACTTCTCTATCTGTGTCTGTCTCTCTCTGAGAGCGTTCTATTCTCTTTGCTGTCTAATCCCCATGTCAAATTGTTTCCTGCACTCCACAGGAAGTTGCCCACTAAAGGCCCCACCGTCACGGCCTTTGCTGGGGCTTCTGGGAATGTGGGGGCGGTAGAATGGGGGTGGGGGCTGAGTGGAGGTGGAGGGCTGCTAGACAGCTGTGGAGATCCAAAGCCCCCACATCAACATTAGGCTGGTTTTGAGCACAATGATCAAACTGGCTCTGCTAAGGCAGCATTATATTGAAGGTCAGGCTAGTTTGTGCTGCTAAAGGTCAAAATCTTTATTTGAATCCCTCCTCCTACTCTACGTGGCCTAAAAGAAGCAGTGAAGTAGTATAGAAGTATTTTAGGTTGAAGATGGGGGCAGGCTGGTCTGTTCAGCGGAATGGCAAAATGCCTACAACTCGTAGAAATCTGCACACATGAGAGCCAGATTTCATTTTGAGCTCCAAGAATATTCCCCTAGGATGTATAGCCATATGCACCCCAAGACCTCTTCAATAAACTGTAAATTTGAAAGTCACCTCTTTATTTGCTGTAAGACTGCTGGTTTACAAGTTTTGAAATTAAGAAAGCCTAGTTGTGATATTAGTGTATGCTTAATTGCTAAAAGGATTGCTTTTTTATTGCTCTTGACATTTTGGATGCAAGCCCATCCCAGACAATAGCAATAATCCAAGGCACATAAACACCTGAACAGCAGGCTATATTCTCCAGTCGAGGCATAGTTTTTCTACAGATCTAATTCCTCTCTCATATGGGCTAAATTTAGATTTTCTCTCCGTTATGTAGCAGGGTTTTTTAATAGCCTCAAATAAGAGACGTCGTCACATATCTGTGTTTATTTTAATGCCTATTAGTGGGTTCTGTTGATGCAAGGACTGTCAGAGGTCTCCATAGGCTGCTGCTGCTGCATGCGAGCCGGCTTAGTTATACAGCCTGACTGAGTATAATGTGACGCCATGAACCAGTTCACATTCACATACAGAAAAACTGGCCCACAATATAGAGTTTCACCGTGTCTGAACATTTGCCTAAATTAGAAACTCATGCCAATCGGTTAAGAGCTTCAACAGCAAATACATTTAATAAATTGTATGCATTCAAGCTTAATAGGCACTGTGTAATGTCAAAGAGGTCAACATGATAAACCATAGTATAAACAGGATCAGGTCAGTGCACACAAAGTGAAAGGAAATGGCTTCTGCAGACATGTAAGCTGAGCCAAAAAAGATAAGGCTATATTTGGACTCATTGATTATTGCTGGCTTCCGTGAGGAGGAACCTTCTGGAATTATCAGATCAATAAGGACGTAAATCAGCTGCCGAAGCAGTAGGTAACCGGAGGCCAAATATCCCTGGGAGGGAGGGCTTGAGTCATTTCCTAAGCAATGATCCCAGCAGCAGCAGGAGGAGGACGGGAAGGAAGGAGGGGTTTGTCACTTGTACCTCACATGCTAATTAGACCCAGGAAATGGAGAAAATAAACGAGCAATTAGATAAATAAATAAATGAATAGAGATAAAACCTACAAACCCTCTAATAGAATTTACATGGTCCTTGGCCTGAGATAACAAAGTTTGAATTAGTCCACAACTTTGCCTGACCAGATGTTGAAGCATCATTGTTTATGGAGGTAGCTGCAGATGTGTTCGTGAGGCACTAAACAGAAAGAAAGGACAGCGGTTCAACAGATTTACAGATGTTTTTAGATGTTTTTGGTTTTAACTAGCCAAGGCTGTGACCTCTTGAACCTTCTGCCTTCCTCTGACCGGTGAGAGCTGGCTGGCTGAGAGTCAGGCCGGCGTCGCTCTGTCACGTTTATTTTCAGTCGCTCGCTCTGCGTGGCGGCCAAAGTGATAAAAGAGAGACGAGCTGTCCACAGTGGCGTGGTATGTATCAGTGTGTGTTTGTGTGCTTGCATGCTGAATGCTAGAGAGGGAAACTGGGAGAACGCAGGAGGACAGATATTCATGGCACTTCTTCCAGTCCCCCCTGTGTGACCCCCACCTAAGAGTATCAGAGAGGCTTGTAGTTGGCACAGTGTCACATGGGGGGGTTCACAGCCAACTGTGTGTCTCTGAGCCAATTAGCTATCCAATGGGAGGGAGTAGTCAGGGGAAGACTTGAGTTGAGAGGGAAGCAGAGTTATTTACATTCTCTTATTGCTCCTCTACACAGGCACACTGTCTCAGACGTGTCTGAAGAGATGAAGAGTCTGATCATCGAGAAGAATAAGATGGGCCTGGAGGAAGAGCCTGAACTGCTAGTCAAAGGTGAGTCACATGACACCACCATTACTCTGGTCTTCCATCGCCTGAATGCATCTACCTGCCATTTTCAGTTGTGGTGAGCATTGTCATACAGCTGAAAACATATAGATTAATCACTCAATCGACAAAAAAATGTTGATGCGCAATTCATTATTTTAGCAAAAGTGCTAAACATTCAGTGGTTCCAGCTTCTTAAATGCAAGACTTTTCTTTTGCTTTTTTTTATATATTAATGCAAATCGAAATATCTTTGCATTTTGGACTGTTGGTTAGACAAAACCTACGATTTGAAGACATCAGCTTGGGCTCTTGGAAGCATTTTTTACATTTATTTTCTTTTTACACTTTACAGACAAAACATTTAATTAAAGTATATATTTCATTACCCTAATAATCTCCTAATAAGTACTGTTATTGCCACATACTGGGCTGTCGCCCTGAAGTCGGCTCCAATCTGACCACATGTGGCACAGCTGCTCCCACTCTCCCCTCGTCCCACTGGGTCTTCATGAAAGGATTGCTACTGGCATCAGGAGCGCCATCTTGGGTGTCTGGTGCTTTTGAGGAATGATCTCATAGGATATTTCTGTGTGAATTTATTTTCTTTTTTTTTTTCTTGGCCTGCTTCTGAAAGGCAGCAGTAAAATGCCAGCACTTGGATAAGTTACGTCCTGTTTGGAATGGCGTTAGTCAGATTGCCTAATTCTGACAGCAGTTACTATGCGCCCCTGGCTAGTGCCCCTCCCTTACTGCTGTCCCTCTCTCACTGTTTGAAGAGAAGAGTTTCCCTCCAAAACAGTGGACTTTCCTTGGGCCATTGATTACACTGTCACTTGGGAGTCATCCTTCAACTGACCACACTAACACGCTCACCGCAACATCTCCGGGCGTTAGATAATCCCTCTCTTTTCTCTGCACAAGGATATGTTTTCAACAGTTCCTCCATTAAAGTTTAAATTTTTTCAGCAGGACATCCTGAAGCTACATAGCGGTTAATATGCACCCAGTATCTAAAATAGGCCACAAACATTGCAAATATAGACCAATGATGGGAGGATGAATTGCAAAAGCCAAGGAGTGCTTACAGAAAGAGATGTTAAGAAGACAGGGATTTATTGACATGCCCTTGAGGATTGACCGTTAGAATGAGCTGCTCGTTATGTGATGCAGAGATTCTCATGCTCTATTTGATCCAAAAGGGGAAGCAAAGTTTAGTCAAGAGTTTCTTTTCCAAAAAAATAAAGGTTAGGTACTAATATGTAAAAGGAAAAAGGTTTAATTCCAAATTATAATTTTATAAAGATCCAGCTGACAACATTAGCAGACCGAATAATCTTTGGTTGTCACCACTATTAATGTAAAACAATTGTAGACTTTAATAGGGCAAGGTAAAGGTCTGAATTTCTGTCTGATTTTAAACTGTATTTACAAAACTTGAAACAAGCTAATTTTATGGCTTTTGGTTTTTAAAGAGGAAAATGTGAAATAGTGCTTTAATTTGATGTTCCTAAATAAGTCATCAATAAAACGCCAGCATGCTTATACCCTGCAAGATTGTGCATGATCCAATTTTAGAATTGAACTTTGAAGTGAGGTGACTTTTTATTTGCAATGCTTATATTTCATTAAAATGTCATATAAAAATGAATGGAACAAACATTCTGTACTCAGAGAGTGACAGGAGGTTTGCTGTAAAGAGATGGAAATGCACAGAGAGAGATTGTTTGCACAATCTGTGTTTTGAGGGGGCAGGGCATTTAGGGTCAGGGGTCACAAATGAAACAAATTAAATGTGAGCCGTGGCCCCCAGGGGACACATTAGCAGGCTGCAGAGATGGGATCCAGATGGGAGACCATGGGAGAGGTGTACAGGGGACTGTGCTCCTCTCGCTCTCTCTCACTCTCGTTCTGTCTCTTTCCTTTTTTGCCTTTCCTTATCGCACTGTTTAAAGTTCCCAAAAAGAGCAGCATCCGTTGGACGTCCCATGTCTGTGACAGAGGCGTCAAGGTAGCAGGCATTCCCTTCTCTCCATGTCTCTCACCCAGTCAGCTTGTCTGCCTCCCCCGTCGCACATCCAATCTGTCAGCAAGCTCAGCACAACTTACCTCATGGTTTTTATTTATCCGTTTCACGGTGGGTTTTGATGCTTTGCCCCTCTGATGTGGTGTTAAATACCTCCAGGGGTTTTGCTTTAGGCTATATTGGGTGGGTTCAAACTTTCCACTTGTATCATATTGAAGCATTCTTAAACAGGAAACATAGCCTAAGAGGCTGAGCCTTTGCCCCCCTCCTCTCTCTTTATTTTTTATTTTGGAGTAGCAGTGAGGCAGTGGAGGATTTGCACTGCTTGGGAAAACCTATTTGAGTCAAGGACGAAAACGGGGAGAGAAGAGAAAAGGGGGAGATGAAAGTACATAAGAAGTAAGTGAGAGCAGAGGGAAGAAAGAAGCAGACGAAATGGGCGCTGTCTGACAGGTGGCACACAGCTTGCTAACCACAGAGGAAGCTGCGATGCTGGCGTGGCGTCATTGTCGTTTTCACAGGGTAGGAAGCTGAAGGTACATTGCCTAATTGTTTCTTTAAAACCACTCTCAAATATGCATCCACAAGCCATATGAACACACATGCAGCCACCCAACAAATGTCACACTGCCAGTGTATAGCAGTGCCCTGTCCCTGCAGATAGTCCCACCCTCCCCCTAGAATTGATCCAGGTGACCTGCTAATGCCCTCTGCCAGCCTCTCCCCTCTGAATGAACTATGACCCCTACCAGGACTCTTCAATTCTCCTCTGTCTTGTTTCTCTCCAGACGGCATCCGGACAGAGCTCTTCCAAACTAGTTTATTTATCTGTTCTGAGATTAAATATTTATTATGAACAAGGCATGTCTGCTTTACTCTCTCTCTCTTTCTTTCTTTCTTTCTTTCTTTCTTTCACTCTGTCAACTTCTAAAGTGGTAATTATGTTGGCTGCATGCATGCTTTAATGCCTATGCCATTAGCTGGCTATATTTTTATCCCCTAGTATTTACCCCAACAAGGCACTCTCATACAGACTGCTGCAAACTTTATGGACAATTACATGCCCTGGGGATTATTCTTAGGGAAGACATGGTGTGGCAGCACTGGTTTAGTAGCTCCATGACTAGCCCACCTACCAACCAGACCTTTCAAGGGAAATGCTTGTCCTGGTGTGTAGTTAATGTGTACATAAGGCTTTGTCTGAAGGCATAGTAGAGGGCATGTCAGAAGTATGGGTGAAAGGTGCTATATTTGAAATATATAATGCTGTGTGTGTGTGTGTGTGTGTGTGTGTGTGTGTGTGTGTGTGTGTGTGTGTGTGTGTGTGTGTGTGTGTGTGTGTGTGTGTGTGTGTGTGTGTGTGTGTGTGTGTCCCACTGGGAATTGAGCACCTTTTTTAGTTGAATTAAAATGCATTTTCTTTACAACTTACTTGATGCTGGCAAAATTGCCCCAAGACTCCAAGCAGGTGGAAATAAATGCAATACATTGCTATAACTTTGGCTTTATTTTGTTAATTAAACTAAGGGTATAAAGTATATTTCTCACAGTAACTTTGGTAAAAAGTATTTGTCAGTAATACCACAACTAGGGTTTCTGCATGAGTATTGATACATTTCAGGGAGAGCTGCCAGTTAGTTGATTAATCTGCCAGTTGTTTTCTCTACAAAAGATCATAAAACAGTGAAAAACACCCATCCCAATCAAAAAACGTGGGATTAACTGTTATTTGACGAATTGATTAATGAAATAATCGTGTAAAAGCCACTGTGTTATTTCATTTTTGAAGTTGACTTGTCATATGATCTTATTTAAAGGATGGCTGTTGCGGGAGGTGCGAGGAAACTGGATCAAGCAGCGTCGGTACTGGTTCGCACTGAGCCAGGACTCCCTCGACTACTACAGCGGACCAGAGAAAGGAGCCCGAAGACTCGGCACGCTGGTCCTCACCAGCCTCTGTTCTGTCATCTGGCCAGACAAGCAGACATACAAGGAAACAGGTGAGGAGCACTCAGACGGGCTGATGTAAAACTGATTCACGCTCATGTATACTTGCCTGTAATCTCTGTAGATTCCAGTAGGACCTGTGGTAATTCCCTATGCGCTTTAGTGATCAGAGACATTTTTCAAAACGGTCCAGGGTTTTTTCATTATATGTAAGTGACTTCATGTGGTTCCCTTTCCCTTAACCATGAGTGCTGTAATTCTGAGTAAGTTTGGGAAGCCCCAGCTGTGTCTGGTCCAAGATGCGGCTCAAGGTTGGTCTAGAAACCTCACATCTGAGTAATCAACGGGGGCTTCCCCTTTCCCTTTCTGGGATGAAAGAAACAAAACACATATAGAGAATATAGATAAAAAGTATATTCAGTATGGGAAGAGAAACAGGGATGACTTTGTCTTTTTTCAAAGCCGTACTACTCAAACATATTGTCCTCTGTCTGCCTGCCCGTCAATGGAGGGGATTATGTCCTGCTGATTCACCAAACCGCTTAAAATGTCCAAACCGTTGTATAAACCGAAACACAAACATAGTTTTTACTAACTGAATAGGCCAGGGGACTTTTCTGGACAGAAGTGCACTTTCAATAGTGGCTTTGTCACAAGCACTAGTGGGTATTTCACTACGGAATTATTTTATGTTCCTCCTAAATCACTGAGAATGTTGCATGAAGCATTTACTTCCTCTGTGTATTTTCAGGTTCTTATCATAAAATATGAGTTCCCCTTAAGGGTTCCATCTCTAGCATTATTGAAACTTTACAGCAGACTTAATGTAAGGGCACCAAACAGGTTCAAAGTTGGCAGTGGCAAAATCACCACGTCATAATCTCAGTTGTAAAACCTCTTAATTTTAGGTTTGTACTTCACCAAGAACCTAAACAAAGACATATGCGGTGCCAAGTCACGTAGCAGGAAAGGCTGATGACAGCCGTGGGCCTTCAGACCCGGCCAGGCTGCCAGGGTTACATCTAATACTTCCTCTGCATAAGGAGGAAGTGTGCCTTTTTTCACTTTTTGCCCAAGAGGAGTATCGCTGAGGGTTTTGACACTTACGTTCTAGCTCATCGATGGAATATCTGATATTGTTTGCTTATTGCATTGTGTGAGGTTTCTCTCAGGCTGACCTTTTGATTCTCAATGAAACCAAAAGAGGAAGTTAGGAAGAGTGATTCACACCAGATATGCGGGGTGTCCCATGCAGAGACCATTTTACTGTTCTCTCCACCATTTACAAAAACTTTTCAGATGAAGTGCAGGTTGAATTTCAAGTGCCAATCATATCAAATGCTCTGTTTTTGTGTCTACGCGCGTCTCTCCCAGGCCACTGGAGCATCACAGTTTATGGGCGGAAGCACTGCTACAGGCTGTACACCAAGCACTTCAACGAGGCTGTGCACTGGGCATGTGCCATCCAGAAAATCATTGATACCAAAGCACCAGTGGAAACACCAACACAGCTCCTGATTCGAGACATCGAGGTGCGCCACGCCACACACACACACACACACACACACACACACACACACACACACACACGCGCACAAAAACATACATACACAAACATACACACACAGTTGCTGTTGCTCCCCCCTCGTTTCTGTTACCATGGAAACCACACGGCCTCATTAGCCCTGGAGTCCAAAGTTTCCCCTGCTTGCCTTTCTCTTTTGAATGATCTCATCTTATTTCCACCACACCAGGACAGGACATAATGACAGACCTGAAGCAGAGAGGTCATTTCAAGATAAAGTTAGTTCCAGTTATTGGGTGCTCAGAAAAATTTGATTAGTGGGATTTGAAAAGATGCTTTTTGCTTTACCTTCTCACATGGAAGGAGACTGAAGTGTATTTATAAGGGACGGTCATATTTTTAGACCAGCGGTTGCTAGAGAACACAGCATGCTGGAATCTCATTGAGCAGACAGATGACTCGACTTGCAGCCCCTGACGAGAAGAGAGGGGCAGAGGAGGTGGATGAGGGCTTGGCGTGAAGCAGAAGGGCCAGATAAGCAGTCCTTTGCTTGGCCTCCTGTCTTGGTAATCTCCCAACAAGAGTCTCTAATCTCAAAGAAAGTGGTTAATCTGCTTGCCTCCGTCTGCCCCTGACTGCTTTGCCAGAAGGGGCCAAGTTTGTAATTTGGATGAGCCTAGTGGGCCTGGTTTTAAAGTGCACCTCATTAATTTTTTTGCTTTTCCCACCTGAAATCTCTTCATCGGTCTTTCTCTCTCACACTGTCTCTGTCTGTTGCCTTCTTACTCCCTCACCTTTACACAAAGGGATACTTTCTCAAATGGGTGAGGTATTTCCCCTCTTGAGTGTGAGATTAGAACTGTTGCTGCAAACATCAAAGACAGAATGAACAGGAGAAGCTTGGAGGACATTTGCTTATTCACTCTCATGCCGAGAGTTAGACGAGAAGGTTGATACCACTTGCATGTCTAAATGCTATGTATGAAGCTATCGGCTTCCAGACTAGCTATCGTATCAAGCTAATTTAGCCAGCTGCTGGCTGTAGCTTCATATATACCATGCAGACTTGAGTGGCATCAATCTTCTCATCTAACTTTTTTCAAGTAAGAGAATAAGTGTATTTCACAAAATGTCAAACTACTGCATGTGTCAGGAGAAGACCAAAGGGAATAAGAGACAGCCTGTGGGCCTAACCATGTACGTACAGTATATGAATTTAATCTGGGATGTTGTGCTGTATCCTGCTACACAAGATCCACAGGGCAGCACCTCATTCCCACATTTCAAACAGACAAGTCTGTCACTATTGTGCACGAAACACTTCAGAAGAATGTGTCAACTTTACCCCACTAAGAAGGGGGGGGGGGGAGAGAGCGGGCTTGTCTTGTAGCCAGAGAGAAAGGTTGGCTGGTTTGAGGGTGTGCAGAGACAGAAGAGAGCCAGAGCAGTGGCGACGTTACTAATGAGCAACAGGTGCTAGAGGGCAGTAGCATGGAAGCCATCTGTACCGCTGAAAGGCATCTACCCACATAGGCAGCGAAAGACACATACACACACGCACACTAAACTCATTGACACCAGCAGATAAAATATAATGTGTCAGTCGTGCTAGTGTGGTCTGCTGGGTCATCACTTGACCTTCGTGCTGCTTTGAAAGTTGCCAGAGCTGAATTGTGACCCTGGTCGAATCGACCCCAGTCACCCCAGACAGACAAACACACATACTCAATCACCCGCTCACTGACTGGTTTCCAGGTTGGCTGCAGGCATATTGAGTGCAGATGAAAGTTTGTTCTCTACTCTGTCTATTGATGTTATCGTCACAATTTCTTTTTCACTTCTGTGCTCCAGGAGAATAAGTTCAACCCCGAGGTAGTGGAGCACATCTACCAGCACAATCCCATCTTGAAGTACACCCAGGGCCCCCTGTACGCTCCTCTGCTGCCCTTCCCTTACGGCAGCCTGGAGCACACATGTAAGTAGTTAACATATACCCATCACGTATTATCATGGCTAGCATGTCTGAAGTTGCACTGGTGTTGTCAAAAATATTGAAGTATTGATACATATCAGTACTGAATATTTGCAACGGTTTCAAAACTCATTTTCAGCATAACGATACACATGTTCCAGCTGCGCTTTCTGCTCTCTCGTCTCTCCGACAGGAAGTTGACACACACACGCGCACTGTTATTCAATTTCTCGTAAAAATCTAAAATGTAATGGCTTCAATGTTGTGTCCATTTTTCCCCATGGTATTGAACATAGTAACAAATATCAATATGTTTTAAGGTATTGTATTGATGTTAGAAATTCCAGTATCATGACAACACTAAGTTGCAGGTAAAAATGCTAATAATTGTAAACATAGGTTTACTTGAAGCTGTTGTAAGACTAAATCAACAGTTTTTTATGCTATCTAGCAGAAACGGACCACTCAAGCCTGTATGTATATGCAGTTAGCAACCCTTTGGAAATAAGTGTAATAACTGCTCTGTTTGAATTGCTCAGAGGCAGCTTTTAGCACAATGCAATGCAGGACCTTTCTTGGCTTGGCTGTTTCAGTAAAACAAGTGCAAACTGGGGCTCACCACAAAACAAAAAGATAAAAAAAACAAATACAATACCATGTAATACAATATTATATTATGTAATAAATTATTGTATCATAGTTAAAACGTCTGCTGCGACTTGATGTTTACACAATAAAATGTTAGTATAACACAGATACCCTGAAGAAGTAAAACATGAAATCAAAGTATAAGACAATGTTGCACTGCTCCTCTTCCTCTTCTCTCCAGACCACAGTGGGAAAGGCTATGGCTCGGTGCGCGAAGAGGCCGTGAAGCTCTTCAACTGCCTGCAGCAGCTGGAGTCGGCACGGGAGCCCGTTCCCATCATCCAGGGTGTGCTGCAGACCTGCCTGGACCTGCGGCCTCTCCGCGATGAGGTCTACTGCCAGCTAGTAAAGCAGACCAGCTACACCCCTGCCCCGTACACTGCCGCACACCTCCGCTACTGGCAGCTTCTCACCTGCATGAGCTGCACCTTCCTGCCTGGGCCAGCTGTGCTCAAGTACCTGCGATTCCACCTAAAGAGGTGAGATACTAAAGGGATCCTCGAAAATGTTGAGGAGGTAATACAGTTGACATTAATGTTTGTAAGTATTACAATAAATAACTGGCCACAGCTTATGTCTTAAGTTTTTTAAGATAAAAAGGTTGGATTTTTAGGTTTACATCATCTCCTACTTGTAATTTAAAAATGGAAAATGTTCTTGTTTTTGCTGGCTCTAATTTATCCCAATGGGATACATGACTTGTTGAAGGCAGGTGGAAAAACACTACCGTGAATCCTTCTGTTGACAGTTTAAAGTAATAGAAACCACAGTTGTAATGTTGCGCTGTTTTTTTTTTTTTTTTATATGAATGAAAGTGATTTTGCATGATTGTGATTGAAGTCGAGTTGTAGCAACAAGATGCAATCCCAGTCCCATAAGAATAGTACATAAGCCCAAGAGTCAGTTGTTAGTTATGAGGAGGAACAGGTTGAATTATGGGGGTGAACCAGTAGGGTGTAGTAGCAGGGAAAACATGGGGTCTAGACGGTGGACAAAAAGCAGGCGCCAGCACCACAGACCACCAGTTTAGATATAGTAGCGTGATATGCCTTCACATTGTTAGCATGTTCCCCAGACAGATCTAGTGTTTTAGGGCTGGATTTACAGGTCTGAATTAGCCCCTCTGTCAAGCATGCTAATCTAAGTTATTAACAGTGCTAATCTCCTGCTCCAAATTTTCTGTCTAACGCCATACCATCAAACCACTACAATTTTCTATCTATATGTCTGTAATGGGTATCGCCTTCAAGATAATACAACAGTTGCATGCAATGGGGATTCATAATGACACTGAGGAACTCGCTGCCTGTGTGTTTTGATGCGTATTGCCATCGTTCTCACGCACTCTCTCACTCTGTGGATCTGTGCTGAGGCTGCAGCTGGGCAGAACTAAGACTGGAGCTGGGAAGTGAGCCCAGAAACCCTCCTCCACTGCCCTAGACCCTTGAGAAAACCCCCCAGGGAATGTCTGCTGTCAGAGAGAACAGGCCAGAAGAAAGAAAGCAGAGGAGGGGGCAAGAAAAGAGGAAAGAGCAGAGAGGGGTGAAGACGAGAGAGTATAGGAAGGATCACGCAGACCCAGTGGAACATTCCTAATTATGTTTCAGCAGGGTAAATCCCACCCTGTGGCCATATAGTTATGAGAGAGCGAGACGTTGGAGGGAATAAGAGGGCCTCTCTATGTCTGGCAGAATGTTTTGAGGCCCTCTTGCTCCCCTCTCTCTGTCCTCCGTCTTGTGTTTTTTGAGACGATCGTCGTATGATTGTTTCCTTCCTATTTCCACTTTGTTTACACAGGGCTGAGCTCATAACTCCATCAAGTAGTATTTCACACCTTTCACGCTGTGCAAAGTGTGTGACACTTCAGGCTACGGTTGGAGTGTGTTGTGTCCGCTGCCTTCGTGTCCCCTCTTTTAAAACAACAGTACACACACTCACCTACCACTCCTGGACACTCGACTGGGAGGAAGTGGCAGGTCATTCCGGTTCACAGGAGCGGAAACACCTTTTCCTGTTTCGTGCGCTACCCAAAGTCAAACGTGTTTTCTTTGCCGTTTTCCTTTTCTTTGAAGGATTGAGGGATGTTGAGCCTTTTACGTCCCTAAGAGCTAAAGTGAGAACATTTGTCATTCCTCGCCTCATTGACTTTTGAGCATTGCCAGCTCAAAGAAAATAAAGAACTCGGTTGAATCAAAAGGATGACGCAAAGTCCATAATCATAGCATAACACTTTACAGACTTTGAATCACTGTTAACATCTCGAGCATTAACAAGTTCTCCCTTTTAAGTATTAAATATCATTTTTGCTGGCAAATATCTAGGAAGTCTAAATGCGCTCACACACAAAATGTATCCACCCGTCTCACTCCCACACTTTCTTGCAGGATCCAGAGCCAGACTCCTGAGTCTGAAATGGATAACTATGCGTCTTTCATCAGCGAGGCTCTGGAGAAGACCAAGTGTCGGGAGTGTGTGCCATCCTGGGAGGAGATCCAGATGCTGATGAGCCGACAGGAGATGCTGTGCACTGTGCACTATCCTGGCCCGTTATCCTGCCAGCTCTACATCAGCTCGCACACTACGGCCAATGAGGTATGTGCACATTTCGCTGTATTCTACTTCATAGCACAACTTCTCACACGTTCCTGTTTAATGATGATAACAGCAATTGCATTTCTGCTTCTTAAAATTGAACCATTTGTGTGTCCATCCGTCTTTTCAACTCACTTCCTGTTGCCCCACACCAGGTGGTTCGAATGATGCAGGAGAAGCTCGGCCTGCAAGACAGCAAAAACACGTTTGCCTTGTACGAGCAGAATGCACTGTGGGAGCAGGCGGTCGCTGGCAGCGCTCTGATCGCGGACATCCTGACCAGGTTTGAAAAGTGATTGTCAGTCTTCACCCTGTAAAACAGAACAGACAGACACCATGGGGAAGTCAGACACAATAAAACCCTGCAGACAGACACACTATCAAAACACCTTGTCTCTGTCTGGCAGGAATCTCTTATCTATGTGTCACCCGTTAGATGAATGCCAACAGAGCGGTGGATTGTATATTTATCTTTGCTAGTCCAACTCCCATGCTGAGTGTTATCCAGTGTCCTTGATAACTGGTGACCTTGTCTGGTCTCGTTGGTCAAACATGACACCTTACTGGGAAACTGGATTTGGGTCACTGTTTCTGTCAGCGAAGCCAGCCAGTAGCTGGATAGCCACGGTGAACCTGATGGAATTTGGTTGCATAAGGTAAAGTCTCAAATTAAACGATGATGCATCCAGCTGGACCTTTCTTTTTTTGTGTTATTTTTGTGGACGTCTGTGTACTCACAGTGCTGGGTGACAGAGAAAACATGCAAACAAGTAAACCGCAAAGTTACTAAACAACAATATTACACATTGTGGAGACAGTATCTTGTAACATATTAACATCTAGGCTTTTAATTCTTGGTATACCATTTGTATATTTATTTCCTTTCTGTCTCCCTTTCTGCAGCCTCTCCACTAAAGAGTCAGAGTCTAAATCCCAATGGAAACTGTGTTTCAAGCTCTACTGCCTGTTGGATGCTGACAGCATATCAGTGGACAGCATTGAGTATCTCTTCCTCTTTGAGCAGGTAATGTAGCAGAACACAAGTCCTCAAAGGGCAGAGTCCTCTTTGGAGAGTGTTTTTGGTATGAGAGGCCATTTCAGTGCTGATAATGAGATATAATTCATTGTTCTGCAGTGACTCATTCCTTATTTCATTGGATTATTATGTTTTCACTTAACAATCATCAATGTCTTATGGGCTGTGATTGCAATAAAAGCACAGTGCATGAAAAGCATGACTAAGAACACTGGCTGTAGTGCAGAGGGGGTAAAAGGCAGCCAGCGCTGGCTTCATTAGAACATTTTTCCTGAGGACTCCCATAAAAGTCTTATGGGACAAAATAAAACAAGATGGGGTAAAAAGGATTGATGGCAGGACTGAGGCTATAACTGACAAAGTGTGCCTTCTTTTCGGCTTGTTCGGTCTCTCCCTGTTTGTCCTCACTTTGGCCTTTGCTCTGCAGTGCCATGAGATGGTGGTGCGTGGCCAGCTGCCAGCCTGTGACGAGGACCTGCAGTCCTTAGCTTCCCTGAGGCTTCAGTGTCTGATGGGTGACTTCAGCACACATGCTCCCTGCCCTCCTCTGGACGAGCTTTTCCCAGGTCACATGCTAGAAGCTCGAGTGGTCATGTCGCTTTCTCCACCCCAAGCATTGCTGCCTTGTCAGGTGGCGGCTCAGGACTGCCCCACGGCACAGCGCTTCCCCACGGGCCTCCTGGCAGGGACGCTGTGGAGCCACACAGCTATAGCAGCGCACAAGCAGAAGGTGGAGCAGGACATGCGTCTGCGGAGCCGGCTGAAGGAGGAGGCAGCAGCTGTCATGGGATCCATCTTGGAGAGTTGGAAAGGTCTGGCCGGCTACAGCCGCAGGGACAGTATGGCTGCCTACCTCACAATTGCACGCCAGTGGTCGGGCTTTGGATGCACTCTTTATGAAGTGGACTTTTACATTGTGAGTATTGTGAGGTCCGCTTTAGTTTTATTGTTGGACTGAAAGGTTTTACTCCCTTAGTGCTGAAGAGTCACTTGAGATGAAATCTCCTTACTTTTTCCTCCCCCCAGAGTTCGACAGGGAGTTTTTCCCAGAAGTTGTGGCTGGGTGTAGCTGCTACATCCGTGTCTCTGTATCGGCAGGGAGAGGCAGAGGCCCTGGAGTCCTTCCCTTATGGCCAGATCTGTTCTTACGGTGTATCTGATAGCAACACCTTCAAGATCACAGCTGGGGATCGGGATCTGCTGTTTGAAACCACCAAGGTATAGTGACTCACACCCCAGGTTATTATATACAGTCTGAACGGTCAAAGGAAGTACAATCTCTTATTGCTGGAGCTGTTTCTCCACTGAGCCGTCACGATTCAGTTTGTGTACAGTGCAGGGCCAAGTGGCCTTATCACCATGAAATGTTCTGCAGAGTAAGTGAAAGAAGCACGCTGTCTGCTCATGATACCCCACTCCCCCAGCCCCTCTCCCCCCTCCCTCCAGCTCTCTGACCCACTTTAAAAACACTCATTAATTTGGTCTAAATAGAGAGCACACAACCTGCCCCTGCTCTCCAACCGATGCTAACCACCAAAAGTCTAACTTCCTGGCATTAAATTGCAACTGGGGGGTGAGTTTTATTGCAGTGGTTAGATTAAAATATTAGGCAACATTTCTCAGAAACATGGATGTTCTTCCAAACAGACATTTTTTTTTTTTTTTTTTTCAGCAGAGAACAAATCTTGCCTTTCACAGGGTAGATTTGCTTGCATCTTCCCACGCGGAACAAAAAATCCCTCTGTGATCTCTCATGGGGCACAAAAGTGGCTTTTATTTATTTATTGGACGCACAGGCGAATTGAAGCAGAGCCCAGGAAGGCTCCTACTTTTATGAACTTAAGGTCTCATATTGCCCTGACATGAATGTGCAGGCGTTTTGAGCTACTGGGCAGGAAAAAAAGAGAGGGAACGGAATGGCAGGGGGTGATTATGGTTGGGCCTGGAGTTAAGGGTGAGGGCGAGATTTTCTGCTCATTCAAGGGTTACAGTTAAAGTTGAAGAGTAGGTGGAGGTTTAAACTTGGAGACTGTTTTCTCACACACCATGTTTAGGCAAGCATTAGCCGGACTAAAGTAAGGGTAATGGTCACGGTGGCTTATGGTGGTTTGGTGGTCATGTCCACCAAGGTCAGGGTAACGGAGAGACAGATGAACTCCTCAGCAGTGCCCTTACTTTTTTTTTTCCTGCAACAGCTGCTGGATAAAATATGTCAAAGTAATGAAATATCCATGTACGTGTAATTTTTTTCTGATCAACGGGTGTGCATTTCCTCCAAAATCTGCTAAACAACATCATCCTTGGCTTCTGGAGGATCCAGCTGGATGACATCATCGGTCTCCACCCTCGTGTGACAGTGCCAGACAGACACTGAGACTGCCACCAATCTGACCTCTCTCTCTCTCTCTCTCTCTCTCTCTCTCTCTCTCTCTCTCTCTCTCTCTCTCTCTCTCTCTCTGTCACAGCTGACTGAGATCATGCAGCTGATGAATGCGTATTTCAGTGCCATCCGTCGCCAGCGAGGGAAAGGGGAAGATGCGGACATCACCATTACAGAAAGCACGGAGGTGGGATTCCATCACCTAGCCCCGACACACAAACACGCCCTCCTGGAGCTGCCCTCGCACCCAGTTTGAAAGAGACCCCTACCCGGACACCCACAACCCCCCACCATCCTCCTCCACGTGGCCCCTATGAGGCTCAGCCCCAGTCCTCAAGACACCACGCCTCCTCCACTGGGAACGGCACGGCAGCCAAAACAAAGAGAGGGCTGTTTTCGCTCCCCATCCGTGAAAATAAACCCTTGCTGAGCTTTCCAGCTGAAGGGGCTGGCCGATGGAGGAGGGAGGGTGTGGGGACGGGACGGGACGGGAAGGCAAGGGGGTTCTGTTTTGCAAGTGAGGTCAGAAACCCACAGAAACCAATGCGGTTGCTGATGAGCTGTCACACACCCTCCACCCCATCCTGTCACGCAACCACCTCTGTTACCCTACATGGCAACACCCCCCACCTCCCCCTCGACAATGTGAGACGTTGGCATGAGCCTTGTTGCATCAGGGAGAGATGGCATCACAAGAGTTAGGACTTATGGTGACTATAAGATGTGGTACTCCACACGTGAAGGTATGGCTGAGAGTGAAAACATTACTCTCTCTCTCTGTCTCAAAGTGTGCCATATTTGTATTGCCTTTCCTAGAAGGCGGTCTTCCCTCATGCACTGCTGGAATAGTGTTGAGAACATTCAGTGACACACACACACACACACACACACACACACACACACACACACCCCTGTCTTTGGCTCTTTCTTTTTTGTACACACACACTCATTCACTCACTCACTCTGTCACGTGCCCTTACGCTGACATGTTCATCAGAGACGGTCAGTTTTCATAAGGTCTCAGCCCGGTTTGCATTACCTGGAACTGTTGATGCAGTCAGCCATGTGAACTTGGAACTGGAAACAGATGTTGAACTCTGTAGCTAAGTCACTTTGGCTGCCATTGCCATCTCGACTCTTACCTATGGGATTATCAGTGTGTGTGTGCGCGTGTGTGTGTGTGTGTGCGCGTGCGTGTGTGTCTATTTGATCAAGAAAACCGTTTCCTGGATTACACATTCAGGATCTGATTTAATTTTGTCTCACAGAAACCAAAGGATTGTGGAGCTGTTTCTACGTTGTTTCCATGAAATTCTCTCGTGTCCTTTGTTGTGCTGCTTGTCTTGGCTGTAATCCTCGACACGAAACTTGGTTAACACTTGACTGATTGGATAATTTTGCTTATGTCAGTTCCTATCCTCCTAATACAGCTCTACTCTGCTGAAAATAACTAGTGCTTCTCTGTTTATTATTGTTATTTTGGTTTTATATATATATATATATATATATATATAAAACCAAAATAACAATAAATAAAATTAAAGAAATTAAACAGAGTACACATAAAACCCTTAGTCAGAGATCTGGATCATTTATGAAGTGATGCCACATCAGTCCCCTGCTATTTAAACAGAAACCTTTTTAATCAGGCCATGGGTGCTTTTGTAGTATTATTTATGCAAACTTTGCTATTTTTTTTTTACTGTTCTTTATGTCTTAAATGCAGACCCAGATGTGTTTTGATATAAGGTTAACCAAGAGCCATACATGCTTTTGGTTCTGCTCCTTAAAAGCAGTTCACATGTGTAAATCCTGTGTAGCTCCATCTTTGTGTTCACTGTTTGAGTATTCTTGTCAAGCCAAAGTTTCGCCAGTCATGGGTTTGAGCATGGACCAAAGATGTTTTTTTTTTTTTAATAAGCTTTTATAACAAGAAATTATCCCAAAGCAGTAAAATCCCCCCAATCTATATTTGACTGTTGTCACATTTACTCATTTTTCTTTAAACTTGATTGTCAGACAAATATGAAGACATCCTGTTGTATACATTATACGCCTTATTTTAATGTAGTAGATTACCTTTTAAGAATTTGATACCATAGATAGGCTTTGTAAATATAATTTTAGAGTACTGTCTGCTACACAACCCCATGCGATAACCAGCCTCACCATGAAAGGCCTTGACGAGTCATTGCACAGTCAGCCCCGTCTCCTGCTCAGAAGCAGGTCTTTGCTTTTTCTACTGCAGCTGCAGGCAGCTCCGAGCTCCGAGTTTGAAAAGCAAATAAATCAAACTGCCGATATTGTTGCTTTGTATTAAGCTTGTTTGTATGCTGCATGGTACCTTTTTAATGTAATGTGTGTGTATAGTTAATTGCACTATTGTTTGTTTTTAACTAACTTGAAAGTGCAATAAAAACTATAAATACTGTATGTAATTAATAAAAAAAAGCACCATTTTACCATATCTAGCGTTGAGTAGTATTGTTTAGCCTCGGCCCTCATTTCCTTTTGCTTCATTTTCAGAAAATGTGCTTTCTTGTGCCTCGACTAGTGAAGCAGTGCAAGACCATTGTTTTCAACCAGACGTTTTCTAAAAGGCTGAAGTTTGGCGCCGGCAGCAGAGCTGAGCGCAGCCTCCCCCGAAGCTTTTCTGGTTAAAAACAAAAGCCGGTTGAGCAAACGTTGCTAAGTGCCGTTACGTTCCCCTGTGGTAATGAGCCTTAACTGAGTAAGATGAACAGCCACCAGAACACTGCAGCTCTAGGTGAAGGAAAAGTGGTGTTTTATCATTCTGTAGATAGGTTTGACAAATGGAAAATTATTTTTTTTTTTTTAAAAAAAGTGTTTATTCATCATTTCAAACAGGTCCAATGGGCAAAGCAACGTGAAACAGTACATTAATTTAATACAGAGAATGCCAGTGAAGCAGCAAGTATATTTACAGGCATAGAGATGAAGTGTTGACATGAAATCCATCCTTGTACGTCATGTTCATCTGTGCAAACTGTTACTTTTTTCTAATGTACCTGACAAACGCCGTTGAAATGTCAACATCATTTTTGGCTCCCGCCCAACTTGAACTTGACATTCTTGTTGGTCGTGTACAGCGGTAACACACGAGCAATGTGTCTCAGCAGCAGACAGACGGCACAAAGCACCGAGACCCAAATGTCTGGGGCGGCCGCATCAACCGTCGTGCAACACAGTCCGCCAATCTTACTCCCATTATGCAAGGCAACCATGTCTGTGGACCTTTTACTGTGACTCTACTGCACAAAAACTCAGCACTGTACTCCAGTACAAAAAATAGACCAAAACAAGGCAACGAGTTGTCTGACATTGCTGAAAAACAATAAGCTACAAGGCAGGAAAGCTAAATATAGAAAAAAAAAAAGAAAAGAAACTATTAACAGACGTTTATAGATTGTTTTGTACAAGATATATTGACGCTTTCTGATCAGATTTGCATGAAAAAAAAAGAACTCTTACCTCACTGTACTGTTTGAGGATTGTTTTATTTAAACTAGATTTGAGAATCTCATGGATGTGATCCAGTTCAGTCCATTTTTATACTTTTTGGTTAATATACTAATAGTGGCTGTTAACACTCATCCATCAGTCTCTTTTCAAATGTGATGCTATACTATTCTATAACCAGCCAAAACATATTATTTTCCAGAGAAGCAGCTATAGCCAATTACCTGTCTTTTTGGGACACCTATATGTGGGAGAAAATATTTTTGAAAAGTGGAAGAAATTGAGTTAGAATAAACCAGCTAAGCACGTAAGCCCGACTCCAATTGTATTTGGGACACAAGCCGAGCGGTCCGTTCACTGCTCTTGCGTTCCCCAGGAGATGTAGTCGGGCCGCGTGGCCGCGCTGTACTCGTCGATCAGCTGCTGCACCACTTCGCGAGAGTTGTCCAGCTCGTCAAAGTTGTCCTTGAATATGTCCTCTTTGCGGAACTGCTCCAGGAAGGCCTCGCGCTTACGCAGTTTGTCGTACTGCCGGCACGTCCGCTCAAACAGCTGTGGGACGGCAACAGAGACAACATCAAGACGGAATGCAAGTGATAAGTTTCAGTTTCTGGTTCTGACTTATTTGAAACTTGGAACACTTTTTGTTTTGTTTTTAACTTCTATGTTACCGGAAAGGAAACTGAAACGTATGACTTCACTGAAACTTCCTTGGATGACTGCATTTCCCCTTACTTAAATTTAAATTTGGGCATTATAATTTGTCTGTCTGTAAAGAGAGTAAGTCATTTAATGACATCGCAAGGCTGCATTTTCCCTCAACTTCACAGCTCATGTTTTAAACCACTAAAAGGCGGAAACGGAGGAATTTGACAGGATGACAATCCAAAACCTAATTTTTTTGTGTGGAATTCTCCTCCAACTGCTGCTGTGGTGGCTCAACTTCAGTTTTAGGATAATGCATATCCTCAAGTATTGGCTCAGAACAAAACACACAGGTCTCAACTGTATAAATACACACTGGAGGATAATCTAACCGAACAGATTGAGGTGATGCATCACTTAAGAGGAGCGCTTACAGAGGAGATGCTTGTGTGGTTGGCCATCATCAGGCCGCTGACTCGGTGGGCCGAAGGAAGGTACGGGGACTTCCTGGACAAAGCCACCTGGATGCTGGCGGGACCCCAGGGAATGAAGCTGGCAAGCTTACGCTCCCGGATCCTTTGGAGGCTTTTATGCACCTACAGTAGAGCGCAAAAAGTTATTTAAGCCGTTTGGAATATGAATATATATATATATATATATACGAACGTCGATTGAAACCGTATGCGCATGCACTCGTACCTGCGTGGGGTCGACCTCCCCCTGGATGATGTTCAGGATGGCGATGTAGCAGTGGCTGGGCTGCCTCTCTCGTCCCGTGGACACCATCACGTTCTTGGGCTGCAGAAGCCTCCTCATCACATCCAGTACCGTGGTTTTCCTCACACTAGCAACCTGAAACACGATTACAACATCTTAGGGACTTTTCAGTATTTTAAATATTACCTACAGGTTACTTTCCATTACAATCCACTGACGCCCTCGTTTCACTCACCGACTGGTCGGTAGTAAGTGGTGTGTAGCCAGTCATCAGGAAGTGGAGGCGGGGTGTGGGGATGAGGGACGCAATCAGGCCAATGAGGTCGTTGTTCATGTAGCCTGGGTAGCGTAGCGTGGTTGTGCTGGCAGACATGATGGTGGAAACCTGTGTGTATAAAAAGTACAGCTCAGCTCAGACACAGAGGTTTAAATATACTACAATCTAGTAAGAGCTTACACAGAAGTTATAAAGGAGTTAGAGCTGGGCGGTATATTCATTGATTTCAAACTCTCCAAGTGTGACTCCTGTCAGGCGAGCTGACACCAGCTCAGCACAGCTCTGTGCAGCCGATTTCCAAGAAAGCCGAAATCCAGTCCGACGTGCAACCGACTCGCCAAACTAGTTTATGAATCTCGGCAATTTCAAAGTGAGCGATGCGCGTCTAGTAGAGCCCGTCTCGCCGTTTGCCTTTGTTTGAATACAAGGAGTATGTGACTACAACCTGCTGACTGACGGGCTGTGCAAACAACTGGAGGAGGTGGAGGTTCGTGACACTCACCAGCTGATTGATCTGGGAGAACGAGGGGTTCTGGATATGCAGCCTGTCGGTGGCGATGCGATTCAGAGCCGTGTTATCCAACACCACCTGATGTGCAACACACACAGACGGAGGGCACTTATTAGACACATGGAGAGATAACAGAAACAAGAGGGAAGAGATTCCCTCCGGCAAAACAACTTAGTAGGTCAATACACTGCTACCGATGTTAAAAAAAAGAAAGAAAAAAAAGTCAAGAATGTATCAGTGTAAGGACTCTTAAAGAGTAACACAGTGAGCTGTTGTTAGCAGAGCTGAATGTAAAACACACATTGTACAGGAGGAGGGGGCGTGGGGGGGGGGACAATTCATGGGCAGATTCTATTAGCTCTCTGGCTAACTTAATCACCATGAGGGCCGTATGCAAGACCCTGGAGGAAGTAGGTATTAGAGAGAAAACACTGTTAGACTGCTAGAGCATCTCGGACTAATACAATCAGCAATGTAAGACTGAGTTTTATTAAGTTTGATTGCTGGCACTGCAGCTTGCTTCTTTATTAGTCTGCTACACAATCACAGAGGCGGCCTGAACAGTGTGATTGTCTCCTAAAGCCAGAAGGAGTTCCTTATCAGGGGAGTGGTGCTGAAGATATTTAGATATTATAATGGACCTATTATCGTTTTGATGCTGACATTTGTCATTCTTACTCATATTTTGAATACATTTGTGTACAGATGTAATGTGATAAAGAGCTACTTGTGTATTTATCTGTGTGTATTACCTTTTCTCTTGTTATTGTATGATGTCTACTTGTGAACTGTGCCTACGTGCAGCTTATTGTCCCCTCCCTATTCTTTTGTTTCTAATTAGGGGAGGTTATTTAAGAGAATGAGAGTCCCTGTTCTGTTTGACTCTGATGAGGTGGCATGAGGCTTGGTGTCGAGCTGTAAAGTGCATCGCAATATCACGTTCATAACCGGAAAAAAGCCAAGCAACAACTGGGTCGTCGAATTACAAAACCACACACTGAAAACGTGATGGAACAATCTGTCTTTGTATTTGTGAGAAATGTTTTGCGTTTCTTTTTTTTGCCATTTGGCTGACCACTTTAAGGTGAAATCATTTTTGTTTCCTGTTTCAGCCCTTTGATAGTGGAGCAGTTTAGCTCCACGATACCGGTACACGGAATCACAAGTACAAGCCAACCAGGGCTCGTATAAAAGTGTGTTTTAAGCATCCTGTGAGGTCATTTAGAGCTGTGGCTGCGTTGTGAGGCATCCGTTTATGGGCGCCGGTGCTCACCACGCAGTCTGCATTCTGGGTGAGCCTCTTCAGCGTGAGCAGCGAGTTGTACGGCTGAACGACCACATCACTCATCTCATCCTGGTTTGGGAAAACGGAGTAAGTCTGCACCAGCTTCTTTGGGTACCTGCAGATCAGAATGTATATGATTCTCACACTCTCACACACACACACACACACACACACACACACACACACACACACACACACACACACACACACACACACACACACACACACACACACACACACGTTTTCCAACAAGTTGCATTTGTGTTTGTTGACCTGTCGTTGAGTTTCTCCAGCAGATAGGATCCAAGCCCCGAGCCGGTCCCCCCAGCGATGGAATGACACAGGACGAATCCCTACAAAGACAAAGAGTTCACATTTACCGCTGCAGCATGTGCCACGTGTGTCTGAAGCTTCACTGTAAACTCTACTGATGCAGAAAGCCAAATGTGTGTGGGTGAGCAAATGCCTCTCGCCCTTGGCAGTTATAGAAATGGGAGTGCAGCCCCACCTCACAAATAGGCCCCGTCTCCCCCCCAACGCAGCCCTGTAATACCTGCCTTCCACACTCGCCCGGCTATTATCACCAGACATTCTACACGCCACACCCTGCCAACATACACACGCTCACGGTAGCTCGGCCCACCTTCTTATCCGATGCACACACGAGTGCACACACTAAATAATAATGTGGGGTCATAATGTGAATGAGTTACAGAAATTGCAGACCTTGAGAGGAAATGTGAGTGTTTTTTTCTTTTTTTAATGGGAGGCTGGCAGCTGAATTAAGTTCACCAAAAAAAAAAAAAAAAGAGGCTAAGAATAATAGTGAGGCGTGGCTGGGTTCTCTGCTGGTTTTAAGATGTCAGGCACTGGCACCATTTTAACAGAGTTCAGATCCAGTCATTCATTTCTATTTCACCGCAATAACGACACAAGTCATGTTTGAGTACAATCAAGTGTTCCCTGATGTTACTCATTACCATGGATGAATTACCGAACGGGCCTTCCGGGGCAGAGGCCTCGGAGCCGAAGAGCTACACCTGCAAAATGTCACAGAGAGACGTGAAGTAACCACAAACGAGCCGTTTCCGGTTCATTTGAGCTGCTTTCAGTCTGGGCATCGTGCTCATGTGTAGGAGCGCTGGGTTTGTTACCGGTTTGTGTCCATTATTCGGACAAAACTCCTGCGGTTTCCACAGGTTCAAACCTGTAATTAACTCGTCAACTACAAACAATGAATGCTTTTTGTTAATTTTCTTGCATGTTTGTGGGCTCCGTTTGCGGTGAGTGTGTAAGTTGCCTATACTATGTAATATGTCTGTCTATATCACATGACTTTTAAATGAGTTTTTTTAAACTCCACACAGCCCCGATTCCCTCCCAGCCCCGGGGACAGTCGGTATGTGATGAACGGCAGACTTGCCTCCAGACTGTCGCTGCCATCTGCCTCCCGGTCAATGATGTCAAAGATGTCTTCTTGGATTTTCTTACCCTAGAGAGGGAAAGGGGAAAAACCAGAGCCGAATGTTAGATGCGTTACATTTTGGGTTTTCAAGGGTTACAAAAAGAAACGTGTCATTCCCAGCGATCACCTGTGAATATCCACTGGCCCAGTTGTTGCCAGCGCCTCCTCCGTGCTCGGAGAGGTAGATGTTCTCTGGGTTGTAAAGGTTCGCGTAGGGAGAGTTGAGGATGGAGTGGATCACCCTCGGCTCCAGATCCAGGAGAACCGCGCGTGGGATGTAGTGCTCATCGTCAGCCTGTGGAGTTTGAGGAAGTACCAAAAGTTATCTGGTGATACTTAGGTGCTGTGCGCGTGAGTGTGCTCGGAGAGTCCGAGTGACAGTTTGCTCTGCAACAACTCCATCTAGTGGCACAAAAAGTTGTTGCACAAAGACTGAACTTCTACTATCTTTCTGGTGAGCAGAAAAAAAGATGCTGCTTTTTGTAACGCATGATGTGCTCGGTAACGGAGAGAGAGGCAGGTCACGGCGTGCACCAGGTTACCTGATAGAAGAACACGTCCTTCCTGTCGGTCCCCTCGGTGGCAAACTCCTCAACTATCCCCTCTGGACTGATGCCATGCTCCGCACACAGCTGCTTCCAAAACTCAAAACCAACTACAGAGAGAGAGAGACAGAGAGAGAGAGACAGAGAGAGAGACAGACAGAGAGAGAGAGAGACAGAGAGATCAACACGTTAGGTTTGTGATCACATCAAGTTACTTCACGTTCTCATAACCTGCATTGTTGCCTGAATGACAATACACAGGTGACGTCAGTTCACGTGCATTGCGTTCGCTATGTAGAGGTCCCATAATAAGCTAAGCTCGGTCATGCTGTCGCTGTTTATGTTAGCTGTATGTTGATGTGAGCTAGAGTAGATACGAGCACTCAGCTAGCTAACGCCTTTAACGTTACCTGACATCCTAGCTAGCTAACTTAATATTCACGTACTTTGATTTCCACACTGTCCGAGCTGGAGCGTGATGATTTCCCGCGGCATGTTCAGTATCCCGTTGCTCCTTATTTAGCTCGCCTGGTCGCCCGCTCGCTAGCTAAATAACACAGGAAACAAGTGGACTCCTGCTCACACTGCTCCGCCAGCAGCCCGCTCCTTCCCGCTTGGTGCTGATGTGACTTCTTCTGCTGTTTATTGGCGGGTTGCTAAGCGATGATGAAGGTGACCACCGCCGCCTGCCGTGTCGGAGTTTGTCGAGTCATAAAGCAGACTTTTCAACACATTACACACTATATTACAGGCAGAAAATCCAGGCAAGATATACTGATTCCTCGCTTTTACGAGCCAACTTCACATAAAAGCCATGGAGAAGGTTTCCATTCTCTGGTTTCCATTTTTTTCCTGTGGCGAATTGAAAGTTTTATTTTGAAAGTCTTTGCCGGAAGTAAGAATGTTTCTACCTTGACATCCCCGGAGATGATGGTGTTCATTCATGCCCTCCAGTGGCCATTTTGTGTAACTAAATATCTGTATATTTTTTAAAAGAGAGAGGAGTAAGACATGTAACAAACTGGTCACAGTTTACAATAAATATATATAATATAAATATAATGAATGTGTTATTTGAATATGGCTATTTTAAAATGGATTTGGAGGGAGCTGAGTAGTTTCATGACTGTGACAAATGCTGTTGCTTCTAAAATAAGATACATTTTTTATGCATATTGAAATTAGTTAGTTTGTTGTTTCGAGAGTGATCTGGTCATAATAGTCAGCACCCGCTGTATTGTATATCGATGGCCAAAGTGCAAAACCTCCTATCTGCAAAATGACCCAGGAAAAGTGCAATAAGCTCCTATTTGCACTTTGTATATTTTTTTATTTAAAAATAAAATTAATTATTTTGTATTATGTATTGGGTATCCTTAACAAATAGCATTCTGCAGGAAAACAAGTTTTTTTTAGTATTCTCAAAAAAATGAATTTTTCATATAGAAGGTTTTGCTCTTTGGCCATCGATATGTTCTGCCTCTAAGAAAAACTGAAAAAAAACCATAGATAATTAATCTATAGCCATGAGTTGTTCTGCCCCCTTGTGGTCACAAAGCGTAACTATAGCTGCAAACCTCTAATAAAGTTAGACACAATAACATAGTATTATTTCCGGTTAAATCATTCGAAATAAAGCCATTACAGCAGGATGTAGGGATTGATTGTGACCACTGGATGGCACTGTAGACAGATTATACAGACAGTTAACGCTTTTAATGAGCCATCAACTACAGTGCCATGCTTCGTATGGTGCCAATTCTAAAGGCAGAAACAGTAGCCTGCAACATTTTCCGATTTTCCATTTAAAATATGTATAATCAATATTTTAAATAAGATAATAACGAACTTTTACATTGAAGATAATGTTGTAACCAGACCTCCGTTGCGTTAAGGGTCACAGTTTGACGTAGTGTTTCTGACTGATTTAGAATACATAGAATGTAAACACCTTCTTATTGCACACAAAACTGCTACATATTTAATCGAATAACAGAGCCTCTAAACAAAATATATATTTTATTTTATGAAGGACAAACAAAAAAATTAAATAAAATGGATAAATTACTATTTTCACTTAAAAGAGGTTTTCATGATGGCTTATCAAAGTAGGCTCTTGCTTCGAAGTAAATAAAAACAACCGATTCCCATTGCACGTGAACGCACCATGACGCGCGGCTTTAAGCGATTCTGATTGGACTGTCCTGGACTCAGAAAAACAGTTGACGCCATATTGTAAACGTCCGAAGAGAGCGCTCCAGTCCTTCAAAAATGCCCAAATAGTACGTGTCATCTTACTTTAAAACATGCCATCACTGTCTTTGATAACATTCTTTGCTTTAATTACAATGAGGTGTTCAATGTTTAACGATATCACGAGGATACAGCTAGCCACGCTAGCTTAGCAATGCATTAGCTTAGCTCTGTTAGCCGATGATGTTGTGAGTGTCGCTGCCCCGTGACGCTGTGATGCACCTCATGTGGCTACCTGCTCCCACTAATGGCTTTATTTGACAGGCGGACCTTATCAACTGTAGACGCAAAGATGGCGCACATTGGTGCAACGCAAGACGCAGCCGTAGAGGACTCCTCTGTCCCGCAAGGGTCCGGTGTCTGCCTGCGGAGTCGTCCGTGCTCCAGCGAGAGAGACGGCCAGGTGCGGGCTGTCAAGGCGGCTCTCCAGTCCAGGCTGGGGCCCTACGAGCCCGTCTTGACCTACCTGCAGTCCGTCCTGGTGTGGGAGAGACCTCTACAGTGTGTGCTGCTCTACACTGTGGTCAACGTGGTGTTTTGGTGAGTTTGAACTGTAACTTGGTGCATTTTGGTGGCGCACTCGTTGTGTTTTCTCAGTGTTTAGTCTGTGTTGTCTAAATGCAGGTTGCTATGTTAAGTCGTCAGGGGAAAGCAGGTGCGACCGCAAGCAGCTGCTGTTTGTACGCAATGCACATGCTTCACCTGTCAGCTGAAGCCCAGACAGATGGCTGGCTAGTGGCACTATTTATAGACCCCACAGAGACCTCGACCGTAACTGTTTGTTCCCTTGATCTCGACAACAGCGTGGGTCCGTGGGTCATCCTCTTTAACGATGTCATTGTTGCTGCGTGAGCGTGCGAGACTGTACATTTAGGTTAAATCTGCATTTTACGTGTCAGTGTGTTGTCACTACAGAAGTTAGAGGAAGTACAGTTTTAGTGAGGTACAGCACATGTATGAGGCATCAATCACATTGTCCATTCCTAGATGTCTCTGTTTCAACATGTGTGATCAGCCCGTAAACCAGAATTGTACTCCGACAACTAAATCACTAGAAAAGAAGAGGCGAGGCCAAGGTTGGGTGACGTTGTTATTGTTGCATGGTAAGAATCACTGGGTTGGCCAGCCTGCTTCTGGAGTTCAGGCATTCAGCCTTCATTTATTATATTAAGATATGAGCTTATGATCTAACACCTGAAGTGGGGCTTTTCATATAATTTTATATAATATTCATATGTGCACCCATCTATTTTTCTTCCAAATGCCTCTGTACATAATAGTCATGTTTATTCTTTACCTTTTATTTATCCAGCTTTGTTGTTCTTGTTATGTCCCCGTAATGTCTGTTTGAGACGTGCAAGAAAACGGGGTCACATTCCTCGTAGGTGCAGACACACTTGGCCAATAAAGGTGACTCTGATTCTGACAGCCGATGGCAGGCCATATGGAGATGGGGAGGCATTTCTCACTGAGGTTGTCTTGTTTTTCCTTTTTTCCAATTGGAAAACAGATATACAGCTCACAAAATAAATGCAGCCAATACCACCACACAATAAAATGCATCTCCAAAAAGTGCCGTTTAAGCGTTTATCAACGGGTCCATTTTATTGCTTTGCATCAATTTGTAGTACAAGTACATATTGTGGTGTTCGTATCAGGCTAGTTTTACTAAGATATTTGCCTTTTATTTTTTTTAACTGCCCGTACTAATTGCACTGCTGCCCCTAATACCAGCACACTTCGCTCTGCCAACAAACTCTTTGTTTTGTTAATCTCTGCTGATTGGCAGAATCCTGTAACATTGTTGTGGTCAACACATTTTGAGGTCTTGTGATCTGAAAGTGGAGCAACACATTGGGACTTTAATTGTTGAGGTGAAAGTGGAGCACACTCCTTCAAAGATGGAACTACATTAAACAATACCTGCGATATCTAGATGCAGCCTGTAGCTTTTCCATTGTAAGTGGATAGGACATGTAATCGTCAACACTTTCTTTACTGGTCCTGCTTTAATAAATGTTATTAGTATCACAGCAGTGGCATCATAATGTGAAGAAGAAAATTTCACATTCTATCCTAAATAAGTATTATCTGTCCCTGGTCACAGATTTCTATGCAATAACTAATGAGTGGTAACACACATCAGAGGGAGGGGTAACTTCCCCTTTTCTTAATTCTCAATAAAGGAAACAGTAGTTTCCTTTATTGTCATGAAACCACAACACCTGCAGGTGCAGGTGTTGTGGTTTCATGATTTCTAACAAGCTGTTGAATTGTGTAACTTTGTATATCGCTACTATTGTCTGTATTGTACTGTCTGTTCATGTGTTTGCTCTGGTTTTATTCCCCTCCAGGTTCTTCGCCCTGACCTCACTGCGCCTGCTGTTCCTGCTGGCTTCTGGTCTGGCTGTGGTTGTCTGTGTTGATACCTGGAGAAATAAGATCTGGCCTGAGATTGGAGGTGATATAAGTAGCTTTTTATGAGGCTTTACTTTCCTTCCTTCTTGTGTTAAATGTACCATAGATTAGTTGCTGTCATTGCATCATGTGATTTGTCAGAATAGATATGTAGTCAGCAGTCTGACCCTCTGGACTTTGCATAGGATTTCTGTTACATCTGGAACAGTTAATATCCTGATTTTGAACTTGTGTTGCACACCAAGTGTATAAGAGATCAAAGAGTGGAGAAAAGTTAAGGAAAGAAATGCAACACAATTTTGACTACTTTTTATAGATTGCATACTTGATATGTTTCCTAAAGTGATGAATGTTCTCTCTCTCCACAGTCAGAAACCTGGACGAATCAGAAAATGAGAGGTTTGTTACTGTCACCAACCGCCTTACAAGATAATGCCAACAATAATACTTGTGTAATAAGTAGAATGCAGATGAAGGTATTAATAATGTTTCCTTTTTTTTCTAGCTGGGGTCTGGTGCAGCCTGGCATCCTCAGTGTGCCTGAACTGTGCCACCACATCGCTGAGGCCTGGGTCAGTGGAGCCATCCTCGCATCCAGTGTGGTGCAGTACAAACAATATAACCCTGGCAAGGTGAGGACCACACACAATAGGAAAAAAATTATATATATATATATATATATCTTTTAAATTGAATGTCTGTCAAGTTTTATTTCGTAATCATGCAAAATCTCAAGTATTTTTTATATTATAATTTTAGTGAGTATGATAATAGTAAATTAATGAGTGAATGTCAACATGTTGTCCAGCCCTATTCTGTTTGTAAGCTTTAGATGTGACATGGACCATAGTTGACATGTATTCTAGGTGCTGACTTGACTCCCTGTGTGTCGTTGCTCTGTGTCAGTTCTGCATCCTGACCTGTGGAGTGTTCACCTGCTTGGCTGTGGTTGGAAGCTACATTCCTGGATTGGCGCTCTCCTACTCTGCTAGTGAGTCCCAGCAGTTTAATCGGTTCTAACTACAGATCCAGGCTCCTTCACAGGGCCACGTTGGCAGGGAGACTCAGCTTGACGTGTCCTATTAAAAATACATGGGTGGTGAAACCAGATCTGTGGGGCCCCAGTACCAGAGCCTTGCCTGTGAGGTGATTAAAGCCGGGATGAGGCACACAAGGAAGGAGTGAGTGAGGGAGGGAATGGAGCCAGGCAGAAAGCTAAGGAGGTCAGACTGAGATCGGGTTAATCTCCTAACCCCTAACCAGTGTAGACTGGCGAGCCGGGGAGGCAAAGCTGCCACGGCCTTCTACTCTGACGTCTGAAACTATCCACAGCTGCTCTACATGTAAACTCCCTGCTGCTCCCTTTACCCCACCATGTCTGTCTCTCTACTGAAGCTCACACAGGCTTGTGTCTTAAATGATGAGTGTAATCTAAGAACTGAATCTGTATTGGACATAAACAAACACAGCTTTTATCATACCATTTTTGTTCAACCTCCTATTTTATAACAACAAGTATTCTTTTCCTCTCCTCTAGTGTGGGCGACTGTCCTGGCTCCTCTAGGAGCCTATCACAGGATCTTTCAGCATGTGTGCATGAAGCTGGATCCGGTCCTGCAGCGACTGGACTTTAGTGTTTGTGGCTACATGATGTCAAAGCCTATTGATAATCAGTGTAAGTATTGCATCACATTTTTTTTTCTTTGGATATTTAGAATTTCTGTGTGCTGATCTGACACGGCAAATGAAATACAAATAAAGTCAAAGCCACAATTGGACCGTAAACAAAGAAATGTTACCTAAAGATAACTTTCACCCGGATTTCACAGCGTGTTATTCTTCTGAGCATCAATGTTTGATCGAAGAACAGTTCAACATGGTCCGGATTTCACAGAGTTGGATATATTTGTAGCCAGCAACCCATCCATTTAGAATGAAATTACATATTGGTAATGCTTAAGTGCCCTCTGGTGGCACAAAACCTCAAATTTGGTTTCGCTTGTGAAACTGATTACACGGCACAGTTCGTGACTGTAAATGTAAAAATGTGGTCTAAATGTCCGTCATTTCTCTCTGCAGTCCTGCGGAGGCCTCTCAGGGGTTTAACCTCGGGTGAAAACAGTGATAGCGAGGAGGAGGAGCTAGCTGCTTTCTGCCCAACAGTAAGTCTGTTTAACTCCCAAAGTCTCGATGTTTTAATTAATCCGATACTAATTCTGTAGATATTGATGTTAGGGAACATCTTATTATGCCTCATAATAATATATAATTGCCTCAGGCAATATGTACCCACAACAACTTGTAAAATATGTAACATTTTCAATCTTCTGTCTCTCCTAGTTTGATGATGCTATCGTTGCTAAAGAACTCGCTCTGACCGACTCTGAGCACTCTGATGCTGAGGTGTCCTACACTGAAAATGGAACATTTAACCTATCGCGTGGCCAGACCCCGCTCACGGAGGGCTCTGAGGGTAAGTATGCAGCTATTCCAGATTTTCTCTTCCTCTATTTTCTTGTTTGTTCTTGTCCCTCACTGTGTCCCTGTCCGTATCTTTGGTCAGATTTTGACAGACACAGTGACGCCGAGGAGTCATTTGCTCTCGACCTCCAAGGCTTCCCCTCTATAAACCCCGATGCCACTCTGATGGATGACGACGACGATGACACGAGCATCGGTCTACCGAGTCTGGGTCTGTCTGGGCTAGCTAGTCACCGGGCCTCAGTGCTGGATGTAGATGGTCATCTGGATTCGGATCAGGAGGATCTGGATGCAGAACTTTCTCTCAGCGGCCTGCCACCCGCCTCTGATTTCGCCGGAGACTTGGCTGGAGTCATCGCCAGTAACATGATCCAGGCAGCGCTGGCTGGGGCGCTGCAACCTCGGCCTCCTGCTAGCCACCGCAGAGAAGGCCCCCCCAGGGCTGGAGCCCACCGAAGCTACCGCAAGCAGTCCAGCTCCGAGCTGGACACAGACTTGGACGGAGAGGACTTTGAAATGCTGGATCAGTCTGAACTGAACCAGATGGATCCCCTTGGAGGAGGGAGCAGTAGACGGGGAGAGAGCCAGGGGCCTAACTTCTTGTCTAGCCTGCTAGGTAAACCACAGTAATGTGTGTGTGTGTGTGTGTGTGTGTGTGTGTGCGTGCGTGCGTGCGTGCGTGTGTTTGTGTGCGTGTGTGTGTACATGCATGAGTGCAACTTCATGGGCAGTGTTCATGTGATGAGCTGTGATTGTATGAGATGATTTTAGTTTCCAGCAGCCCTGTTTCTAATTGGCATCAGATTATCACTGTGAAGAATTTATTTTTTTCTACCTTTCATACTCTTTCCTCCCTTACTTTTAAACCCTGATCATCCAGACTTTTAATTTGTAGGCTGAGCAATAGGAAATGCAACAACAAACATGAAACACATTCAGACATTATTATTATTATTATTATTATTATTAACCAGCATTATTGAGCCGTGTTGCAGTCTCGTAATTATGTGGACCCATAAGTTACAAGGGTACTTGTGAATTACTAAAAAATACAGAACAGTGCCCATAAAATCTTTTTTACTATACAGGGCTATTTAACATGGGACCAAATATGACATTCCTGTTGGTTGAGCTGAGCCATATTGCGTTGATAATGACACTATGGAACAGCATTGCGTGTTAAAGTTTCTTTAGTCACTGGAATAGTTGATGTAGCTAAATACACCCCTCATTTGTTTTCATCAATTTCTTTTTAAAAGAACCAGCAGTTATTGCTGCTGTTGATGTTATTGCTCCACCGTAATCTATTTTTGTTCCAGGTTTACAGATTTTAATTAACGTTATTTAGACTCTTGTCAGCAGTTGTGAATTTGGACAGTGATTCTCTTTCATAGTTAATATGAATAATATTTGCATAATGGTTTCAGTTCTTTACTTTTTTCCTTTCTTTGCTGTCGAACATACGGGGACATCTTCATGCATTTTGCAAGCTTAGTAAATTTTTTCTTTAAAGAATGTCCCATCATAGTCTTATGCTGTCTGACCTGGAGGAACACTTGATCTTATGTTTGTTGTTCATTATATTCATGAACTTGTGCCCCAGGAGGAGGTCCGTTTCTTTTTTCTCTGAGTATGTTCAGAATATTTTTTTATTTTCCTGCCTTTTAATACAGTTCAATAGCATATTATGTCCATGTTTAATACCTTGAATGAGCCCTCAGCTTTCTGTTTTTCTTTTTCAAAAGTAATATTTAAACAAGTTTCTTTGACTTTTAAGTTTTTAGTTCATGTAGTTGACGGTCATGCTGAACTTTTTAAGAGAAAAATCTGATGTTCTTCAACATAGATTTTACTATTTTAATGGGGGAACATGTTTACATCAAAACTGGGTATAGAAAGCTATCCTTATATCCTTTTTTAAAAGTGTTAGTATGTAACGGTTTGATGTGGCTTTTATGTGCTGGTCAGCTTGATTTTCTTTTGATGGACAAACCATTTCAGTATGACACAACTTGACCGTGGAAATGGCACTTCAAACTTAAATAAGCCACAGTTAAGATTTCTTAAAATGAGAAAAATGCTTTTTAATAAGCGCGTTGCTCACTTTAATTGTGATATTTTGAGAGGACAATTATAGCAGCAAATATTATTTCACACAATAGAAAAAAAAAACAGCTGGATCCACATTCAGGAGGCGAAGTAGATACAGATGTGCACTGTTTAGGAGTTTGCTGGGATATGTAGGCTGAAAAAGAGCAGGTCCTTTGACTTAGGTCACCTCAGTTAAACAGAATGTTGCTCATTGCTGCTCCAAGAAGAGTCAGTTCCTCAGTATGAGTGATCTGTAGTCGGTTTGATAATGTAATGTGCATTGTAGTGTATCTTCTTCTCTGTAACTGGTTTTGATATGTTTTGATGTGCAAATCTTATTGAATAAAATGTTTGCAATGAAATCTGTCTCGGGTATTATTTCAAGTGACAGGAGTTGAAAGGTGAATCGTAATCTCGGATGACACGGTTCTTAAAGGTACTGTGAGGAACTTTTAACTGGTTATGAAACAGTCTCAAATTAATACTAATGCCTCTCTATGACCTACATAAGTCAGTTATTCTTAATGCTTGTCATCGGTGCCACCAGGTCGGAGTCAGAGCGAAACCAGATGAAATCATGCAGGTTCACCAGCAGAGCAGTATATTAAGTCGACAAGTCAGTCTAGTATGACAAATAAATAGTCATAGTATAGCATGTTGAAAAAAGTCATAGTATATTAGGTTAAAAAAAGTCATGGTTTGTCAAAAAAAGGTAATTTTATAGTACGTCAAAATTCATCAAAACATAGAGGATGTCATGAAAAAGTTTAGTACAGTATATCAAGTCATAAAAGCCATTGTATAGTAAGTCATAGTATAATTTGCCAAAAAAAGTCATATAGTAAGGTGAAAAGTTATTCATGTCTAGTATAGGATTACAAAAAAATATAGTATGGTATGTCAAACACAAAAAAGCAATATAGTGTGTAATAAAAGTCACAACATTGTGTTAAATGTTGACTGCCGAGACTGCAGTAAGTTACAAATCCCAGACAAAGAAAAGTTTGGTACATATCCCGTTAAACGGTGAATTGTCTCTGTTCAACTTTGTTTTTGTACGGATTAAACAAATGAGATACAAAGTACTAATTCTTGGATCAGTGAACTGACTTCTTGATAGTTTTCTTGCGTTAGGCATCACTATGTTTGAGACGATTAGTTCCGTCTTTGCAGCAGCGTAGTTCCACCCGAAATACCCGTGTGAAGAGTCTTGAATAGCTCAATGACTTAAAAGTGCAATAAGAAGGCGAGTTGACAAAATATGTGAAGTGAGATATCATTTTAATATAAAATACATAAATAAAGCATCTGCAGGTGGCATCAGGAGCATGTGCACATATTCATAAACACACATACTATATGTGTCGGACTCAAACACACCATCAGGCATACAATTCACCCCACAAAATAAAGTATAAAGAGAGCAAACGATGGGAGCTGCAGCCATTTGAGAATATGGTACATAGACAGATCTTGTTTGGACCAATGCCTGCACACGACAAAGATCACACAACAAGAAGCACTGCAGCAGTTCGGTACTTGAAAGTATGTCCCTGGAGACGCTGATCCAGAAGCAGTTAAACCGACCAGAACTCATCTGTTAACCAAACAATCAAACGGCTGATTTCAGATCAGTGGAACCAGAAGTCACTACATTTAGTTAGATATATCTCTCATATGGTGCAAAAGAACTCCCATTAAAATCTGCGGAAAAAAATCCCCAAAAACAAAATAAACCAAAACGAAAAACATATTTGAAAAAAAGAAAGCAACGCTTTAAAATCAATTTCCGACTAAAATGTCTTGACCTGTCAATTTAAACATGATGCCTCTACTTTTTCAAAAATTATTACATTTTGGAAATAAAGTCGTCAGCTGTTTTTGCCCTCTCCTTTCCCCAAGGAGCAAATAAAAATAAACCTTTTGACACGTTGAATACAGTATTATTTAGTTTCAGTATCTCCTGGGCTCTACTGACTGCATGTTTTAACATCTGTCCTTAAAGCTCTGTCTCACACTATAACTTGGACCCACACCTCTGCTCAAGACTTCTTTGGCCAGATAAATGTAACTGTTGTTGTAGCATCTAGATATGAAAGTAACATTTTGCTTGGCTGAAATACACAAAAAGGTTTCTCAGTTCAGTGGACAAGTTAGACGAGGTGAGAACAGTGACCGATCAGACTCTGGGGGAAAGGGCCCGTTCCTATTTCATTGAAGGCGCACTGGGTAAAGACACAAACATACCATGTGCTGTATAGTCCGCACAACAGGAAAATATATGTATAAACAAACATTCTTCAGAAAAAATATTATAGTGCTGTTTTCTGCTTAGTCCCGAAATGATGAAAGAAAAAAAAAAAAAAATACAAAACTGTAAAATCAACTTTTGCCTTACACTTCCTCAAACGAGCAGCTCAAGATGAAGCCAAGCATGGAGGAGGGACTCCCGCAGTAACCAGCACTTAAAGGGCAATTTTGTTATTTTTCAACCTGGACCCTATTTTCCCATGTTTTTGGTCTAAGTGACGAACGGGGACACCAATTTTTTAAATTGATCCGGTATTACTGCTGTAACGGATCAGGCAGGATTTCAGAATGAGACTTCTCCTTTGAATAGGACTCTTTCAAAAATGTCAGACACTTAAAATTACATTACGGCCTCTGAGCGGGTGCCGTCTAGTTACCATTTAACCCTCCTCCACTGAAAACTATTGATCGTGAAGCACGAGCCCCGTGAAAGCAGCAGAGCAGATTGATATGTTAGGGCATTCAACTCCCTTGAGTATTTATAAAGCCTCTGTACACCTTTGACATATTTTTATCTCAAAACATAATTCTCTTCTTTCATTTCACAACGATATTCAGACTTGCTGCTAAAAAAGCTTGTAGAAAAAGAGTGATATTTTGCAGTTTGTTCCAAATACAGGAAACCAGCCAACAGCTTCTTGACCAGAAGAATTTTCACTGATTGGGATGTTGTGCTAAACTTGAATCATTTTTTGGAGGCAGACGCTGATTGTGACCTGTTGGTTAAGAGGCTGATAAACAGCAGCGCTGAGCAGGAAGGGATGGGGATGGGGATGGGGATGGGGATGGGGATGGGGATGGGGATGGGTGGGTGGGTGGGTGGTGGGGAGGGGAATCAGAGCTCAGGTAAAGCTGGGTTAAGCATAGACATCATCATCATCATCATCATTATTATCATCATGCTCATCATCCTACTGGTAGAAAATGACATGGCAGCGAATAAATTTGATACATGTATGAGCGTTTCTGTGCATGCGTTTGTCTATGAAAGGGGGGTTTTGAAAGCTCCCCAGGCGTGGAAGCAGCGGTTGAAGCAGTGGGGCTCGTTCCCCTTTCGCACCAGTCTCAGCTTCCTGGGGTGTTCAGTGTCCTTAGAGCGCATGTGCTGGATGTAAACCTAGAGAGGAGAAGGATTAGTAAGACGTGGATATGGATACATAACACCAAAAAAAAAAATGTTTGAACACAAATACACACACAAACGAAAAGATTGACGTGCACATACACACAACCTATAGTTTCTCACTAACCTGGCAGGCTTTGAGACTGAGTTTGATCTCCACCTGGCTGGTCTGAGTACCGACCCACATGTACACCTGATGGAAACCAAGTTAGGAGAAATTACAAAAGAACCAATGACCCAGTAATACATGAAATGATGATTTGACTGTGGACATTCAGATAAATCTATGATCCATTGTTACCTCTTTGCCGTTGTCTAGCAACATGATATCATCATCGGCCAGGTCGTCCTGACAGAAGTCTGAGCACTTCTCCGACACAGAAAAGTAGCCCTTCTCATTTGAACACCTGAGGGAGGGAGCGGTAGAAGAGGAAAGGAAAGGCGAGTGATATGAGAGAGAGAGGGGCGATGGATACAGAAAGATGAGAAAATAAGTTAGTATTGCATAATCATTTTTCATTCTTCTTTTAACTATAATAACTACATATTACTTACAGATAACGTTCACTCACCTGAAGAGCCGAGCATGTTTCATATAATCTGCATCTTCATCGTACTCCTTCTGAGAGCCAATGCCCACCCAGAAGAAGTTCTCTGGCTCCTCCCCCTCATTAATTACCTAGGAGACACACATATTGAAGTTTGACAAAATATGCTTTCATGTGCAGAATCGATTATTGAGAGACATTTTAAAAATACAGAAAGACACTTCACAGACGCTAAAGTATTTCTCTCAACTCTGAGTGACCATATAGTTTTTCTATTCACTTTGAGGGAAGTGGTCAGTGTATTTCTTTTAGGGGAATAAATACGTGAGAGTATTTTAGAAGTAAATACAAGTATTTCTGAGTAATCCAAGTAGTACTATTTTTCTTTTTTTTAAGAAAAGGATCTAAATTTTCTGATTCTGATTTGTTGTTGTTAAAACCTTTCAAATAGTTGACTATTAACAACAACAAACAATAAGGGATGAAAGCAGTGAAACTGTCAGTTGATATTGAAGTGCAGAACGCAGTGTCTTTGTACGCGGAAAAGTAAGAGAGGGAGCAGTTGAAATGTCAGTTGAAGAGTAAGAGACTTAGTATGTATTAATATTCAGCTTAAGTTTAAGTGTAGCAACGAAAGAAGTTGAAATTTCTTTTGAAGGTGGCAGCTACAGGGGTAGCGCATTTATACTAGTATTTGTTGAGTAT
>JACSYO010000356.1:350000-593123 GCA_016806645.1 Ophiodon elongatus
GTACATCATGTGGTGTAGAAGGCACAAAGGGTGTGCAAGAGTTACCGTGGGTCGAGGGAGGAGGCCTTCGCAGGTACAGACTCCAGTCTGATGTTTTTCTTACCGTAAACTCTGTACAACCTGATATACACAAAATGATTAAAACCTGAATTAAAAAATATTTCCAGAAAAAGAGCATCTCATTTGAATCAATTACAGCTGAATGTGAAAGATATAAGCTGACTAAATTAATTCAGACTCCAAATAAATTTGAAATTTTTATCAGCTTTTCACAACAAAAGTTGCAAACGTGTTTTTGACAAGATTACAATAAATGAAAGCCAAAGATAAATAATATGATACATTTGACACAACTTAAAAAAAAGAAGACTAATGGAAATGATGCAAGATAAAATAAGATGAAATCCTTCTAGCTTACTTGACAGAATAGTGTGTGTCCTCCACAGTGTAGAATCCGCTGGCTGTTCCTCCCTCAATGTAGGAGATCTCATTGTTAAACACCTGCACATGAGCCAAAAAGCAATTTAGAACTGTACGTAGTGGTTGGTTATTCATACTGATATAGAAATAGTTACTGTACTATATCCAATAAAAGTTATATTTAATGTTTAACTGTGAAGCACAGTGTTTTCACCTTAAACTCAGCTTTGATTGATCAGAAGTTTCTTGCTAGTTACAATTAGTTATTTGTGTACATCTGTGTTCACCCTGATATATTAGCACTGTATGCACAGTATATTTATACATACAGCACTGAACTCCTCGCTCTCATCTCCCATCTCCTCGCGTATCGTCCTGCACTCTGCTCCAAGGAAATTTCTGAGGTTGACAGCATGGATGGCAGAGCCGGCCTTCTTGTCAAGCGTGGCTTCCTGCCCGATCCAGTAATAGATGTGCCAGTTCAATGCGCCGTTGTCATCCAGGAAAGTCTACAATTGCAAAAGAAAGAGGTCTTGAGAAAAAAAGTCCAGGAAAACATACAGATGTTCTAGTTGTTGCTAAGAATGATCCATGTTGTTTGATTATTCCAATTTGTAATCAAAGTAATGACAGTACATACAATCTACTGACACGCATCTCCTGTAAATGATGGCAGATTTGATGTGTTACCTTGAGGATGATGTAGCAATCAGCCTCATAGAACTTTCCATGGAAAGTTTCATCCACTATCATCGGAACAAAGTTCTCTATCTGCCACACTGATACACCTGGAACCTATAAGACAGGGAAACAGGAGATTTGAACACTGATATCTGTGCAATGCAAAGAAGAAAAATCTAATTTGGCACATTCCGAGGCACTGGTTGGTTGTAGCTGAGAAATGAGAATACACAGAGACAGAGACAGAGAGAGATTACCTGCCCCACATCCTCCAAATAGAACTCAGAGTAGTCCAGATGAGGTTTCGCTAGACTCTTGTCCCAGCGCCGGACCTTTAAATCGGCATATTTCAAATCCCCGTTCTCCTGCAAAATTAGCAGATTTCTTAGTAAATAAAACGTAAGTGAATCATATTGCGTTTATTATTCTTCCTGTGGGCTGTGTTGACATCCTTCTTTATCTTTTGCCTTACCTCCATGTTCTTCTTCTCTTGTGCAACATCACTCATGCCCTTCAGCACCTGCTTTGCCTGATCGTCCTGAGAACAGTCCTTCCTCCTCCTTAGCCTCATCTTCCTCGCCAGGGGATCTCGGGGGCTGGCTCCTGGACAAATGTACACACAGATAGAGATTTAAGCCTTTACAAAACACTCAAGTTTCACTGACAGAAAAACAAAAGGCACTGATACCGTATGCATTCATGTACCTACAGTTATAGATATATAAATACACGTACCTCCTCCAGCAGCAGCTACAGTAGCAGGTGAGGCCCCGGCCAGCCGGAGCTGGTTTGGCAAGGAGAAGTCAATGTTGTACCACTCTGCTGCTCTGTCGACTGGTTTAGGAGGCATCACCAGATTAGGGTTCTCGCGCACATCCAGAATCTACAGAAAGATATATGAATAAATAAATATTTGTGTTAATCTTTTCTGCAAAGAATAAGAATTTGTGGAGATTAAGTAACACACGTATTAGATTATGGCATTGCGACGTTACAGAGCACTACATTTTATTGCTACATCACTTCAGGTCCTGTATATCATTTATTTATATATTCCTTAAGAAACTTGAAATGTACTATATTATGATTTTATTGTAAAAAATGTTTTTGATTATTTCATCTAATTTACAATATAATCTTTTAAAAAAAAATTCTCATCATGTTACTATTGTATGTCACATAATATTAAATTTACTTTAGCCAACTGTATCCTGTTTCTTTCTTCCATCTATTGTGACATACTTGTTTTAGTCTAAAGTATGAAAACATGTCCAACGTTTTCTCTCCAGTAATGAGGGAGGTTACAGCCACGCTATTTCTCTTTTTGTAATCAAGTAAAGTATCAAACCTGCATTAATCCACCATTTACCCAACATAAATGCTGTTCGAGTACAGTATTATTTGATTACTTTACAAGTGGCTTTAGTATCGTACCTCTAAATCAGTCAAGAAGTGGATGGCCTCAGGCAGTGTCACTAGACGGTTTTTATTCAGCACCAGCTTCTTCAGCTTGCCACACCTAGAAAACAACACAAAACCACATATTCACACAATCGCATATTCTTGTGTGGTGACAAAATGTGTCTTGTACAGATTACCGATATATTTTTACATAGCTGTTAAATTAACTTTGAATTATTTGTCATAAAGATTCGTGTTAGAATCCAAATTGAGATTTAAAATACATTAAGTTGACTTGTATAAGCCAATTTAAAAAGATGTCAGTCGAGCAATACAGAATGAAAATCGCATGATTTCTACTGGTGACTCATGAATCACAGCACCCTCAAACTTTTTGTTAAAAACTCACCTGCAGAGGCCCTCTGGGATGAGTTCCAGGTTGTTGTTAGCAGCCATGAACTCGGTGAGGCTGGACAGTTTGCCCACACCTGGCGGAACTCCATCAAAGTCCAGTTTATTAGAGTTTACGTACAGCTTCTTCAGTTTGGCCAGCTTACAGATTGCAGACTGGATGAAGACGCACAAGCAAACTTAAACCATTAAAACATTTTCCACAAATTAGAAAAAGGAAATGCATATAAATAACTACTATTCAAACAAAATTATAGATTGCTCTTTAAAGGGTTGGTGCACATATTTCTCTGTATTCAGCTATACAGATAGTTTGCCCAGATTTTGAGATATTCATCTCTAATATTTCTGCCACCACACAAACAGAATACAATTTAATTTGTGGCTTAATATTGAAACAACTCCATCTACACAGCTTTCTAAACACTGGAAGTAAAAACAGCGTGGCTTCTAGAGAAAGATGCATAGTTATTATTGTCCTTACGGGCAATGAGGTGAGCTGGTTGCGGCTCAGGTTAAGCGTCTCCAGCTGAGTCCACTGGTCAATGCAGAGTGACAGTTCTGAGATCTGATTACTGCTCAGGTTGAGTCTCTTCAAACTGCCCAGTGAATAGAGGCACTCTGGCAACCGAGTCAGGTCGTTACATGACAGGTCAACATCTGGGAGAGACAGGAGGGACAGAGGGAGCACGTGTTCGTAAAAAGTATGTTTCCCCAGTCAAAGAGTATGATGATATACAACAAAGGGACACATTTGTGAAAAATGTACCGCATTGCTCAGTCAATGTAAGAAGGAAAATGTCCCTAAATAAGTGGAAGAAACAAGAAAATGGTTTGTGTGTGTGTGTGCGTGTGTGTGTGTGTGTGTTTTACCTGCTAAATGAGTCAGACCCTCCAGGCTGGTCGGCATGTTGCTCTGGGTCCTCTGGGTGTTCCTCAGGTGGAGAGTCTGTAATGCCACCATGGCCGGCAGTTGTCTGCTCAGACAAACAGCGATATGGAGAGCAGCATTAAATGAATGCATATTTCTGTTTTCTAAATAAATGTATCGCAAAGCCTTAGGCCTAACATGAGGCCTATGAATTTAGGATTAGGGACAGAGGTAACACAAAATAAACAAAAGAATTTCCTCTTACCGCAACTGGGCATGCATCAAGGGGTTGTTATTCAGTGTGAGTGTCTGCAGGTGAACCAGGCGTCTCATCTGCGGTGGCAGGCTGTCCAGCTTGTTGTCACTCAGGTCCAGATACAGCAGGTCTGTCAGGTTGATAAACAGCTGGTTGGGGATGGCGTCAATGCTGTTGTGGCTCAGATTCAGCACCAGCATGTTCCTGCTGTTCTCCAGGTCCCTGGGGATCTCTGACAGCTGATTGTAACTCAGGTCCTAGAGGAAATGTATTGTTTTTGTAATTAATTGAAAAAGCAGGAAGGTAATGGGTGTAAAGAAACTAAGGAAAACAAGAATGTTGTTGAAAAAAAAATTCAAGTGCAAGAGATGATTATGTACCAGCACAGAGAGGTCATCTAGCTGAAAGATGTCATCAGGGACACCAGAGTTTTTCAGGTTGTTGGCTCTGGCTACCACCGCCTGCACACATAGTGAAACACATTTAGGGCTCTATCATAAATACATATTTGTACAGGGCTTATTCGTATTGATAGTGGAAGAAATCGGCATGTGCTTAATGTGTATTTTCATATGCATGTGTGGGTGTCAGTTACCCGAAGGTTTGGTAAGCTGGACAGTTCTCCATGCAAAGTAGTCAGGCTGTTGTGACTCACTGAAAGATGCTCCTAAAAAAAGGAAAAACAGGAGGTTTTGTTTACAGACACACAGTGCACTACACAAACCAAGCATTATCTAAAACCCCATAAAAATGCTCTACAAGGTCATTCTTGCACTAATGCCCATTTGGCTCCAAATAAAATGATTTCACTGCAAACAGGATAAAATCAAGGCAGATAAACAAACCCCAGACACTGCGTCTCTTAGCCACGATAACAGACTAATCTTATTTACCTACACCTGGTAAGATCAAGAATGTTAGCATGGATCAGCTTTTAAACATGGCCTGCTGATTGCAGCTTTGGCGGTTTAGATAAGATAATCCTATCAAAGATATTGGGGATTATGGTATGGCTGCGTGTGTTCGTAATCAGGTGAGGTTTTGCTGTTGAAATGCACCAATCTGCTGATGTGATGTCCTTTGTTACCCAAACATCAAGTAAAAAATGTTAAACAATGCAGTAATAAATGGCCCATCAAATTAGATGAATATAGGTTGAAACAAAAAACGAAAAGTGCAATTACAACATACATAACACTGTTACTATTACTGACAATATAGAAAACAATACTACTACCATTGTGGTAGAGGATAAAACTAAATAATATAAAAAAGGGAAATTGAAGGGTGTCCATTCATTATAATGAACACTGATTCGAGGACACAACCGAAACAGCAATGATGAGTCAATGCCTTTATATTTAGAGATGTGAGGATAAGCCAATACGACTACCCTAAATGTCTCACCAGCTTCTGCAGAGAGGCCAGCTCCTCTGGGAGGTAACACAGCCCTGTCCTGTTCAGTTTCAGCCATCGCAGACTGCTCATACACTTGACATGCTCTGGAAAGTAGCCACCCTGTAAAGCCAGATAGGGGAGAGAGGTAGGAGACAGACATGAAGAGGCGAGAGAATAACTGTTGACATCAGTAATACTGGTATTGACTTTAATTATGGATAATATGTCTTTGTAATGTCTAGTTGTGATGGAGTTGGTGGAGAGAGTTGAACATAATTCCCAAGGCATTACTCAAATGTATCAAACGCTGCATATTGATCATGTGAATACAGAAGAACGAGAACAGTAAATGGAACGCATGTGTCTAAATACTAAATTAGAAGTTGACATCACCCTTATTATGTTCATTGTCATTATGAATGGGTGCGACAGTACACATTGTTAAAAAAACAAACAAAGAACTCAGTTATTTTCAATGAACTACATGAGTAAGTGCAGCAGACATTTGGCAACTGTGACGTTCAGTATATTATCTTTTACAGTCAGGATAAGAAAGCTGAAATGTTACAGTCGATATGATCTTGGCCAGAGGAAATGATGTCATGCTACACTACCTAAAATTAGAACATCAGCCATTCACTAACTAACTGATAGATACACAAGTTATTTATACAGCTTATCTGAACCAACGTTACTGTCACACTAACATGGACGGTGGCGTTAAGCAACATGACGCAAAGGTTTCAAATACAAGCCAGATGAGCTCAGCCGTCACTACTGCTGCTGCTTTTCCAGTCTACCAAACTCAGTGTCAAACCCTACAAGTATGACGACATTGAGTCAACAAACCCTAAAACGTGACGTAACGTTATTGTGTTTAATGGTCTAATTTAAACGCTGATAAAGAGGACATGTTCTGACACGGAGGTTGTGCTTCTAGTTCACCCAGACAGCCAGAGTTGGCCAACAGTGGAGCTAAATTAGCTCACTGTCTATCTATCGTGACGTTGGAAACGAGAGCTAGTTTATCACAAACTACCCAAAAGTATCAAACCGCTCACAAAGTAAAGAAGCAGCACTGCGTTGCTGGAACAAACACATCCCCCTAAACGGACACCTGTAAACCACCAGACTGCCATTTCGTCCATGTCAAAAAAATCTGACAACTGGCTAACGCCCAATGCTAGTAACGTTAAGCTAAGCTAGCGCGCTAACGTTAGCCGTTTGTTGTGAGCTAACGTTAGCTAGCTAAACGTGTCAGTTGCTCAACACTGATGGCTTCAGAAAACAACGAATATGGCTTAATATCCTTACTTTGAAGTCGTTCCCACTGAGGTCTACCCCCCTAATGAAGGGAAGAACTCCGGTGGAAGCCATTTCTGGTTTAAGTCAGCTGCTCAGCCCTCTGCTGTCTATTTTGGTCCCGGGGCAGTGAGGCGTTGTGGCGAACTGCTCTTCTTCGTTTGATTATTTAGCGGTGGTCGACAGCCACAGTTCTGGGTGATGATCGCCCCCTCTGCTTCGGAATGTAAACCACAGATTAAAATAATGTATGTTCACCGCCTTCCAGTGGTCATCGGGGATTACAACATATCCATGGTCGTGTGGGTGTCACAATTTATATGAGGACTTGCTCAATACACCATACTATTTAAAAGCCGAGACAGCAGTCTTGATTATATAAAGAAAATATAATTTGGTCTGTATTCATTTTCTTCTTCTTCTACTGGACTGAAGTGTGGGGCACTGAATCGAAATTAAAGTCTCAGTTTTGTGTCGATGTAATCTGAAGGGAAAGGATACTGAGTTACTAATTTCTTCGTGACAATCTCTTTGATCGTGGCACATAATGCAACAAACGCCGCTACCAAATACAATAAAAATGTCAAGTCATTTAGAGGGAGCGAGGGTAAAACCGGAAAAGACATGATTTGATTTCAAAATAAAACAATTTATGCTGAAGTTTACGATGTGTTGTCGAGGACTCTTCTCAATAGAGCTTTTATTTTGAAAGCAGTGGAGTCGGAAGAGTTCTACGTCTTCTTACACGTCATGACGTAATTCTGAGAACCTCACAGTCAGCTGTGCCGTTCAATGTCCGTCGCTTGGCAAGCGAAGATAAAAAATAAAAAAAGCTCTTCTTTTGGGGTTTAAATTATGGACACGAATGCGACGCAATACAATGTTCGACTATATATTTATGATCTATCGAGAGGGATGGCTCGCAGCCTCAGCCCAATCATGTTAGGTAAGTATACAGATACAAAAAACGATGCAGCCGGGCCTTGGGGACTAATAAGTGATAATAACACAGACCGGGGAGAGATGCTTTCTATGGCTTGCATACTTACGTCGCTTTTATGCAGTTGTTGCTGTGCAGTGTGCCGATCGTTGATTATTTGTATCACGGTCTAGTTGTTTTTCATACATTTATTTTGAAAATATATTGTAGCGCGTGAGTGATTTATGTACATCCTAAAGGAATGGTTCGATAAACCAACTATACACTTGTAATCTACAGCTCCACGGAGCTGCTTGCAGAGAAGATCATCTACCTCACTACTTTTTCCCTTTTTGTTTCAGGAAAGCAACTGGATGGTATATGGTAAGCATGTTATTTATGTTACTTTGACAACTGGCTTGCTTGGATCTAAAAGATTGACCTTCTAAATCATGAAATCATTGCTTCTCATGCAATGTGTGGATCCATCAGGTGTAAACCAGTAAGCCATTTATGATCCCAGAGCAGATAGGCATTACAATCCCTGAAAAAATCATATAAACCTGCAAAAAACAACAACTGTCAATGTGTCTAATGATGTTCTCAAAAGCGATTTAGTGATGTTTTTATTGGTTTTGGTTTGAATTTTTCATAAAGTATTTTCAGAAAATGTAGGAAATCATAAAGAGAAGTATAATTAGACCCACAATAACTAATCCCACATGAATCAAGCATTGGTATATCTAAGGCTAGATGTATTACTGTGTAATAAGTGAGTTATTAGGTTGTCTAACTGGTTTGCGGCTTGTTATTTGGTAAAAAGGCACTAACTTACAATTTCAAAATAAATGCAGGTAATGTTGTTCTGATCTGAATTTAGTTCTGTGTTAATTTTGTGATTTTCTACCAGGCACACAGCCATAGTGGCATACGGTGATGAGTTCTTTTTTGGAGGGGAGGGGATAACCAGATGTTCGCCGGTAAGTCTGTAACAAGGGGACTGACTCCTTTTACACGTTTCATTTAACAAGAAGGGATTTCATGAAGGGAATGCTTGCAAACCAGGAGTTACAGCTGCAGGCTGATTCTCGACTGCTTTGAATAGGTGGGAACCAATGAGTGTTAATATGAGTGTTCTTTTGGACTTCAAGCTAAAACGCCCACTGTTTTATGTTTTTAACTGAAGCCATCTCCTCTATCACCCGACAGGTTTGTGTACAGTACAGTACAGCCTTCTACAAGTATATGGAGTATAGCCAGCCAGCTACATCTCTTATGTTTTATGGGGCCAAACCAACCAATCAGATATCACTGAAACATGTAATTTTGATGTGGAAGTTTTTATGACTCGTTGAATCGACAAGAAAAAAATAAAATACTTTTAAGTTTTGAAATTTGGGGTGAAGGGAGGATACTTGGTGTTGGTGGTGCAAGTACTGCTAAAACTAAACCTCTAAAAATCCATCTGGTCTGTGTAATTATAAACGCTATATTAAAATGATTTTTTTTATGTAGGCTACAATACATAAAATCCTGTTTCTAGTTATTGCTTTGAAATGTTGCCAATAACTAGAAGGCCTGTAGTCATGATATCACCTACTTAGTAATTGACATGTTATTACGTGCTCTCAGGTGTTATTCTGTGATACCATTTTCATTTCACTTCAGTCTTTGCATTTCTTTTTTTTAAGGAATATTTTATTCTATTGTTGTTTTTATTGTTGTCTACAAACCCCCAAAAAACAAAACCAACAATGTGTTAGCTTGCCAATCAACACTTTTTTTTACTTCTGTCCCTTTAGGTGTCACAAATATATACTGTATTTTTATTCTTAAAAATAGTAATTTCCTAACCAGCTAGGCAGTGTAGTTTTTATCAAACCAGCTGTGAATTAAGACACATTTGGTTTGTTAGTAAGTATTTCTGGCAGCAAGTATGTGGGATTGGCTCAAAGTTCATTGTAATGAAGGAATTTGTCACTCAGTGCAGCAGTGTGGCTCATTGCTTTGACTACACAGACAATACTTGTTTGTAGGATAAATGCATGTTTTTTTGTTTTTTTCAAGAACAATATAGAATATAAAAAGTAAAAAAATATAAATGGATAAAATCTAAAAATACAGAATATTGCGAGCCTTATATCTACCCTTGATTTAATCTATCTTTTAGCAGTTATCCATGCAAGTCAGAGAAACACCTCAAACACAATGGGCCTAGAGTATTATGTTCTTTTAACTATTGGACCACTTTTCAACAGCTCTCATGAAATGTGTGAACGTTTTCCATTTCTCTGCTGTGTGTTTGTCAGGGTGGGACAATGCTGGGCCCTCCAGACACAGTGGTAGAGCTGGGCGAGACAGAAGTATCTGAGGAGATCTTCATGGATTACCTCTCTTCCCTGGGAGAAAGCACATACAGGTCGAGTAGCTGTTATCCGACCAAAAAATTCCCAATAATAATTGGGACTCCCAATAAGTTCTCAAATTTTGTTTATTCTAATGTGTGGCTAAATCCATGAGTCTAACCATACTTGTTACTGACATCGTCACAATGCATGAAAGCTGTTACCTGATGCATTAACTGTCTTCCATGCTCTCCTTGTTCAGAGGTGACAGGTACCGCCTGTTTGAGCACAACTGCAACACCTTCACCAATGAGGTGGCTCAGTTCATGACGGGCAGGTCCATCCCATCCTACATCACCGACCTTCCATCGGAAGTCCTCTCCACGTGAGTGTGAAACTCACAGTCGGTCAGCTGCCCATGACTTTAATCTAGTCTGTCGTCTTTGCCCGTTTCAAAATTTGTAATGCTGTCTTTTCACTTAAAAGTAACTAAAATGTTCATTATATGCTTTTCCACCCTCAGGTACAGTGAGAACGTATGGATTATTGTGTCAATCTGCAATCTTGAATGAAGTGGCACAAATTTCAAACTTGTTCACAGTGCAAAATACTAATCGTACTTTGTTAACCCAACTGGATACAATAGTGGCTACAGTCGGCTAATATGCAGTTACATATGAGTAGGGTTTGCATAAAAGTGCAATTATTATGTTATATTTGAGTCGAAAAAAAATGTAATCTCTTCCTCATCTCCAGACCGTTTGGCCAGATACTGCGGCCCATTCTGGACTCCATCCACATCGCCCCACCAGGAGGTAACGTCATCAACGGCGGAAGAAACATGTAATCTGAGAGAGCAGCAGAGTTACCGAGTGCTCACCAGGTCACTTTTATTGTAGTCAGACATTCAAACTAATCGTCTTTCTTTCTTCTTTCTTTCTTTCTGTAAATAAGCTACACACTAGCATTGAAGCTAAAGGCCATTTTGTAAGCTATCACTGATAACTGACCAGTAAATCCTTAAAAATCATCATCTACATATAATTTCCTGCATAAAACCGAGTTGGTTCATACTACTTCGGGAGCTCAGAGCCTTCTTCAAGAAGTTTGACGGTGCATTGGGTATCAAATTCAATACACTGCAAAGTACTTACAAAACACACATGTTTGGGTTTAGCAGCATAGCCGTAAATAAAAATATTTATTTTCCAACACTCAAAGCTGATTTTGATCAATGTTGCCTTCTTACAAATAAATCTATGGAAAGTCCAATTTCCAATTAAGCTTTTTCAGAGGTGAAATGTAACTTAGTAAGTTTATTTAGATTTGTGCCACTGCAACATGATTTACCATTTACATTAGGGCTGCCAGGATATCAGATTTTCACTGCATGATTATTGAGGCCAAAATAATTCACAGTAACGATATTATCCTGTTATCTACAGAATATTTGAAAAAATATAATAATGATAATAATGCTAGCGGTCAAATTCAACTTTAACTTTGTTTATTGTGCGTTTTGTTTTGTTTTTTGTCAAATTAATCATACTCAAAATAAGGGTGCAAGGGGGTGGAGAGAGAGTCTGTATTCATAACTGTATATATAAAACGATTTAAGAGGTGCTGGAATAATAACACAATATCATATTTGTATTATTAACATAACATCAATATTTCAAGTTTAAATATTACGGTTATCTTTAATACCGGTATGTCTCAAACAAAGCTAATTTAGATTTTGCAAGAATTTATACTTTTACTTCTCAACATAGGCATATTGCACTTTTTACTCAACTACTGTATCTGATGGCTGTAATTTAACCACCTACAACATTAAAATACCTCTTGCACATTAGTGCATTCAGCTTATATAGTGCTTTAGCTTTTGTACTGAGGCACAAATCAATTTTGTTGTTGCAATGTTTATCTAATATAGATTTTATTTCTTCAGTGTAGTTATATAAGAAGGAATTTTGTTTTTTTTATGTTATTACCAATATATTAGGTTTCCCACAGGTTTCTGCAGTACAAATCATCTGCTGTTGACTACAATGGAATTAATCTGAGTGTGCACTTTTAGATATATAGATACATTTAATATATTCAAATTCTATGGATGACGGTTGATGGAAAATAAGAGCAAGATGTTTGGAGAGTCTTTTAATGTCAATCATATTTTAATTTTGCACTTTAATGATTTTTTTTGTGTTATTTGCTAGCCTGTAGTTAAATTCCAATCAGTGATCCTTTTGTACCTGTAACATTTGTCTTAAATGTTTCTGTTGAATTCAACTCTACCTGACATTATCATTTCAATTGTTACATCATTTGTGATATGACATAGAGCAGGTGATTGATGCCTAACTTACACTGAGGTTATAAGATTAGAGATGATATAAAAACATGTTGTGTATGTCTCTATAACAGTACTGGGATCAGTTCATTGTAAATTAATTTATTCTTATGTTTATGAAAGTAAACCCCGGTTGACACTATTAATGGTTGACTACAAAAGTCTACATTTCCCAGACAATCCTGGTGTAAAGGTTTTAAAACGGTTTTCTGTGTCAGAAAAAAACAAGAATGTAATTACATCTTCTCTCTGATATAACTGAAAGTGAACTGCACCACAGCCCTGTTATATGACATACGTCTTGCCTCTCACAGGTTTTTTTTTAAAATGTCGATGTGACCATAATCAGGAATGTCCTGTACTATCATCTTATTAACAACCTGCTCGAGTCCTTTAACAGCCACCAGAGTGTGTTGGATATACAATACACCTCTGTGCCTTCATTTCCCTGCTTGGCTACAGTCACACTGTTGGGAGTTGGCATGGTTATCATATAGCACATATGGTAACTCCATGTGCAGTCTGCATTCAAATCTGCTAGTTAGTTTATTGTGTAAAGGTCCAAATTTTACACAGGTTAGGTGAAACAGGTAAGACGTAGGAACCCTCAACTAAACTCTGTAGGAAACTGTAGTTAACATAAGCAGTTAAAAGCATTCCAGACTAAACATCTGGAGCCAGTAACACTCACAGCCTATAATATCAGTGCATTATACACTGCACTCTGCCATCAGAAAGAACACATACTTTGTCTAGTTTCAAGATAATGCATAGATGACATGTTTTCAGGTTTATCTGATTATGACAGTGTTACACAAATGAACCATATTGAACCTCACAGGCCGGAACTGAATAAAGGATCAAAGAAGCACAGAAAAACAAGAAATCTCAAAGAAAGACTAAACCAGCATTAACATTCATTGTGTTGTCCTGCAATAAATAAACCTCACATACATTATACCTTCCAAGCAGTCACCATCACATTTCTCTTGTGCTCCTGCACATAAATATTGGATGTGCAATCTATTTAAATCTTTATTTTCAAAACCAATATTTTTCAGTATTTGGCTATTTTAGGTTGATTTCCCTTTAAGAGGCTACAAGGCTCAGGTGAATCTGGATTCTGTTATTTTTGCCTTCTGCTAACCAACTAAGTGACATGCTAAACCAGACCAGTGAAATGTATTACTGCACAAGTCACCATTTGTTGCTCTGATAGTATGTGTTGATGCTGGCTGCTACCTGTAATGTGAAATTGCAACAGATATTAATGGATAGTATTACCTATTTAAGTAATATAGCTATAGTATATTTGTTTATGCATATTGTTTGTATTGTTTGTGTAAAAGGTTTTTTTTGTAAATCTACCTACATATAAAGCCATTGACAACAAATTTGACGATATCTGGTGTTATTTTTTACCATTTCTAATCGCGAAGTGTCATTTGCTCAAACACACACATTTATAGAGTTACATTTTAAGCACTACATAAGTGCACAGGATGAAAAAAGAAATGTCAAACACTCATTTTAATTAAGTAATACATTGGGAGCCATAGGTTAACAAGATACAAGGACTCATCACAAACTGGTAATATAAATAGACTAAATATTCTATATATGCAGGTTGTTGTCATGCCATGTGTACATACAGATCCAAGGGTATACTAATCCTATAATAATAGGATATACCTACAACAAAGGCTTCATGTAAAAGTGCACATTTAAACCGTGAGGGGACAAGGTGATGATGAAGTAGATCCAATAAGTCGTATTGTGATCACCACCTCTCGGCGGCTAATAGCCCTACTGAAGTTCTTTGAGCATCCACAAAGAGACAGTGTTGTTATGTATGTAGCTTGAGATGCATCTTAAGGACAGCGATGGATTCTGATTAGAAGGATGCAGTTTCAAAACTACCCAGCACTTAACATTAACTGTTTGAACAAATTAATGCTTTTGTATCCCTATATTCATAAATTGTTATCAAAACCCCAATGAGGAAGGCAGTTAACCTGCTAATTGCTCCATTAAGCACCAATCAGCAATAAAAGGCTGACGTTGTGCTGAGCAACCCTCAAGTGTGTGTGTTTTGAAGGAAGTGAATGCTCATTAAAATTGGGTGGTCTCCGGGAAAAGCAAAACTTTTATAGGAAAAGGAAATGGGAAAATAAAAATGTGAAGGAATAATTTGATCTAGTTTTGATATATATATAAAAAAAAAATGAATGAGTGATGAAGCTGAATGAGAGAGCATAATGGAAAGACAAATGTTGGCAGTGTACTGAGGCCCTGAATCTCTAATTATTCACCTTACTTGTCCTTTAAAACCAACTTTTTGTTGAGTGTTGCAGGAATGAGTCCTACAACATGGAAATGAGTCAGGACTTTAACATTTCCAGTACCCTTGTCTCTAAGTCAATGTTTTTTTTATTATAATATATAAAGGCATATATATCTATATATATATCTATATATATAGATATATATATAAGGGATGGCCTACAGATTGTCAGGTCGGCCTATAAAAACACGTCATCCCTGCAGCACTCTATGTGGATAAGTAGAAAGCAACGCAGACCATTTTACTTATGGTATTAGTTCACAAAAATTTGTGAACATTCATCACACAAATATACCAGATCTCGTCTACATTATTTTGTCAACTTAACTCTTTGGTATTAACCATGATAGCAGAGAAAGTAGGTAACTTTTCCAGATGGCGGATATCTCGCTGTGCAGCAAAACTGTTGTGCAGACAGATGTGAAGCGTACTTGGTCCGTGGCCTTTAGATCAGCACCCCTCCTTTTAGAGAGTGGATAATAAATGCAGACAGACCTAGCCTGTCCTTGCTCCCTGCAGCTGAGTAGCTGAATCAGCTCCGTTAGTAGCACAATTATGAGTGTCCATGTGACATTTGACAAACGTTAACCTTCTCTCCTACTACAAGGGTACTGTCAGACTGGCCAAAGTTGTTAGCGCTGCAGTACCTCTGTGACAAAACCCAGTGAGTCACACCGACCCTCCTGCTGTGGTGACAAATTCTTCCATGACACATAAGGGTGACTTGGACTTCTCTTCCTATAGGCTCTGTGGTGCAAAGTTCATCTTACTTTGATGTAAACCAGTTAGAATATGAGAAGCCTATACTGTATTGAATTTCGGTAAATTGAATGTGAATTTACAACAGTATTTCATATTAACTATGACATACAGTTAAAAATTCATCCTTCGCATCTAAATTAACAGTCAATGCCGTCGGTTAACCATAGCGGCAGATAACTGTAATTTATCAGCATAATTTATACAGTATTTTCTGTGAAGTGGTGGAAAAATGTGTCTCTATACAAGGTCAGTGAGTCACCAACATCGTACTGTTGACTGTAGGCTAATGTTTCTGCTATAGCACATTTTTATTAATCAAACTGCTCATAGCCCCCATCAGTTTTGAGTGACAAGATGTGATTGGCTGTTCCTGAACATGACTTTGGACAGCACGGCCACGTTAGTCATCCTTCTAAGCACAGCCATGTGGAGATCAACCGAGGAGCTTAGGTAAAGTTACTTTAGTAGCTGTAGTAGCGTTAGCTAGCTTACAGCATAGCCAGAAAAGATAGCGTTAGTAAAGTTAATCGCCAATTGTGAAGATGTAATGTTGGTTACCTAACTTGTGTTTATTTGTGCTATTACTGTAGAGCCGCAAACCAGAAGGGGACGATGTTTAAAAGGGAGTGGAGACCTGGAGTTGCCAAAGTTTGTCTCTATGACGATGAAGAAGTGAGACAGTCAAATCCTCTCTCACTGTTTGCTCTCTCTTTCTCTTTCACACTGTCATGTAGTTCGTGCAGGTCATATTTACATGTGTAAACTGCGTGTGTAATTATTAATTTTTCTGCTAAACATGCAGTACCTCTTCATTTTTGGAATACAAATGTCTTAATATTATTTTTCTTACAAAGTCAGTTGTATAAATGATGGAGGACAAGTAATAAACTTCAGCAATATTGTATTGTATAGGAATTCTTGTGTTTTCTACTTTCTTTGTTAATTAGGAATTGGTAATTAAATGAAAAAGTAGCAGATTTTATTACCCTTTGTAAATAAACAAACAATGCTGGTATATACTGTAAACGTACCGTAAAACCCAGTTACTCTACTGTCACATACTGTAATCTAATATGATTAAATAACAGTAGCTGCACTGTAAAATAACAGTAAATTACTGTTAATATAATTTAATTTACTGTTATTGTACGATGAAATTGTTTATTGTACAGTTCAGCCAATTTGTCCTTGAAATCTGGCTGTTAAAATATAACAAATAAAAGTGAGACTTGTTACCACATTATGTAATTACATTGTGCTAGTATGCTCTTAGCAAATTCTAGCAAAGTTAGATAATATTCATATTATAACATTACAATTTGAGACTCAGTAAAGAGCATTATTATCATATCATCATCTGATGAAAATGCTATTGTGAAAATGATAGCAAAGAGTTGGTTATTTACACATGCAGCAGACTTAAAGCAACATTTACATTCCAATTCCAAATCTCTCCTTTTAACTCTGGTTTGGTTCCACCAACTCCTGAGGGAAATGTCTGGCTCTTTAGCAGCTAAATGTTCCATAAAGTTGGTTGCCATCTTTGTCCGTCTGCAGTTTTGTGCAGTTCATGTAGTGCATTGGGTATATCAGAGCTTATTTGTTGAAAATGCTTGCAGTTAAATCCTAACTAGAGCATGCTAACAATGACAATGCTAATATGCTGATGTTTCGCAGGTAATGTGTTCAACATCTTAGTTTGGTGTGTTAGAATGAGAGCATTTGCAAATTAGCACTAAACACAAAGGTTGAATTACATTAAACTTATGCGCCAATCAATCCAGTATATTTTACGATTGCAATCCTCTCAAAATTGAAATATCATTCTAGACCAGAGTGATGGATCAACTGAGCACAACAACCATCCATAGAGCTTAACCGCTTGCGTTGCTAAAATTGTTGGTTAAAAAGGTAAAATTGAGAATGAGAAAAAATAGTACACACCTTCACAGTGGCAGTGAAAATACTAAGAGTCAGTTGGTCATAAATAGATTGTTGTGTTGCAAATTAATGAAAATGTAGATTTAATGGCAGTTCCAGTTCCATCAAAAGATTCTGATTTGTGTTTCTCAATACGCAGTGTCCTCAAAGTGTATGTTGATGTGTGTGGGTGTGAGAGAATTTGAGAGACAGAGAAAAGATGAAGCTTTTAACAGGTAAGTGTTTGAAAGCTGGATTTTTTGTCAGCTCTCCTGAAGGTTTTGCTGGAAGAACTGCATTCCCACTGCTTAATGTTTCATTCAGCACTGATATGCATAATTAAGGGATTCATGTACCATTTCTGAAGGTTACCCTGCCACTTTGAGCACAGAATAATTAAAGTTTGCCCTGCACAGTAACAGAGTGTCGGGTTCTTAGATTTGGGTAACAGAAAATCTGCAATTTGTCACGTTTCCTGCAGCTAATGTTTTGCATAGAGACATCCCGTAATCTCATCTCATCTCATACAAATCTGCATGCCTGAAAAAAAAAAAAAGCAATATCAGCAATATCTCACGACATGGCTGTGGTATGTTGTGATTTTATCACTCTCATCTGACACATCTGTGATAATGAAAGTGTGAAGGATTTAGACATCATAGCATTTGTATGTGGGTATTATAATGGCTATAAACCAATCAGATCGCTTCATTTGAACTACCCATTTAATAAACACTATATAAACCTTGCTGATGCTATAATAATGTGTTGAAATATGTATTGCTCGCAATCACAGACTTTCTTGCGTTGCCAGGGCAATTGTTTCCGCATTTAATTAAGTTCAGTCTCATAGGAGTCTGGCTAAATGTTGTAAGCCACATCGGTAAATGTGATAATTATTCTTGTCCAATCATGCCTGCTCCGACATGGTTTCATCTCTGCTGTAGATGTCAGTTTGAATGACTGTCAATTTGTCCCAGCAGTCTCTTTTAGCATCTACGAAAAAAAGAGGATATCCTCCTTTGCACCCTTTAACTCTCTCCCTCTTTTCTGTGCTCCTCCATCTCCCTCTTCTACTTCAGCTCATCTGTCATTTGTTCATTCCTTGCATCTTTGTCCTTATGCTACCTCTTTTGCAGCACACTTTCACCACTACCAAATGTGCCTACCATCTCTTTTTCTGTTGATTTATCACCTGTTTCACCTCAGATCTCTTTTCTCGGCTAATCTTTTGTCCTCTCACATCCCTAAATCCTTCTTTTGCAGCACCCCTTTCTCAAAATCCTTAATTACCCTGGGAGTTTTTGCTTGGCTGCACCCCCTCCGCTTTCCAGGCCTCCTCTTATTTCTTTCCTTGCCTCCTCTGACTTTCTTGACCTTGTTCCTTAACCCCTATCATTTTCGATCATCCATTTTTCTTTCTAGTTGTAATGGGCTTAGACTGTGCAGCTATTACAAAGTACTCCATTGAATTTTTCTTCCGATAACTAAAAGACAAATGCACTCATGCAAAGTAAAAGTGTATAAACAATGCATGTCACGTTGCGAACACACTCCCAAACAGTGAATTAATTTCTGAGTTATGTATGACTAGCTTTTACTCTGTTTTCATCTCATGCGGAAACCAATTACTTTATGGTGTTCGATTAAGACTTTAATGAAAGAACATAGTCAGTGTTTGATGCTAATTTGCAGAGGAAAGCAAGATGACAAGGGTGTGAAATACTTGCTTTGTCCTTTTTCCCGCTTCGATACTGTATGTCTATCTGTTCCTTCAGACCAACTCTATCCCCTTCCTTTATTTCCTTCTCCAACTTGTCAGCTTCTCCACAGGCAACCAACTGGGGACGGCCAACCAGCTGGACAGGTCACCGTTTTGAAATTACTTGGGTCAACAGCTGTTGTGTGTTCCTTTTCTGTGTCAAGCCAAGGCTAGGATAACTGCCATGCCCTTGCATAATTTCATAGCTGCATGAATATATGGAGACATGTTAACTGTCCTCGAGACCGTCTGTCGCCTCAGTCCCTATTTGCAGCCATTTCCTATAATACCCTTGGGTTGTCCCATCTAAACAAGGTGTGTGTGCCATTGAGTTCATGTGTAGTCGCCTACATGTGTGTAAAAGTGTCAACTTATCTGGGCCTGTGTGCCAATTATATTTTGAACTTTAAGTGGTCTCCACTTTTGATCATTATGGGATCACTTAGGAATAGTTTGACATTTTGGGAAATACGAGTCTTTGCTTTATTGCTGAGAGTTACATGGAGACATTGATTCCACTCTCATTTGTTTGTTCAATATGAAGCTACCACTTGCAGTCAATTAGTTTAGCTTTGCATGGAGACTGGAAACCGTTAAGAAACAGCTGGCCTCGCTCTATCCAAAAGGTAACAAAATCCACCTTTCAGCTGTCACCTTTGTTTAAGGGCGGCGACTGTGACTCAGTGGTAGAGCAGGGTTGTCCTTCAATCAGGGGATCGGAGGTTCGATCCCCAGCTCTGCCAGTCCATGTTGATGTGTCCTTGGGCAAGACACTTAACCCCCAATTGCTCCCGTAGCTGTGCCTATGTTGTGTGAATGTTGTATGAATATTAGTTAGTCAGGTGGCACTTTGCATGGTAGCACCTGTCATCAGTGTCCAAGTGTGAATGGGTGAATGATGACAAGTAGTGTTAAAGTGCTTTTTGTGGTAGGAAGATTAGAAAAGCGCTATACAAGTACAAGTCCGATTACCATTTAAACTGTGCAAAGCACGAAAACGTAACTTTGTAGGGTTTCGAGTGCCTTTTTGCCTGACTGCACTATTACTAATACTATACACTAACTGCATGCAAACCAAAAGCATAAACCATTAGTCTCACTTTTATTTTGAAAAATATCCATGTGTAGTTCAAATAATTCAAAAGCAATGTAACCATGTAGGCCTGTACAGGAAATTGCCTTTGTGTACCTATACCCACACTCCCACACACACTTCAATCGATGTTCTGTCGTAACCACTATAAAGCCAATGTTACAGTTGAATCTGGGCTGCAAACTCATTTTGTCCCTCATTAGGAGAAGTGTGTAGTTGCTGAGCTGTGGTGTCTGATTCTACAGGGACCTGATCTGGTGCCTGCAGACCTGCAGGCAGAGAGAGGGGAATGGGGGAAAGAGAAGAAGAGTGATGAAGGATGGAGAGGAGAAAAGAAGGGTTAAGAAAGAGTGAAAAGAGCAGGAGGTAAGAGAAGGGAACACTAATTACCTGAGAACTAAGAATTGAAACATCCTTAATGGGCACATCGGCTGTTGCAACAATAAGACCTGTTTTTATATTGATCACATAAAAAGTCTTTCTGCACACGGGGCTTCCCTCTTAAAAATACAAGCTACACATTTTTAAAACGGAACTCCTAAACGTCATATCGAGGTTGTCTCAGTCATGTTGGCATAGTAGATATTCAGACTTTTATATAGCTCACTAAAATTAGAACAAGCCTGGAAGCTTTACATTCCTCAGTAGCAACAGAGCTGCTTTGTAATTTTGTATTACTCACATTTTCCACTTGATGGCACCAGCTCAGAACACATCCGACAGAAGTAATATGCAGCTGTTATGATGGTCATTTCAGCTGAACATGCTTGTTTGTCTGGAAGATATAATAAGACCCAAGGATTTCTTTTTTTTTAATGTTGTTTGGGTTTTCTTAACATGAAGCCCAATGTAAGCCATCACAGTCTTGCATAAGAGACAAGACAACAACAGGCAGGTTTCTGTTTTTTTTTTATAATGCTGGAGACCCAAAACGCTCCTATACCAATGTAGTGTATTTACAAAAACATTCTGACGAGTATTAAAAATTGTTTTGGGTTTTAGATGTAATACATACGGTATATATTTATTACTATAATTTGGACCTTTAGTTCGTCAAATTTGAGAGGAAAACTGCACAAGCAGACTCATCTACAGCAAGCACACCATGTGCTCAGTAGTGTGGAGGCTGTGAGAGAAATCTCTTTGCACTCATAAAACCTGTAACTAGGAGGTGTCACTACGAATTTTAGACCATGTGAAAAGACGTGGCACTAGAGCGTCCACTTCAATGCTTCAGATAAGTGCACACTGGAGTGTTAGCTGTGAAGACGTTTTATTTGTTGGGAGTAGAAGCACACCAAGGGTAAGAATGTTAGACTGAAGTTCAGCAGGAAGAGAAGTAACTGAGGAGAAAGCTGTTGCTACTAGTTAATAATGTTTGTATTATTTACACTAAGTTCAACACTGTACAGTTTGTACAATCTAATACAACAGTACTTGCTATTAATCCTTCATCTATGAAATGAGTGGACACAAATATATTGGGGCACAAAACTGAATACTGCATGCACTCTCAAACACATACATACACGTCTGTTTAAATGCCTATGCATTTTTAAGGCTTCAACTCTGACTGCTGCAGTAGGATGTTTAAAACATTTTTTTTTATCTTTGTAGAGGATGTTTCCTGAGCTGAGGCTTGATACAGACGGGCTAAGAAAGCCACTGATAGACTATCAGATCTCTGACAGGAAGGAGCTACCAGAGAGTGAACCAAATCTGCTGGGACATTTTAGAGAAAGACACGAGTTTCAAGCCAGCTGGCAGTCCTTATGAAGGCAATTCTCCGTGTCCCACAAATGTCTCCTCAGAGAAACCCTTTCGGATAGTTAAAAAAAAAAGCCACACGAAATAGAATCAGTATCCACAACGGCACCCTCTATTCTCTTTTGTCCTGCGAGATCAACGAGAAACACTAGCGACCAAAACGCTCCAATTCAGAGAGCTGCCAAGTCTGCTAGCTGTAATTACAACAGTTTGTTGGGTGAGAGGCACCAGCATGAGCACACATACACATATGAGAAACAGCACTTAGATCCTTTCTTTGAGGAATAAAGTTGGTTTGTGTTCTGAATGCTAATTCTTCCATTTTGGTATCAGCTGTCAGAATACAGTGTGGGACCATTATAAAGAAATTTGTAGTGGCAATAGAGTTGTACTTCAAAATTAGGTCACATCATTTGAGGGTTCACCAAATACACCATAACACAGAGAATGATAATAATAATAATAATAATAATAATAATAAAAAAAACAGCACCTCTTTTATCAAAAATAGAGCACATTTGCTTTCAGATCTTCCTTCCACATCTGCCAGAAACAGTCATTTTTAGAAGGTGCACATATATATGCACTACAACTTCATGTAATAGCTTTGTGTGACGGGAACTGTCCTCGTCGTCATGAACAGAAAAAAGTAGCAGTAAATAAAATTTCACACTGACTCGTTAATTTCTTTCAGCTAACACCTCGTCAGTAGTTTGAGTGGTGTTTGAGCTGTCGCAGTAACAATAAATATTTCATTATGTCATACCAAACTGTCAAACAATTACAGAAACAAACTTTATCAAACTTTCACAAATACTAGTGAAACTTTCTTACACTTACCAGTGACTTTTGTGTGTGGTATTATCATTGTGTATATCTTTTTTTGCTATAGTAAACATTTATGTCCTTGAACAAAGGAATTGTCATCTCCACAACAAAAAACAGCAGTCTTCTAATTAACTCCCTTGTGTTGATGCTGGGATATCACTTCTCTTACAGTTTCTCTGGAGGTTCACTGATGGTAAACTACAACTTCAATATGACCTTGAAGACACTTGGACACCCGGATAACTGCATTCATTACATAAACCCTAAACCCTAATAGGGATGTGCTGATCCAAAAGTATTGGCACCAATGCCAACTTGACAGTCTGGACTATTTCTGACGTTAATTCTAAGGTTCTTCTAACTGTTAGTTAGACTGTTAATATAGACTGTTAGTCTATATTTGTGAAGGAGCATTTTGGAGTCTGCCCATTGGCGAGACGAGGGCAGGACATACAACAGCATCCTGACAGACTTGGTTTCACCAGGTCGGCAGAGAACTAAAAGAAGGCCTGCTCTAACCTGGCTAAGCCTGAAGTCAAGGTGAGATGCTGATAAGTTGTTGATATCTTGTGCATTGTAGCCTATTTACAAAGTGCAGAATTTGAATGCCCTAGCAAGCTTTGTTTTTCAACCTTTGATGAGTGATTATAGGAGTAACTTTGAATGTCAAGCTGAAAAGTTTAAAGCCTTTGGAACAAAATCTGGAGTAATACCTCAAGGAGACATGGGAGAGAAGTCAAGGAGACAAATTATGAGGAAGACCAGGTGTCACACATGGGGACAATGACAGACAACTACTTCCACAAAGGAGTTGAAAGTCAGTTGATGGATTGGCAAATGTTATAAAGGATTGTCCCCAGATGAAAAGAAATAGAAAATGAAAAAAGAGCAAAAGGAAGAAAAGGAGAGAAGCTCTAGCAGTTGAAGGGTGCACAAGAACTGGCGAACATACAAGTTACAATGTTAAACAATTATTTTAACCTGAACTAAGGATATGTCCCCTCCAAAAGTTTGGTTACATTGGGAAAGTTACATTAGTTAGAGTATTGACTGTTGCCTAAAATATTGTATTTTTCAAGCAACCGCCACAACTGCTATGTTCACGTTTTCTTTCTTTTTTCCATTCTTTACAATGGGAGTGCAGTGTATTTACACTATGCTACACAAGTCAGCAGCGTGACAAGGCGCTAAGTGTCTATTCTGCACTGATTGCTCAACATTTGCCGTTTTTTTTTCTGGTCTCCGATAGCTGAGAAATTTTAAACTTTGGATAGAACGTTGCACCTGTCACTGTCACTCTTTTACCCAGTTGTCCAATCACAATGGAGTATGTGCGGGAGATATACCACAAAGACCAACTGGCACATCCTACATGCATGCTACAAGTGCTGAACAAGAACAATGCAATAAATATGAATACACATAGACCAGTGGGTCCGTCCTCTCCTCTCAGCCTTCCCTTTATCCAAAGCAAATACTCTACCATGACGCAACCAAAGCAGCTCAAAAACGCTGCGCCTCATTGTCTTCTGTGTTCTGCATTTGACAATAAACAAGTATTTAATTAGTTTAATAAACTTGATTCACTTCATTTTCTTTAAAAAGCAACAATATACTGAATAATAATGAATACATCTTATTTCTATAACACTAAATTCAGGATAATGAAATAACTTGCAAAAATAAATAAATAATGGCAATAATACTGCATATTATGCTATTGTGCCAATCATGATCAACACAGAGGTAATTTATCAGGGGCCACCTACTAGACAGAACCATATGATTTGACAATCACTGTTCAGGGGAGAGATTAATACAGATAGCCAGATTTAAAAAACATATTGTGCGTAAAATCATTCAAACTGTGGTGCAGTTACTCAGGCTGGATATAATTAGAAGGTGGGTCTGGAGAATGTTTGGATGTTTTCTCAGATGTGAGTAAAGAGCCGGAGAGCTGCAGGGAGCTGAGCCCTGCACTGTATAGTTGACTTTACTGATGAGCTGGAACAAGTAGCCCTGAGCAACTAAGTGACAGGGCAGCGAACAAAAGATATGAAGCCACACAGAAAAAAACAACAACAGAGGGCTGAGTCAAGAGAATGAGAGGGAGGGGACACAAACAGAATTAGATAGAGGAGACACACAAAGAAACAGACCTGAGGGGAGGGACATACATAAATAAACACAGCCAGTATTGCAGAGATTAAAATCTTCATGGTCTTATGCTAACTATCTCTATCTGTCTGCATTTATGCTATGCTTTCCACACAATTTTGGGTGTACTTTTTATTGCTGCACATTTTCACATTTCCTTTTGCTATTTGTCACATCTTCATGAGGCCTTGCTTGGACACCTTTTTCATACTTCATACATTTCTGACTAACAGTGTTGAAATTCATACCATTCTTTTATTTATACCGATCTTATTTTCACAATCATTTTCTTTGTAGCCTTTTTCTACTTGCTCCTGCAATGTGGCATTTTTCTCCCAACCGAGATCATGAAAGATTGATCTCATCACAGAGAGACTGAGGGCCGGGAAAGAAAAACAGAGAGAGAATTGGTTAGTAGGGAGTATACAGGCCACTGAGCTGCAGTATCTCTCACTTTGTATTCTACTGCTGTCAAGTGTTGTTGTTTTAATTGGAGCCAAACTCAGCTCAACACAGCAGTCAGATCCTCTCAACCTGACCCCAGAACAACAGGTACTCACCCAACAGACAGAGAGACACACAGCGATAGACATAGACAGGACAGCAGAGAAGTAAAAAACAACTACAGAGAAATGCAATGAGAATCAGGTTAACATACTGTAATAGAGTTAAATGCAATCATAACTATTCAATGGATTACTGACCGACACTATGTCAATTTTGTTTTGAGTACTTCATGAGTTACGAGCTGACAAGATGGTGGTTACATTTCATGGTCAATCTCCACTGATAATGATTATCTGAAATTAAACATGCTATTTTTTTACTAGTTTCGAACATTGGAGTGATAAGGAGTCAGAATACTCTGCATGATTACATTCTTTAATCTCTAATCCTCCACTGCGAGAGGGGATGGGATTCATTTAGCCTCTAAAACAATGTTGATTATGTCCTCAATTGCCTTGGCATATTATTTCTAATTCAGCAATCACAAAGACAGTTTGATTTAAACTCAAGTGAATGGGATCGAAATGTTCATTGTGGCACAGAAGGAGAGGCAGCCCAACTAACTGCAAGCGGAGTGTAATAAATTAATTCAGCTGCTTACAGGTGCCAAATGTATTGCCAAGTGTGGCTGATTAAAAAGGTGGGACCTGCATGGGGAATCAGAACAATGGTGCTTTGTAAATCTAAATGTAAATCTAATCTGACGTATTGTTAAATAAAAGAGACCATTTTGAATGGAAAAAGTGTGGAAGAAATGTGGAAGTTGGCTTATTATCGGCCGGCGTGCCTAAAGTAATTGAACTTTTAACTAGTGTTCTCTAATCTTGCAGGAAACGTTCCCCATGGGATTCTGTTAAACTGTATTTTGGTTGAGATGTGCAATTCTTTCCAAGTCATTTAACTGTACCCACTTATCTATGCAGCCAAAGCTACTGCGTATCCCTATCTAAGTTACCGTTTTTGTACATTTCTCACAATGTGTGCCTTGTGCCAACTCATTGGAATGAGCAGAAGTGAAAGCGACTGTACCCAGGGGATAAACATTAGAGTGAAGATAACTGAAGAAAACAATGCTGCTTAACCTTTTTCCTATTCCAGAACTGACAAATCTTCGATGTGTTCGTGAACAGCTTGGTTTCTCTACGTCCCCAAGAGTATACCTCTTCCAATATGATAAAGGCAGTTGTGTCTACAGTTACTGAGAGCTGAATTGTTTTCTGAAATGGAAATACACCACCACCAATGCAAGATGCAGCGTGTCAATGAGCACCGATTCCCCCATACACAACATTACATGCAGGTGTTTTGCTGATAAGACCTCTTTTCAGGACAACGTGGGCCTGTACAGACCATGTCTCACTCACTTCTCCTGACTCTCCCAGCTTTGTTACACTTGATGATCACAAAACCCTAAATACGTCCAAGCTTTAGAGGCCCAACAAATTATTATGCCTTGTTGAGGGAAATATCTGGCTCTTTAGCAAGTTGTCAACTTTGTCCTTTGGTGCTGTGTCAGGGAGTTATTCTCTGTGGATTCATCAATACTTTCACATACACACAGTCAGCTGATCCAGTGTTGATACATAAAAAAATGGTGATTGGGATTGTTGCAGCTTCAAGTCTGAAGTCTCCTCATGTTTCGTCATTATCAGCCTAATGGCAATTTATTTTTAGTACAGCTAGAATTGTGAGGCCTCAGCAAACGTCCAACAAAGCTCAACAGTCCGCCTTAAAACACATCTAATCAGCAAGAGTAATCGACGATATCTGTGGGTGTTGAGTGCTTTTCCAATAATCTGAACTTGACATGTTATGGATTTAACTTGTGAGAAAACATCCGATCGTTCTGTACATACCCCATCAGAGTTTTTGATACCATGTACCATTTGTTGACTGTTTAGCTCTTTACTATAAAAGAGCTGCTTGACTGAACTGCTATGTAAGACAGGTTAGTTATTGTGGAGAGGGAACATAAAAGCTTCACATGAAGCAGATTAATGCTGGCAATTGAGTAGAAAAATTGCAGCTCCTGCAATGGCGAGAGACTGTAGTGGTGCTGCGGTAGATTAGTACAAAGTTACACAGGGAGTAGTGATAGAGAATGAGAGGAGGATTCAATCATTACTACTTACTAATTATTTGTACTGCATTTAGTAGCTCTATGGGTTTGTTTACATTTAAAAAAGAATGACTTTGAACAGGGATATATTTAAACATACTCAAGAAATCACATAAAAATACAACATCAAATTAAAACGCATATATTCTATGACCAGTTACATTTGAATATTACCACACCAATCACGACACATTAGGTAGACAAACCCGATTTGCCACTGTTGGCTAGCTAACGTTCCCTTAAGACGCACTAATAGAAAATGGATCAGTTTCAGAAATGAAAACGTGATGTAGAGAAAACCCTGAGCTGATGAGGAAATATGACCCTTAATAAAATAAATTATGATTCATAAATGCAGGCTGTGACGGGTAAGGGTAACAAAACATGTATTTTGGTCATTACAGCTGCCAGTGGCATGGCAAATATTGACATTTCAGTTTATTATTTCTACTTTTTTGCTATGTTATATTCTTTTCTCTCATTTATGTGAGAAGGTGGTCCCCAACACTTTTTTAGCAATCAGAAGCGGGCCTAAAGTTACAAAAGGTTGAGAACCTCAGCATTAAAGTGTATAATGTATACTCTTTATATTTGTCTTGCTCTGTAGTGACCCATGTATGATTACATTTGAGTCAATCTGAGCTAATGTTTCCATCTCCAGTTTTACATCTGAATAATAATCATCAAGCAATGATGCCATTACATTCACAAAAACCTGAGCTCGCTTATTATTTGTATTACTTTATATGAAGAAGATCATCTATGCAGGAAATTAAACAAAGGCAAGATTTTAAGTTTCACCCCAGTGCCTTTAAGGTTGTAAAATTGTCTTCTCCTTGAGGCAACTGTTGATTTGAGAATTCAGTAGACTATGAACAAAATAATATTGGATAACAAGGGCTACAGTTCAGCCAAAGATTTGCTCGTTCAGAAACAACTCATCACTGATTAAAAAATAGACTACACCCATGCTAGCCAGTGGCTCTGTGAGGCTGTAGGCTACATAATGCTTTGGGCTAAATGCTAACATGCTCACATTGACAATGCTTATATGCTAATGTTTAGCAGGTAGGTTCTCCATCAAGTTTAGCGTGTTAGCATGCTATAAATTGCTATGAATGCTGAATGTAATCAATTTTACAAGTATTTTACCATGACAAAAAAAAACAACTAGGCAGACTGACTCAATGGAGGTACATACACTTACAGGCAAGTGCCAGGAAGACAGTCTGAAGAGGGAAACTTATCCAAAAGGGTAAGGCAGAGAATCGCCAGTCCTTGTAACAGGCAGAAGGTCAGACAGTCAGGTAGTTAGGTAGGTACAGATTTAGGGTCAGGCAACCTGACACAGGTTCAGATGACTGGAAAGCAATGTTATAAAGCAACATTGGCACCATTGATGATCTGGCATGGCACCAATGGAAAAAGGGAAGTGGGAACAGGTAAGCAGGTGGGCAGTGGAAGGTCAGGTGACTATGATTAGAGAGAAAGGGGTTACTGCAGGGCAGGAGGGAGTTGCTGCATGTGGGAGTGAGGTGATTGGGACAGGTGAAAAATATTTGGTCATAAACGACTAATTTTAATTTTGACCTTTGGCTCACGAGGAAAAGTCTGTCTGCAGAATATCTGTGCATAATTTAATGACAATCCATCTAATAGTTGTTAAGATATTTCAGTCTGGGCCGACTAACAGACAGACCGACATTGCTGTCTTTAGAGCCACACCACTAACATGGCGAAAAAAAACTTGTAAAGTCAGAGGTCAGCCACTCAGGTTTGCAACTGGGAGAATGCAGGAAGGAAAACTGAATGAGGTTTGTGTGTCTATCCCTCTCTCTGCAATTACTGTGATTGTTTCCTTCAGCAGCACGCTGAACTCCCAGCTGATCAATGGGCAACAGCAGGTAGCAGCACAGTAAGGATGTGAGGGAAGATGGTGCTGCAGGAGCATACTCAGCAAGGCTGTACTGGAGAATATTTGGGAGGAAACGTTCCTAGCAGACGCTCACTGATTCATTGTGATTGATTTCTGGTCAGAAGGACTACTGACTGGCTGGGTCGCCTGATGAATGACTGGTTTACTCACTGGGAGAGAGGTACTTCACTTCCAAAGAGTTAATTTAAAAGTGCACACACACTCCACTACATTACATTTTCAACTATACACAACCCCCTATCCCCCCCTACTCTGTATCCATGATAAGAGCGCCAACATTACACACACACACACACACACACACACACACACACACACACACACACACACACACACACACACACACACACACACACACACACACACAATCAAGCCAGAGTAATTATTGATGTGTCCAATCACCATGAATTTCCTTAAGTTTAATTAATTTTGTGCAGTAGGTCCTGGCTCTACCTATCCATCAGGTTTTATGTGCTGTTTGCAGCCCACCTCTCCATCTCCCATCATTTCCCCTTTAAAGCAGATGTATTGATTGGGGCTTGTCGTCGCTTTCTGAAGTAGTCCGGAGTGCTTTTCTCTGTTTTTCTTTTCTCTATATCCCTGTTGTTCTGGCGCATAAAGCAAGTGGAATTTGACATGTCGCTGCAGTAATAAAAACGGCGTTCCCTTGACATAAACTGTGAAATTTGGCTTGTTTTTTGACAGAGAGCAAGCAAAGATATTAAGGATTCAAGAATCAGATAATGCTGCAAACCTGGATCTGTTTTCAATTCGAGTCATGATAAATGAGGGCAAAAAAGGTGTTAAGTAAATGATCTATGGACAGTAGTGATATTTTTAATTTCCTTTGTTATATTGCCTCTGACAATAGAGGCAGGGTGTGCTGTTGTAGAGGGAAAGGGTGGAGAATTAATGGTACAAACTGGTAGATTTCCCGCCAGATTAGAGGGGGAGGGATGGAGAGTGAGATTCAGATAGATAGATGGAGAAGGAGAGTGTTCTTCCTCAGGAGGCCTGCAGTTTAATTGAGTTTATGAAGCAGTGGACGGAACAGATTGATGGAGGATATCCATCTAATAGCACCATGATGTCTGTGGACTCTCTTCTTTCTCACTCTGCATCTTTCACCTGAGCCTTTTACTCCCTTTTCTCTTTTATTCTTCCCCTATTCATCTCACTTAATGTCCTGCTTCTTTCCGTCTCCCTCCTTTTTTGTTCTTTGTATTTTTCTCATCATTTTTAGATCTTTCTTTCTGCCCTCAGATCCTTCACACACACACATCCCCAGTTTACAATCTCCACCATCTCAGTATATTTCTAATTTTTCTCCTTCCTCAGTCATCTCTTCATTTACATCTTTACCTCTTTCTTCTTATGACACACCTCCATATCTGCTTTCGCCTGTATTGTCAGAAGCTCCCTGTACATCTTCCTTCATTCCATTTCATACACCCAGATTTAAATAAATACACAGGAATTCAAGAGCACACACCGTCAAATATGAAAATACCATTGAATATGTCAGATTGCAATAGGTGAGTCCTTGTTTCAAAAGCAGACTATAGGACTACATTTCATCTTTGCAATTCAGTCTTTTAATTACCTTGATTTATATCATTATATTATTGTAATCTTATGTAATGTATATTATTATTATTGAGATCTAATGAAAGTACACGTTTAAAATAATCAAGTACAAACAAATCATGCTAGATTTGATAAATCATATTGAAATATTGCTGACAACATCTGGCAGAGTTAAGTGGAGCATCAATAATTCCAATTGCAGTAGCTCTTCAGGAGAGCCCCTGGAGTTCCTCAGGTTGTAAATGTATTTGAATAAGCATTGATTTGGTGATTTGAAGGATCAAAAAAAAAAAAGTAAAAGTTTCAGATGTGAGGCGAGGAGAAACCTGAAGTCAATTCTTCAGTTTATGGGAAAAATACTAATTGAAGATCATCAAATTTGAAGATACATGGTTAAAACACAGATGAACAGGGGCCTTCTTTATTTTTAAGCAGGCCCACCTAGAACTTACATTAAAATATAGAAGGTTTCACATTTTCACATGTTCAATGCTTTGTCTTGAAAGCACTTCATTTTCACGAATGAATTATGTTCATTACCTCAGCTGGAATTCCTCATGTAAACACACATTTATACCCCCTTATTCCCCTGTCTTTGTGAAGATACATGTTAGGTATTTTACTATAAACTTAATAACTGTACAGTTATTTGTAAACTGTAATCTAAAACGTTATTTATTTGAAATAGGCAACACAATTACACAACCACACACACACACACAAACAGACACACACACACACACACACACACACACACACACACACACACACACACACACACACACACACACACACACACACTTAAATCTATTTTGTCAGCCTGTTAAACTTTGAATGTGTGTTGACAGCTGGTTGCAGACAGAGAGCTGACCAGATTGATGAAGCTGTCGCTGGCCAGGCTTGCAGAGTTGCAGATTTGCATGTGTGTGTGCTTGTATGAGAGGAAATTTATTGATTGAAGATTAGAGCACAAGAAAGAGAGAGAGAGGGAGACATCTTTGGGATGCAGAGCAATGTGAAAGGGGGGAAATTATATGCTAATGAATACATATGAATAAAAGAGCAGAGAGTGAATATGTGTGTGAATGTTAGTGTGCACCAGTGTGTGCTCTTCTTTCCATGTCCACTTGAATTGAACAGTCTCCTTCTATTCCTGATGATGTTCAGTGTCACTGTTACCCCTGTGATTATAATAATACACACCTTAATGCCTCAATGCTTCTTATTACTCTTACTTAAGTGTTTCAGTTCTATCGAGTGCCTTCCTGATCAGCAGCTTATTAACTAATTTAGGCTGCTTCGGCAGGACCGAACAGAATACTCATAAATACCTGATCTGACAAAGCAGTGAAGACTAGGATACAGATCTATCTACAAACATATAAACAGACAAAAAAAGAGGGGGAAAAGAAAAGACAAAAACATTCCTCATACTGAGAATACAAAATTAGTGAAGAAAATAGAGTGGAAGTTTAATTACTAAACTAAGAGAAAGGATATTTTTGTGTCTCAACAGAGATATTCTTATCTAGGTTATTACTTAAAAATGTTGGCTTAAAAAAACAAAACTGAGAGTCTAAACTGCTAGCGGCACTGTGGAATTGTGCTCTGAGCTAAGTGCTGACATCAGCATGCTAGCATTCACAGTGCTAGCATGCTGATGCACCTTTTTAGATTACCGTGTTAGCATGCGAACATTTGCTAATCAGCACCAAACACAAAGTACAGCTGAGGCCGATGGGAATGTGATAAAACCAAAGTATTGGACAAATTTGACCAGATGGTGGCGCTAGATGAAGTCAGGAGACCACCAAAGTTATTACAATTTATCCTGAAGGGGGCTTGAATGTCTGCAGCAAATTTCATGGCAATCCAATCAGCAGTTACTGAAGGGCGGGGGGGGGGGGGGGATTGATCCTCTGGGGAGCATGAATGTCTGTGCCAAATTTCACAGACATCCAGCAAATTCCACCAGTCAGTTAGGACATTGCCATCCCTAGAGCAGCTAGCATGGCTAAAGCTGAAAAAGTGAGGGTCTGAGTGTGTAATGGCTCAGTGGACTGGCCTCTGGTTGGAAATGAAAACCAGCAAAACCCACATGCTTTTGGCCCTCCATGTCACTTAGCCCATCAAACCACCAGGCTAAGCACTTGCTCAGCTCTCCATGGCCCAGTTTCCAGCTGCGAACTCTCCAGTCAACTACAGCATTAGCTGGATTAACCTCCATGCTCACTCCGGTTGTCTGTCTTTCTCCTGCAGCACCAGACTTAAAGCTGTCCTTTGGTTCTTCCTGCCTCTGCCCATCTAGCTCTCTTTCTGTCTTCACAGCTTATGTTAAATTCTGTTAGTTCTGCGGCAAACGCATGCCTCTCGCTTCTCTCTCCCTGTGCTGCTGGAAATGTCATCTCCCTTTTCTCTCAGATCTCCTTTGTTCTTCCTTTCTTCTCCTGGTATTATCTATCTCAGTCTCATTCTTGCGATCATTCTCTTTTTGACAATATTTCTTTAGAGTGGGGATATTTCCTCCCATTTTCTTTCCCTCCCCTCCTCCTCGTCTGGCTTTTTTGATGTTTTTTTTTTCCATTCTCATTCATTTGGTTCTCTGTCATTATCGACTGCAGTGAGTGGCTTTGTGTGGCAGTTCCTGTCTTATCTGGTTCTGTCAGGTGCCGGTTAAAATCCATTCACAGCTAGGATGCACAAAGGTGGGCTGGTAAAATGCCAGTGCTGCCTCCACACTGCAATGGGAGGACATTTTGTTTTAGCTGGACACTCTGTTAACCCTAATGTGTTTTGATTCCATCCTCTTCTCTCTCAATTTATCTTCATCTAACTATCAGTAGAAAAATGGTGGGAATTAGTTGGATTTGATGTTGTTACTGTGCTTGTACTGTTTTCTTGACTTTTAAAAATATTTTTGGGGGCATTTATGTCTTTATTTTACAGTTTTAAAGAAAGAGAGTGGAAATGTGGTATTACATAAAACGAAGAACCCAAGGTTGGAATCAAACACGGCACGTTGCTGTAATGTGGCATGAATGAAGGCGTTCCAAAATGCTTCTTTGACTTTATGAATGTTACATCTAATTCATTAGTAGGGATGCACCAATACCAGCATCCGGTCCGATGCTGTGCTCATGTAACGTTATTCATACCCGTAATCGTAAAAATCTCCGACACAACCACTTAAGGTCGAGAGAGAGAGCGTGTGTGTGATGATGGACTATGGAGTACGCAGTAACGTTAAAGCTGCAAATAAAGCAATGCAGTGTGTGTACAGTTTAGTTTTCAGTGAATATATGCTACAACTCCTCAACACCAAGCCAAGTTCCCATGTTTTGCTCTCCAGCCACCTGATGAATAAATTGAAGGAGGTTAGCCCTGAAGCTAGTGACAACAAAGTTAGCCCTGAAGCTAGTGACAACAAAGTTAGCCCTGAAGCTAGTGACAACAAAGTTAGCCCTGAAGCTAGTGACAACAAAGGCTCAGGCTCTCTGAAGGTGGGCTGACCTTTAAGGTGGACTAGCTGTTTACCCATCATTTTAAATGTCCATAAGTTTAACTGATAGCATTATTATATTGATGATTGATATATATTATATTATATTGAATGTTTTTCGAAATAATTGTTTGCACTGTAATGGTATTATTAAGTGCTGATGTCGGGTACCCAAATGTAAGTACTTGTACTTGGTCTGAAAAAATGTGGTATTGGTGCACACATTGTACTTTACAATCTATAAGCATATACACTGCAGCGATTTTCATCAGGATTGTTTTGTCCTACAAACAAAAACAGGGCTATGATCAGTTGCTTATTTAAACATCCAGCAAACACAAAGCACTATTAGCATTCATTTGGAGTCATGTTTCAGGCTACCTGATGAATAAGTACAATACTCACTCTCCCTTTAGCTCTGTTTTATCTCTACCTCCGGAGGATAATATCTGGCTTGTTTGCTTCTCCTGACAAGTGAAATTATCTGCAGAGAAACGAGCCTATTGATTGGATGCAGAATTGTTTTATATAATAAATTCCTAGACAACAACTATCTTGCTTTCTCAAAGGTTTGTTTTTGTTTTGCCATGAGAATGCAGAGTTCCTGCATTAGTATTAGCGAGATGGCTGAATAAGTAATGGTAATGCAATATTCCAGTGTCCTCTGACCTGAATAACAACATTTATACACTGGTACTGAGCCCCAGGATGCTTGCCATGGGCAAAAGAGAGGGAAAGGGTGAGAGAGAGAGAGAGAGAGAGAGAGAGAGAGAGAGAGGAGAGAGAGAGAGAGAGTTTATTTTTTTGCTCTTTGTGATGGATTTGGTCCAAACCCTTGAGACACACAAATGAACTGTGACATTTATGACAGCTGGAGATGATGCCCACTGCCCTGCCTGCTCTCACTCTCTCTTTCTCTCTCTCTCTCTCTCTCTCTCTCTCTCTCTCTCACACACACACACACACACACACACACACACACACAAAGCCCAGTGTGTTGCATCCTTGGACAGCTGTTTCCAGTTTCTTAATGAAGCTATTACTCACATATGGATATTGGGTATCTAGTGTATGTGCCATGTGTACTAATATAATTCATATTATTATGTTGACAGTTTCTTGCAATGTGAACAATTATTACAATGGGTGGAAACACTTGCATGCCCATTAGTGTGGGGCAAGGGTTTGGGGGCTAAAGTAGGGGCTTATTTTGTACTTGCATCTTTTTCAGATTTTAAGAGCACTTAAAATTAATTAAAATATATGCAAAAACGCTATGAATTTTTCTTTCAACCCCGCTGGGAGTGAAAGCTGTTATTATTAAGAATGCTATGTTAATAAAACAGAAGTCGAAAAGTGCCTTTCCGTTCTGTGTTTCTACAAGGCCACATGCCTCCAGTGACACACATCCTGTTTAACCTCTTGGCTGGGTTGTTTGTTGACACGACACTGTTTTCTACATTGTTCTGCAGCAATGTGTGTTCATGTGTGAACATCTGTTACTCCTCTGTCTTTTACACATTACTTACTTTGTGCGCATTAGATATGCTTATTTTGCTCTATTTCTTTCAGCCATGTGCATAAAGGACAACATAAGCTATTCAAATGCTTGTGTGTACAATATAAAGACAACACAATAATATTTGAGGTCAAAGCTCTGTTTCTTACTCATCCTATGTTGTAATGCTCTCTTTATTCTCTTTGTCTTGCTCCTCCTCTTCTGCAGGTCAAAAGTAAGACAATGTCTAATTCACATCATGTCTTTATTGCAGCATAAATGGGTGATCCCATTATCAGTGTCAGAACCAATTAACTAACTCATCTTAAAGATGTTAAATGTAAGCTGCAGGTTGAAAATAAATTGAGTCTGATGACTGTGCAGACATCCATAACTGGATCAGTCTATTGATCCAGCCGTGAGGATGTTGCAGCAGCAAGTAAGAAATAATTAGTTACAGCTGGTCAATTAGAAACGACGCCTGATAAAATGTGTATGGTCTCGCTTTCCCCTCACTATTCAACAAAACTGTTCTTAATGCATTACGATTGAATTCTACCTCTGTTATGTGTGTGCTGAAGGGATTGGTCTTTCGACAGGCTGCAGGAAACCAGGCGACGCAAAAAGATTTTTAACGTGCTGTCGGATGACATCACACACTGAAGGACTCTAAAACACACACAGCCAGCTCGCTCAAAACCCAAGGGAAACATAGCCAGTCAATTCCCAGATGATGTCAGAACAAATTAAGACACGCCTCTTTGGGAGATCCAGACTTTAGGCTGTGTGTTACAAAGACATTGGCAGAGAAAAGAGAAGAGAAAGAAAGAGAGAGTTGTTATCTTTCCCTTGTCCAGCTGAATACAGATGATGTTAGAGGACGAGGAAACTGGTATTCCCTGTTTTCAGTTCCTCATATTCTAACCTTGAGGTATACCTGCGTATCTTTTTGTTAAATTTTGGGATTTTCTGTCCTTTCTGTTTCAACGTGCGGCACTTAGTAAACCTGAAAGCATATTGTGTGGGGTGTCGAGCTTGGGAACTCTCTAACTGGGTCAAATGAAAGCTTGAAGCAGATCTTTTGGGCTGCAGCTTGTAGGAGGCGGCAGTTCCCATTCTAGCACTACCATGAATGTTGTTGTCACGATCATTTAATTAAAACGATTTTGGGGCAAACCTTCATTCTTGGATAAACCTGTGCTTGTTTATATCACCAGTCTATGAGAGTCAGTGCTTTTGGGGGTTATTTTGTGATGAAGTGTCATAATTTACCCAGCTGGTGAACCCACTCCTTTGAGATATTTATTTTCTTGTATTTCCCTGGATGTTTTTGGACAAGCTCCAACGAGCCTGATCTCGGTGAATTTCAGATGAAGCTTTTACCTGAAATGTCTACAAGATGATCCTCTCAGGCTACTGTTGGTATATTTCATTTTCTGCGTTCTGAGTTTAATCCTGTGAAAACGTGAAAATATTTGTCATGACAGGTTGCCAAAAACAGAAAATATTTCAACTATTATACTTACTTGTTGATACCCTGAAAATGTCTCAGCAACTGGAAAGAAGTGGGAAAAAGCTAGCCTGGCATAGGTCACATAAAATTGCCGGTATGCGGATGCATACGTACGTTGCAATAATTACATTTTTTGAGGAGGTGTGTTCATGTGTTTCAGGTGGGGAGGATCTTTTGTGAATTTTTGTGACATGTCACAGGAGTCAGAAGACTCCATTAACTGATTAGCTGCAGGTACTCACCGGCTGCACTTCACCGCATAATCAAAACTGAGCTCAAAGTAGCCACCGCAGCTTTTCGTAGACATTGCATGGCAGCTCGCCACATGCCGCACTTCGCCACTGCTCTGGTGTGCTTTCGGCATATAGTATCTAATGCTGGATCTCAACTTGAATTCTCACGTAGTTACATTTACTATTTTGAGTGCATAAGTGCGTTCACACTGACAGGTATGGCAAAATGCAGTGCACTATGAGTACCCGGATGGTGTCCTCTTAACAAAGAGTTGGGTGTGGACAATTCTCACCCTTAATGGTTGTCATCTTAGCTTGCAACTTTCCATCAAAAAGAAAATAAGTATTCGTCATTTCCGGTAAGTGCACAACAGCCATGTTCTATTTGAGACAACACTACCCTGTCGAAATCCAGTGTAGTACATAGTCTACACAGTCTACTACATGGAAGTGTACCAACCGAAGTTTCTGAATTGAGACACAGCATAACTCGGCAAGAAATTGAACAAGCATATAATCCAAAATGTCAAACTGTACTTTAAATTATCTAGTTTAGGCTGTCACGAAAACGTATTTAAGTTAGCATTTCTTAAACTATTGCTCCTCCTGAACAGAAACAGCCAGTTCACACTTGTACGATAAACAAATGAATGCTATATTTCTCGAAAGATTTATTCAAACAGGACACATGGGCCTATAGACAGTTCAGCCAGTTTGTCAGTCAAAACTTTATTTATATAGCATTTTGTATGCATGAAAATTCTGTTCACATCCCGTCATCCCTAAAAAAAAAAAAAAACTCTAGAGAAATTTGTCTTGAGTTACAGAGAGTGATTGCCCAGTCTGTTTTTATATCTATAAAAAGCCCTTATATAAGCTGAGTAGTCAACAAATTTCACAGCAGACAAGTGGTACAGCATACATATATACACAAGTAGTACATAGCAATCCAAGGCAGCCTATTGCTGCCCATTACAAATTATCATGAAACATTGCATGAATTTTTTTTTTTCATTTTTTGCAGACGCAAAAGCTGTACAAGAAATCACTGACTCTCCCTTTCATCTTTCAGCTAATGTGTTGGCAAAGCACTTGGATACAATGCAATATATTTTAACATTAAATACATGAGTGCATGTATACCATACAATGTAACTCAAAAGATCACAAGCTTCAAACATATGACATCCTCTGGTGGTAAAGGAAGGTGAGCAGGGGGAGGGTTGAAGGGTGCGCAGCCGTGAGTCTAACATCTGGAAGCACTTTTAACTTTCCATTGGTCAAATTAACTTTTTTTTTGTTTTTGACAGGAGTTTAATCCTTGAAAAAACACATTACAAAAAACCAAACTGACAGAAAACAAAGAAACAATTGAACCATACACCATAATCTATATATTGCTAGGGATCATGGAGCCCAAGTATGTCTACCAGGTTGCATTCGGATAACCCGTGGTAGAATACTTGCATTGTTTCTTTTATAGAGAGAAAGTTTTACAAACAACAGTCAGTTAGCTCTCAGATGAGCGAGTGACGCCATAGTCTATCGTTAATCAGGAGAGATTGAGTAAGTGCACTCTAAACTGATGATCCAAACAGTCTCAGCATTCTCACTGTTTTGGATGTTTAAGCATCAGTTAGGTGTACTCAGTTTCCCCTGATTCAAGGCTTTTGGTCCTGTTGCGTACCACAAAGTTGTGGACATTGTATGGAAGATATATAATTACTGTGGCTCTTGTGTCTTGTTTCGTGTGTATGTAGGTGCATGTATGTTTTTGCATGTGTTCCAGTATTTACATCGTCTACAACAGAGGCAAAAATGTGGCTCATCAGAAGCTGTTTCAGTCGAATTTATTCAGCTTTACCAACTGCTTTTCCAGGCAGTCCTTTGCCTGAAGGGAGTCATAGAGTCCATTCAGCATTGAGAAAGAAATTCTGGATCCTGGATGCCTGGCAACAGGAAAATTAACACGAAAAGGTATTTTCCAGCACATCGACAAGAGTGTCTTGTGATTGTGGCAGGTCTGATGATCATTTCCCAAAGAGCAAGAAGATATTCAAGAATCTGCCATTCACATTGCTTGTTGTTTAAACTCTGTCGGAAAATCATTTTGAGCAATGTCAGCAAACGAAACTTGAGGAAAGTTGAGAAGAAGTTGTCAGAAGTTTGCTGGTAGCCTGTCCTCAGGCTCTGTTTGTCCTGAAGGACTTACTGTAGACTCCTGTTATTGTAAATCCTGGAGCAAGTGTTGCCATTGTGTTAAACCTCCAGTGCTGTTTGTCAGCCAGAGTATGAAAGGTTCCTGTCTTCCAAGACCCAACCACAACAATTGCTATGATGTTGAAATTGTGCAATTCAGTAAGTAAAGACCGACTTCCCCTTTCAGCTACAGTCACACCATGCTTTTGAAAGCTGGTTGTTTGAGTACATCAGAGAGATAAAACCCAGAATTAATGTTTTTTAGACGACCCAAACAAATCCAAATGAAAAACAACCATCGCCATATCAGCTGTGTCCATGCAACACCGCCCAATCTTTTACTCAGCTCTCCACTTGGTTTGAACACCCACACCCTCATTAGCACCCACACTTTAAACTATGAGGAGGACTCCAGACAGACAGACAGAAAGAGAGATAAGGATAGGGTGAGGACGGTTGGGCGCTTATTGCTTTACTGACGCATATTGCTTGTTTACTCGCTGTCATTCCTCGTTTGTTCTCAACCTCTAATGCATTCCGAGTGATTAAGGACAGACCCCACAGAATATTTTGGTAGGGCTGTTAGAGGCCAGAAAACTTTTCATATGGAGTGACCCACTTAAAGTGTGACACCCAATAAAATTCAAAAAGAAAGGAAGCCATGGAGAAAAGACCTGCTGCAAATTGATACATTACATACAGTGCAGTGCTGGCGAGAGCATAAGCGCAGATGTGTTTGATGCATATTCACACCATGCATATCCCATTCATGCTTTTGTATTCATGATCCCCACTCTGTGCTGATCCCTTATTACAAAAGCATGCCAGCAGCTCCGAGCACTACTCCAGATGCCTTGCTTTACAGGTTTTTCACATCTCGGAGAGGTAAAGTGGAGAAGCAATTGCAGCATTACAAACAAGCATTATATTGCTAATTTATTCTCCCTAGTTAAAGTTTTACTCCGTCGCTTGCTTTATTTGCTTGTGTACATTCACAACTCCATTAAATTGAGATGCAAAATGGGGAATTTGGCGGACAGACATTTCTGTTTGGAATGAAAATCAATGTATTCAAAAATGTAAATCTCTTTTACATTAAAATCCACTTGGTGCAGTTAGCAAAATCCACTTGGTGCACTGGTGCAGGTAGCAGGTTGACACCAGAATAGCTCCAGATGTGAATAATGTATTGCAAAGCATCTGGTTATTCAAGTCGCAGTTTGTGTTTGTGGAGGATAGTTTTCTTTTGCGTGTGAGTGCTTGAGTTTGCTTGCATGTGCATGTGAGCATGAGGGTGTATTAGGGAGTAAATCTGGAGTCTGCCCTGTGACCGACTCTGTCATTAATAATAGTTTGCTCCCCCCCACCCCACCCCCCCACACACACACACACACACACATGCATACGCACACATGCGCTGAGGACCCAGTGAGAATACCATGCTTTACAACAGCTTGGAGCACTGGGTACCAAACACCAGACAAGTGCATGGTATCAATTGCTCAACTTTCCATGGGCAGAGGGGGGGGGGTAGAAGACAGTCTGTCAGGAGGCTGCCAGGAAGTGGAAAAAGAGAGGGAGAGAGCGACAGCAGAGACACCGAAAGAGAGAAAGTATAGTGTGTGACTTCTGGTAAGCGCTGCTGTTTGATTAGGTTCTACAACCTGTCTGATGTGCTGTAGCATGTGCCAGGCATATGCACTGCGGCATAGCTGGTGTCCTCACGATAACAAATGAAGGTGAATTCAATCAGTGAGTCACTGCCTGTTGGGCTGTTCTGAACGGTGGAGGAGGAGGGGAGAATATGTGGTGTGGAGGCTGAAAAGCAGCTGAAGCCAGCAATTGCCAGCATGCTGCAAGTTTCTAGAAAAATTTAATATAATGTCATATATTAATGACTGAAAAGGTAACTCATTTACTAATTACGTACCAGCAAGTAAATAGTTAAATTACTTGCTACATCAATTTTATCATCCAAAGAGAAATTCCGTTATGTTTCAACGTATTTCCCATAAATGTGGTTTCTGTGACTCAGGTCAGGACTACAGGTCATGCAAACTTTGCACTCACCACCTCCATTCTTTCAAACGGTTTTGTCGGAGTCTGACCAAAAGAAGCCAGCTTGAGCGGCAATTGTGGCTAACTAGGGATCTATATCCGAAGCATCTTGAGGCTGACCTTATTACCCTGTATAGTCAGTCATTTGGGACTTTTCACTGTTATACTGTCTTCTAAGGAAACTCAAAAAAGCTAAATGCAATGGAGAGTATAGCATTGATTATAATAAGGATTATTACAGGTAATTTCACTTTGATTAATTGGAACTGGACACATCAGACGAGGAGCTAAATCAAATGGAAGACAGAAAGAAAGACAATTAAGCTGTCCTGAAAGACATACTTCAGTAAACAGGTTGTGTATTTGCCGTCACTGCTGTCCTGGAAAATGCACCAGGTTGAAATATGCCAGAATTTTCCTTTAAAAAAATAACACCTCATAATTTCTGTATTTAACCAAGTAGAAATAGAAGAAATATATTTTGGTTGAACAAATAGCCAGCCTAGAGTTAAGAGGTATTTACTGACCTTCAACAGCTAGCGTAACATTAGCCCAGGTGACTGCAGGCAGCTCTCCAGAAGAACACACAATGAAGTTTTGGAGTTCACACAACCTGCAACTCTGAAAAAAAGCAGCTGAGCCCTGAATATGGCTAACGCTAGCGAGCTAGAAAAAAGACACAACCTGTAAATAGCATAAATGTATCAGAATTTACAATCTAATAATTTCTATAACAAAGAAACTAGATTAAAAGCAGGAATTATGCCACTTTTCGTTCGCTGGATGCAAAAGGACAGCTTTACACAGACTGAAATAAATTGTAGTGCACTGACAAGTGGTTTCAGCCGCTCAGATTATTATAGCATTGCAGCAGTAAACACATGCATCAAACAGCTGCGTTTAGTAATAACCATACTGTGAAAAGTAGTGCATCACTGCATTTTTCTTCTTACATCCATAAACACTTCGTGATGTTAATCACAAAGTGTTTGATTATGAAAGCATGTCTCTGCAAACTTGTGGATCTTTCTGCTGAATAAGGTAAAATGGATGTACATGATCTATATTCAGAGAACATAATTTCACTTCCTGGTACAACTAAATGTTTGTACCAATATGCAGCATTGGCTGACATTTCCCTGAAACAAACCCAGCCTCATTTTTTAAACTAGCGTGGAGCAGAGAGGAGGAGAGAACGCAATGACTTTATAACGACCTATCAGGATACATGGACTTGTTAGCTCCCTTTCTCTGCATCATGACCCATCCTGGGCTTTCTTTAGAGGTTAACATACACAGCAACACAAGAGATGGTGACTGAAGTGAGCAGCTCAAAAAAACATTACTAATACAAACAGAGCACTTGCTAAATCATTTCCCCAGTTTCGAAAGATCAGTGTGAGGAGAGACAAGTGTGTGCCTGTTTGTGTGTCATTGGGAGGTGCCTGTGGTCTCTGAGACTGCTGGGAACAGTCTGTAGTTTTTGACAAGTGTGTAGTGTGTGTGTGTACATGGTTCAGATCCTTCTCATTTCATTTGCCCCTGGAATGAGATGAATAACCAACCCCCCTCTCCTCCCCCTCTCGCCGCCCCGCTGGTATGAATTGCCAGGCTGATATCTCACTCTCTGGAGGTGCTGGAGGGCAATGGAAGCTGACAACACAATGGCATTGTCTCTGCTGATGGGGAGCCAAAGTCTTAAGGGAAACACTCCCCCTATCAGCTTCTCTGACAGTTTCTGAAAAACAGCAGGCGATTTTAGGGGGGAATGTCATCCCCCTTGTTAGCAAAATGACCAAAATGCATCCCCCTTGTTAACCTGACATCCCCCCTCTCCATCTCCTAGTAGCAGAGCGAGTGCAGGGCAGAGGGTTATTTAGTTGAATATGTTAGTCTAGTCTTCCTGACTCATTGATCCTTTATCTCACTGAGGTTTGCGCAAGTTAGAATCCATGGCCCCAACCTAATGGCTCTGAAATATCAGTAGCCTCCACCGGGCGCAGCTGCGCCACATTCCGGCTGTGCTGCAGGCGCCGGAGCTCATCGCGGCCACTGTAGACTTGATTCCATTTTGTGATTCCACCAGACCTGCCGCAGTGTGTTTCAGGAGCGTCCCAAAGGCGGCTATCACTGTGCTGTGTAATGATAAATCCATGGCGCTGTCCGTAGTGCTGAAGTTGCAGAGGGGTAGAGTGCGTCTGGACTAGTTTGTGGGGTAAATCGTGTGTGTATGTGGGATTTGAACATTTGTGCGTGGTGCTACAGAGCTGTGCAGAGTGTCATTGAGGTGCAAGGGAGTTGAGAGCAGAAGAAGGGGAGAGCTGTGCCAACACACTGAGAGGCCACTCAATTATTTAGAGGAGCGGCCAGGTTCAAAGAGTCACAGCCAGCACCTGCCAATCCACCACCGTCACCGCTAATCTGCTGCTGCTGTTTTGATCCAGTGGTCTTAAAAGAACACAAATATCACTCACATTATTATTATTATTGTTGACAACAATGATGAGGAAAATGTAAAAAAAAAAAAAAAAGTCTGATTAAACACGATATTTGCTTTCTCTCCTCTCGCCATTACGGCTGTGGATATAAAAGATATCTGAGCATTTCTTTGAAAGTTGCTTACAACTCCACTTGGTTTCCTCTTCTGTCAATTCACCCATTCATCCCCATGTTCAGACAGTGACCTCTGTCTTGCTGTTGGTGGGCAGTCCCTTGTGCTTGGGGTGCACGTGCGGCGAGTGGCTGTAACTCAGCGGCTGCGAGAAGAGCTCAGGCAGCGTCTCGATGCTGAACTGCCTTTTGTTGGAGTAGGCCAGGCGCCGGCTGTTCTGCTGGTGCAGTGGCTGGTGGTGCTGCTGCTGGATGGGGTGGTGCTGCTGCCCCTGGAGGCCCATGTGGGTGGCCACCGGGTGCTGCATGTGGCTCTTACTGGGGTCCCATGCTTTGAAGGCCGAGCTGGAGGTGAGGGGGTGGGTGTTTGTCTTGGAGATCTTGGGCTTGGGGATCTGGGAGGCGTTGATTGTGATGGCCAGTGGCGCGTGGATGTCGGGCGGCGGGAGGAAGGGCTTGTCCTTGGGGTGGAAATTGATTGGCTGGAACGTGGGAGGGGACTGGCGGTGGGTGTAATCCACCATTGGGTAGCTCTTGTAGTAGTCTCTTGCAGTCGTGTCTGGATGATGGGGGAGACAGTGGAGGTAGAAAGATGCAGAGACATGATTAAAGGCAGAGACATGATTAAATTATAATACTAAAACGTTAAAACAGTAAGCAATAAAAGCAATCAGTGGTGTGAATGTCATCTTCATCTCACACCTACATATATTTACAAATAATCTCACTAATTTAACAGTGTATGTTTTGTGTGTATGTGTGTCATTAATCACGTTCTAACCGTGAACATAGTCGGACAGCTTAGCTGGTTAAAGTAACACACACATATACACATACACACACACTCCAGGCAAATCTGTCAAATCTGTCAGGTAAGCAGTAAGCACATGAAAAATAAGCCAAGGCAAATACGATGAATCCCGCAGGCTGTACAGTATGTGTGTGTGTGTCCATGGAGATGTGAGTGTTTGTACCATATATTATGTATTTGAGCTCTGAACTGTCTACGCACAGAGAAGGGAGTCAAAAACACCAACAGCACCAGGGGGAAAGGAATAGAGGGAGAGAGACTGAGAATCAAGAAAATAGTCGACAAAACAGGGGAAAAAGAAGGGTGAGTGATTGAGTGTCGGACAAAACGGGAGATTTGTTGGGAGTAAAAATAGAGTGGGTTCAGCGTGTCGAGTCAGATTAGTGTGAGCTCCCTGAGTGGAACTCGACTCTGCTTCCCCCCCCAACACACACACACACACACACACACACACACACACACACACACACACACACACACACACACACAGCCCTAAAGATACTAACAACCTTGTTTGCTTAGCCCTGCTTTATTGGTCCGTTTTTCCTGGAGAGAAACACAAACATTCTTCTCTATGATGATTTTTTTGGGGGTCTTTTTGTACTTTCAACCACTTATTGCTCTGAATCATACTGCCTCTTAGACGTGGTATCTTTCAATTTCTTAACATCTGTCTTCCTCATATGATATCAGGACGCAGCTGCTATCAGCTTGTACTCCATATTTATGAAGTACATCTGTCTGTTTTTTTTATCTGTTTGTATGCCTGCATGTCTGATCTTATCATTATTACACTCCAAACAGGAACATAATAATAAGATTCTGTCAATTGTCTGGTCTGAAGACGTATGACCTGTTGAGTTTAATTTGTTGTAATGAATGTCAGTGAATGTGCCTGGGTGTTAACGCATGCATGTGTGACAGAGAGGCACTTACACACGCACATTCCACAGTGTTCTGAGACATAATTTTAAATCATATTTTGGGGTGCTGTATATTTGCACCACTGGACTGCATGAGCTCTGAGTTTCCTGCTTGCAGTTTCAAGAAAATAGAGCTTTGTAAGGAGAGTCTTTAGACAATATTAATTTGAACAACACAATAAGAAGTCATCCACCGGCTGACTGAAAACAGATTGCAGATTTATGGCTTCAAGTATCTACTGTATTTTTTAGAAAATAGAGTTTAGCAAAGGTCTGTGTTTTCCTCTGTAGCCATTGCTTTTGATTCATTTCTAATCATTCACTCCAGCCAAGATGACTGAGAACACTTATATTTGTATTTTCAGAAAAACACCTCCAGGAGTAATCTCACATTCCTTCAAGTCAAGAAACTGTCCAGGGCTATCACTGTCTGGTAATTGCTTATTGAACACTTCAAATGTGGGTCCATTGTGTAACTTCAGGGCACTTCAACAGACTCACTGGCAATCATTCAGTAAAATTCTTCAAGCCGGTCCAAAGTACAATACAATCCCTCTTTTCTCAAAGTACCATCAAATAAGGCAAGTGCCATAACAACTATTTCAATCTCAAAGGATGACTGGATATCTTTTATCATAACATGACAAAGCAGCATACGTTTAACTTGAACTTTAACAATTTGGTTTATTGATGAAAGATGTTAAACATTTTAAAGGGAGACATATCATGCTCATTTTCAGGTTCATACTTGTAGTTTGGGTTTCTAATTTAATATGTTTACATGCTTTAATGTTAAAAAAATATGTTATTTATCTCATACTGTCTGTCTGAATATACCTGTATGAAACACTTCTGTCTCTTTAATCCCTCCATCCATAAAAAAAACAATATGCTCTGATTGGTCAGCGTTTTTTCGGTCTTTTGCATCTGCACTGTCGCCCTTTCAGCGTCACTGCAGCCTGGCACTCACTGGATCAACTACACAAAGTTTAGCAGAACTTTTACTGGTGACTTTATAGTTGTGACATGATAACCAAAGATTACAGGCTGTGAGCATTTTTCTATAGATTGAGCATTTTCATACTTTTAAAATATAATATAGCACCTAGACCTGCTATACGAAGAAAAAAGACATGAGAGTCTCACTTTCTAAATAGTGAGACCTTTACTGTAAACCAGTTCCATGGCCAGGACCACCAAACCCATTTTTTGGGACAAGGTGGCGCAGATCTAAATATTTAGCCTTCCAAGAATTTACATGACACCAGGAGAATCCTGCTGAGGTCTTTACAGTTATAATTTCTAAGATTTTCATGAAATCAAGCCCCATTTCTGATACTATTTATGGTCTTCCTTCCCACGAAGGATTCAGATGCTGGACTTACACACTTAATATCCTACTGCTGCTGCTTCACATTAAAATTATTCAACTGGTGAAACACAGGGTGGCTTTTATTGTGATGTGGCCACAAGATCTGTTAGCACTGACCGTGATCGGTAATCAAAACAAGACAACGGTCATTTGCTGCCTTTTTTTGACAGCAGAACATTTTTAAATATAGCAGCGAGTAACGGAGTAAAGGTTGGATGATCACGGTTGCAATTATTTTTTACTGAGAATTTGTTTGGTGGTAAACAGATACAACAGTTGTTTATCTGTTGTATTTCTGACAAAATTGCTGCTTAAGTAGTGTTTGCTGTCACATTAAACTATATACGATTATAAAGAACAACAAAACTGACAATCATATATTTGCCGACCTCCAGTGTTTTGACTTCTCACCTTGCTGCAGTGATGTAGAAGTGTACTCCACGGTGTGTCAGTACACTGTGACATCACTGTTGGGTGTGGTTACATACCTTACCAAACTCAGTGAGTAGTGATGCTAAGGTGAAAGATACTTGAAACTTTTATGATACTCTTTAAACCGAGAAGCACTTCTGTGCCACAACAAGCTTTGGACAGTTCTCAGAGACGGAGAAAGAACAATTAAATGGATCACTTTAATTATTTAAACAACAGAGATTTAGGAGGCATATTAAAGTATCACATTATCGATGTCTAAGAATGACGAGAATGAACAGAAAAACTACTATGCTTTAATTTAAATTTTGCAAGATAGGGATGAACGGGTTGGGGATTATTGTGTATTTGTGTCTGTGGATTCCTATATTTACATACAGTACATGTGTGTGCAAATGTGTGCCTGGTGACAAAGACTCATTTACATACATTCTTTGCACATTAAAGAGGGAATAAGCCGCTTGATGTGTATGCGTCTGTGCAGTCATGTGGTTTTGGCAGCTTTTACCAGCTGCCTGTTTGTCACGATGACGTAAAGATACATGTTTGACGTCGGCACTATTTTTAGTGTCGTACAAGGTTTCGAATGTATGTACATACACGTTTTATGCAGTTGTATTGTTTTTCAGTTTTGTGTCAGTTATTCATTATGGACCCGGTGACTCTCTTTTTGGTGTAATATACTGCAACTGAATTTAAGAGAAAATTGGTTCAAACCTCTGGTCAGAGCGGGAGAATCTGGGACGGCACAAAAACAATGAATTAAACACAGCCTTCCTTCCCACAACAACTGCTGTTGCTGTCCATTAGAGTGTTTCCAGACATGTTGCCAGGAGGAGCACCTGACAGCAGGGTCCTCTGTGACAGTATTGTGTGCCTTCCTCTCTATTTCACAGACTCTCCATCTGCTCATTCTTTCTGTCGCTCTCTTGTTATCCAATCTTTCCATCTGTATTTCATTTATTCTGTACTCTTCAACAACATCAGCTTCTGCCTCTACCTAGCAGCAGCCTAAAGCAAGGCCCGTGGGCCCAATCTGGGCCACCGCATTATAACTGCAGAAAGTGGGCCCTGCAACGGAGTTTGACAACACACTGTATTGTATTTGGTCTATTTTGAGTGCCATTTAATTATGCTTCGCAACATCCAAATCTTAATTTTTGTATGATAATTTCAGAACCTTTATCTGCAATTTTTGCAACCCTTTTCTGAACTTTTAAGGTGATTTTTGTCCTTTTTTGTCTTTACTGAGTAATTGTGGACAACATGCTGGCACCTTTAAATACATTACACATTTTGATCTGCATCCTTAACCTCTTAATCTCTCTATTTTTAAATATTGTTTACTTAACTCTTAAAAACAATTAACAATGTGGCTCTTGATTTTTAGGAAGAAGAAAGATATTTCAAACAGTGCTCAGGCTGTTGGATCACTAGACTTTAATTAAAGACTTCAGGCAGTCTTGGCACACAACGTGGAGTCCGAGCGTCCTAGCAAACACTTTTTCACGACCTCTTCGAGAATATCCTTCCACCTTCTGTCTTGTGTTTTCTTTTCTCTTTCCTGGAGCCCTGACACTCACCTGAAAGGAGCTATATGGATCACACAGACAATATTTGTTAATATTTCTTACTGCTTCCTCAAGGCCAAACCAGAGCATCTAAATTCTACCATGTAAGTTTATCTCTTCCTCCTCTTGTTTCACTCTGCTTGTTCATTCTATTGCTGTCCTCTCTCTCTCTCTCTCTCTCTCTCTCTCTCTCTCTCTCTCTCTCTCTCTCTCTCACTCTATAACCTTTCGTATCTTTATCCAACATTTTTTTCAACCTGTCCTGCTTTAATTAAGACAAACATATCAGCGCTGCTTGAGCCAGAGTCCTGCTGCTAAGCCTGGCACAGGTTTGTGGTCAGAGAGTCCCGGCGTCTTTGACCTGTTATGTGCTTCTTCTTTGTTATCACCCCCTTTTATACTTACTGCTTCCCTTCGTCACATTTCACCTCTTGCGTCTTGCTTGGCACGAGATGTTTTATAAAACAAACGTGTCAACAGCTGCATTAAGCGCCAATGTGTTAATAAAGTTTTTAAAGCAGCTTGGTGCACCTTCTGTTTCAGCTGGCAAATGGTCGGCTATCCCACCCAAACTGTTGTGTGTCCTAGCCATGACTTTGTCCACACAGCCAGGATCTCTGGACCTGGTGCCATGTTTATTACCCAGCGAGGGAACTGATAAGCATGATTGGACTGTGTGTGCATTCATATTTCTCTCCTTGTGAGTGCATTCTATGAACACAATGATAACAAATAATGATAAAAAAACAAAGCTTGAGGTACAACTAACAACAATAGAAATGGAAATGCTGTGTAAACCTCTGTAATGTCAGTGCACTAACCTTATTTAAAACCCTTTTTAGTTTACTTAATAGATAATGTGATTGATACTCAATTATAGTATATTTTTCAGAGATGCCAAATAAACACTTTAAATGTAAATATGACTAAAATATTCAAATAATAAATGAAATATGAAATAATATTTTTACTCAAATTAAAGCAGAGGACATAACCCTAAGTAATGTCCGCAGCCCTCCACTCAGACTGTATACAACGTTCCCCAATAACCTCCAGCAAGAAGATCATGCAGACTGCATGTAGCCTGATAGTCAACATTCTGGGCATAAAGGTCCACCTTTTACTTTTCATATTTTTGTTCGTTTTCCTGCCATTTTCATAATTTGTAATCTAATATTGTATCAACTTATGTTGCATAATGCACGCAGGTGTAAGCACAAGTAAAGACGGCGAGAAACGGAAAACAACAGAGAGAATAAAAGAAAAAGATAAGTTAAGAGTGTGTCTGAGTGTATACAATGTATAACAATGCTTCAAACGAAAGTATGAAGTGTGTGTGTGTGTGTGTGTGTGTGTGTGTGTGTGTGTTGTAAAAAAAGAGAGAGAGACAAAAATAGTAAAACAGAGGTGCACAAAGAGGAGCGGTTCATTGTCTGTGTGTCATCAAACAGAGACAGAACTGAATACCAAGACGTCGAGAGAGAGAGGTGAGAAAGGAGCATTGCACCTCAGTGTGTGAGGGATTTGTTATTTTGCGTAGTTTTCAGTGAAATGTGGCTGAGTTCTCACACTCATCACTGAGTGGTTAGGGGGGTTGCTGCTGCTTTTTTCCCTCACTCACTGAGCAGAATAATGAGATGAGATTTTCCATCTCCTGCTCTTCTTCTCTTCAGTTACTTTCCACACTCATTTTGCCATCCTTTTCCTTCTTACTGTCTTCACTGATTAGACAGTACAAGTTTATTGTAAACAAGAAAGAAAAGATTGGAAATTCTTCATTAGAAATAACACCTTGAGATTTAACTCGTTTTCAAGGGGTCCTCAACAACAATGAAACAATATAAGCACAATGAGAAAAAAACATTCCAACACAACAACTTAAACACAATTAAATGTAACAAAAAACCAACAAGAAAAATAAATAAACATTAGATTAGATCAAATAAGACATACAAAGACAGGAGATTATACTCCAAGCAGAGCATATAAATGGATAATTCTTTCATAAATAAGTCCAGTTATAAAACATAATTATAGAGGTTTAAAACTGATTCTATATTAAGAAGACAGGGCATTAATACATGTGGAAAGATGATAGGGATTGAACATTTACAGGTATATTATTCCAATAAGAGGGAGCTTTAAACATGAAGGCCTTTCTTAGTTATTGACTAAGAGACTGTATGAATATAAACAAATTGTCATAATTAGCATATGCAGTCTTGAGCTATGGCCAAAAACATGTTTTGTGACTTCACAGTGACCTTGATCTTTGAACCTCCAAAATATGAACAGTTCATCCTTGAGTCCAAGTGGATGTTTGCACCAAATATGAAGTAATTCCCTCCAGGCATTCCTGAGGCATAAAAGACCCTGTTCATGACTAACTCATCCACTGTGTTATCAGACGCCTGATTTTGTCTACCAGTGTCGGAAGTCAAGGACCAATTGTTGAAAATAATTTGGAAATCTGCCATTGTTATGACTGTAAACTGCATTATTTTCCATGTAAGAACAGAAACTTGACAGACATAACAGAAGTAGCTAAACGTGGCTGGTCTTGGCAAACAGTCAAACGATTATGGCTTTTCCCATTAAAATCTTTGGATGTGTCAAGCTCTTTGGTTTCTGTGTCTGATACTATTCAGCTATGATGGTCAGTCCTGTCTCTATTTGCACATTGTGTCAATGAATAGTACATGCACATGTGCCAAACTGCCATTCCTCATCATCATCACAAAGGCTTTATCGGTCAGCAGAGATCCGATGATAGATGGTATATATTTGTGTGTGTGTGTTTATGGACACGCTTGTGCCTGTGCACAGTATGTGTGCCTGTGCAGTAGGATAAAGTATACATGATGTATACATTTATGTGTGTATTTTCTCAGTGTGATTGTGTTTCTGTGTGTGAGAGAGAAAGAAAGAGAGAGAGAGAGAAGGAAAAAGGCAGAAGCCAAACTTGAGGCCTGAACCAGTCCAGACTACCGTTACTCTCCACCCGCCAATGCCTTACTAATGTTGTGTGTGTATTTTTATCTTTTCTTTTACATTCTGAACCAGTTGAGTTACCAGTCCAGCATTAGTTATGTCATCATCAGCAGTGAATTTATACCATCATCATACCTTTTTTTCCACAGCTGATACACAGTAGCCATTAACAGAAAGGCGAGCTGTCAATAACTGCCAGCCTTATGGTGGCTGCGCTTTAGGCAGATGAGCATCCCGCCAATAACAAACAGTAGACATGAGTGATTTTTGTCATGCAATACAAAGATCTTAATTTTTGCTTTGTTCAATAAAGGAATTCCCCAGTTTCATAAAGTATTATAAAACACATTATTTACTCGGTTAGAAGTAAACAGCATGCAACCATTTACATAAATATACTGTTCATACATATTGTACATTGTGTACATATATGACACACATTATATTTAGTTATGTCATTGGTTTTAGTGCCAAAAGGCACAGCTGCTATGTTTTAAGTCTACATCGACTTGCTAATCTCCTGTTCAGCAGTGACAGCTTTTCAGTGAAGTGTGTGATGTTCAGCCGCGTAGGACAGAGTAAGAAGTTACATTGATTCTGTGCTTCACTATGAGCCTGACTTAAGTTTCCAGTCTTGTACTTGTGCTGTTTATTTCACCGAAGAGAGCTTTGCTAACATCTTTTTCTTCTAACTCAACAAATAAAAGGTTTCTTCCGTTTATGCCTTAACTCACTAGTTTGTCCCTGTAATGGTCAGCTTTTTGTTGCAGCATTGGTTTATGCATCATGGTGTTAAAGAACGTCATAAATTATTTTCCAAAATATTCTATATATTTCCACTGTTGGAGCAAACAAAGATTTGGGAAAGTGGCATTATTGAAATTAGGTTGTGGTGTTGTCTTGTGAGTGGACCATTCACGCTCTCCGATTGTCCGTGACCAGTCACCATCGGCCCAAGTCCTATGTGAATGTCCGCTTGCAGCCCAAAATTTGTCACTGCACAGACGATATGCATAACAAGTGCCAACTTCCAACTGTGTATGCTCCACGTTCGTTCCACACTTGTATGCACCTCCAACTGGTTTGCCAAGAAGAAGACGACAACAAAATGGATTTTTGTTTTGAGGAGAAGGTGCGAGGAGATCTGCAGTTAATGTTCTAAATTTGAATATTATTCGAAAGAAAATTCGATTCGATTCGATTCGATGGTGAAAAAAAAGAGATCTGACTGAGATTGAGATCATACTGGAGATGTCAGCACAACAGCAAGTAGGAAGCTTTCAGGTAATCTCATTGTGATGTTCTTCCAGCCAGCTCACAGCAAGTTAGGACACATGGTCATGGACATTATGCATACAAATAGATATTGTGTGTGTGTCTGTGTGTGTGTGTGTGTGTGTGTGTGTGTGTGTGTGTGTGTGTGTGTGTGTGTGTGTGTGTGTGTGTATGTGTGTGTGTGTGTGTTTGTGTGTGTGTAATTCTACTCACCCACGGCCTTGAGCGAGGTGTACTTGTTGAAGCCAATTCCCAGGTTGTTGTGAGGGTGAGACAAGGCCATGGCTGGACCAAGGGGAGACAAGGCTGCGTTGTTCAAATGGTTATGATCTGAGGGAGAGAGAGAGAGAGAGAGAGAGAGAGAGAGAGAGAGAGAGAGAGAGAAGGTTTCCATTTAAATGTTGTGCACATAAAAAAAATACATTTCAGAAGTGTCTGCCAGAGGAAATGCAAATCAGTCAATGTTTCCATCAACTAGTGTTTTGAGAATATTCTCAAGAGGGAGTAACAATATTTCAAGTCCTCTGTAACTCTGGTACATCAGGGCCTTTTAGGCTTGATTCTGACTTAAGATGACATTAATGTTTTTGTCCTCGAAAAACACAATGTTTGCAAACAGTATCCCGAATGGGACATAAATGTCTTTTTCTGGGAGAATGGATGTAATGGTTTAGCTGAGGCTGGATAACCATTTGCAAATTCTATCAGCCCTCATTACATACTGTTTCTGCTTAAATGTATACATGTATTCATAAGGCCTTTAGCTGTGCAGGTTGCACAGGACAGAGACTTAATGTAGGTCTACCGTTAGAAAACACACATGGACAGCTGACAAGCAAAATAACTAACCTGTAATGTAAACACATGCATGTCTTCTTTGTGTACTTTATTTATGAGAAATCATGACAATATGATTCACAGAGTTTAAATGTCTGTATCATTGTTGTATGTATCATTCAATTGGGAATCTAAAATTGGAAAAGGAAAAAAAACCTGAGAACTTAAGTTAATGCAAGTCAAAGACAGGAAATGAAAAGATGGTCCAGGGACTGAATCTAATTTGTATATTTAAGTCTTCACTTGTGAACAGATAAGCTGAGCTCCGATCATGGATTTTGCTATCGATCATGTGATCCCGTCTGTTTGTAGAACCTGCAAAAAGTTGTTTGCCTTCAAGAATAATATGTTTCAGCTCATTGTTTTGGTTTGAAAAAGTTACACTTTACGTTCAGTCTCACTGCTCTCATCAACCTTGTTTCTGGCAGCAAAAACGTTCTAAAAATCCAACTGTATGCCACCTGCCGAGCACCGTTTAACAGACAGACAAAGTTAGTCACTAGCTAGTGAACATAGTGGAGCATTTAGTAGCTTAAGAGCCTCATTTTGTTTTTTCCTCTCTCTCTTGAGTTGGTGGAGACCAAAACAGAGCTAAAAGGAGAGTGAATATTGGAGGTACATTCAACAGCTGTTGCTAAATGGATTAATGTAAGTTTAATTAGTAAACGTAGTGACAGCAGTGACAGTTTCATATAAAAAAAAATCTGAATAAAATGAAGTTTCAAATAACTAATCAAATGCTGTGTTTGTGTACGTACACATGCTTGGTCAATAAAGCTGATTCTGATTGGAATTCTGAAAATGTTGCCACTTCAAGTCTAAAACTTCAACTGTTTCCCATTGGGTTGGAAAAACCCTCACACACACGCATAAACAAACCCACAAACCTGACACTCACGTCCACCAGCCCCATGATGACTGAGACGCATCAGTGAGAATGGAGTGAAGGGGGAAAAAGGAGAGCAAGTGGAGAGAGAGCGGGCGAGGCAGAGAGAAAGCCAGGGAGCGAGGGATGTGACACCAGCGCTGACTGATTGAATTAGAAATAGATCTTCGCTTCCCCGTGTAATTGATATGCAGTGATGACACGCTGTGTGCGGCATGGAGTGCAGGGATGCACGACTGTGTGTTGTAATTTAATGCGTGTGTAGCTGTGTGTGTGTGTGTGTGTGTGTGTAAAATGTGAGTTGTTATTGTCTTATGTGAACTGCTGGTACCACATGTTCTCCTCACTCATTCATCTGCCAACTCTTCAAAAAAGATAAATTTAAAGGTGCATAACCTTCAAGCAAATTAACACAAATAAAAGCAATATATAAAACAATAAATAATTTGGGGTCATTACTTAAAGGTGCTGAATCTCAAAGTGCTGAACCCCAAATTCAGAGCATATCTATGGTTTAGGGGTTTGCCTCCACACGGCTCTTAACATGGCGACAGCTGAGCTGGCGGATAGCAGCAAACGTTGCTAATAGCACGAACACAAACAACGGCAACGCTGTTGACAAAGCAAACAGTGTTAACTTTGGTTGTAAACGAAGGGTGGGCATAAGCTTCCGCGACGAAGCTGTGGGTTGTGACAGCGTTATCAGTGCCGAGCGGTGACGATTAGCTAGCCAGTGAGGAACACACACTGGTACCCACATGCACACGGGGTGACTTCATTCTCTGCTCAGGAAGACATTACTTCACTGTATCTTTACATAGAATATAGTTGTTTGCAGCTATATTAAGGCTCAGAAATGCAGAGTTGGAAAATGTTGCACCTTTAAAGGTAGAATTGTAGGATATTCCTAAAAAACATAGATTTTATACAAAAGTAATCCCTCTCAATCATCACTTATGACCCACAAAGTGTGTGGCGGATTTTGTATCTGCAGAGACCTCTGCTTGTATTTTCTTATTTCTCTGTGATCGGGACTTTTCCTGGCGTCACCTTCTTTAAACGATTGCAAGTACACATATAAAGGGAAGCTACTAAAATGGTGGACACAGCGTAGAAAAAAATGCAAATACAGCAAATGGGAAACGCCAAGTGGACAAAGTTTCTTAAAAAACAACTGTGAATCTTGGGCACCGTAAACCTGAAAACTACAAATTTACAAACTGCAACCTACAAATCCTGCTCGTTCTGCCTTTAATACCGACATTTAAAAGAACAGCTTTTGCTCTTTAAGTGTCCTACATTCATGTTTTTAAGCATTCTTCTACCGAGCCAACAACAGTGGAAATAATGAGACAGAGAGAGAGAGAGAGAGAGAGAGAGAGAGAGAGTGAGAGAGAGAGAGAGAGAGAGTAACAGAAAGATATAGGGAGAGTTGAAGGCGAAAAAAATCAACTAATTGATGGATAGCTCCCTGGCCGGTCTCCAGTTTGACCACAGGGCTGTTCCTGGCCACCAGAGAGAGAGAGAGAGAGAGAGAGAGAGAGAGAGAGAGAGAGTCTCATTATAAATCTTGTACAGCCTGCTTTGACAATACTGTACAAAATAACAGTCATGCTAATAAAGCATGAGATGTGATAAGGTATATGGGATACGGAAGACACGATGTGCAACCATTTATTACTCCTTAAAAAAGTTATTATAAACATTATTATAAACATGACGTAGTGAAAAGTGAAAAGGCCATTTCTCCATTGGTACAGGAGGGTATAAGAGTTCAGAAAATATTTTTTCTCCAACACAAAACACAACGAATATCACACATGAAAATGCCATTTTACATAACTGTCACTGTAGGAGTGATACTAATTAATTAGTAACACTCCTACAGTATTCCTAATTAAAATTAAGGACTTGGCATTTTAAATAAGTCTGCATAAATTTATTTTTTCCACTTGGGTGCAGCAAAATTAGCTGTAAACACGACATCAGTTGATATGGCTAACGTGTTAGCAAACAGTGGCCTATTTACACTTCAAGCAGATACGGAGAAATATTAGCATTCTTTTGAAGTCGTGTTTCTGTCCACCTGATGAACATAAATCCAATTTTCACTCTTCTTTTAGCTCTATTTTTGATCTCCTCCAGCTCTTCATGCAAATATCTGGTTCTTAAGCTTCTTAATGCTCCACTATGTCCACCAGCATGTTTCAAGTCTGTCTGTTGTTATAGAAGGTAACATACTGTGGTTTTTACTACGTGGTAGTGAATAGGTAAGTAGTGGGCCGTAAAATGTAAACAGTGAGCTGAAAGAAGCTAAAATGCTGAACTGACGGGGCTGCAGAGTTATCTATTGGATTGCCACCTTTCACAATACACATAATCATTTCATGCAATGGTACTATAGGAATATCAATTACTGCAGCTTCAGTGTTTGCATTGGGTTCAGTGGACATGACGAGCTCACTCAGGGCTGTAAAATATTTTTCTTCATATGAATTAGGAACTGCACATTGGATACCAAAGTCCCATCTTTTTGCAACCGAATTGAATTTCTCTTTGTGAACAGAGTGTATTTCCATTTTAACACGTCATGTTAATTTTATGAAATGTCAGGACAGCTGCCAATTTTTATGAGTAATCGCATAGACTTCTTGCTTTAGTCACTTTTCTACTATTCATATACGATCATATTGTAAGAGCAAGAGAGAGCAGATTGAAAAGGGAATAAATTCTTCCCTGTACTCTGTATTCTTGAATAAATTCTCTCTGAATGTCCTACATTTTTCCTGTGAGTGTGTGTGTGTGTGTGTGTGTGTGTGTGTTCATGAGTGTGTGTGCATTCTTTGATGTACTATAGTATGGAGGCCTCAGAGGAGAAGCACTCATAAGAATTCAAATTTATGTTTATTAAAGAAAAGCAGAGAAGGAAATGAGGACTTAGAGTATATATGAATGTAACTCAAAATGTGTGTGAGTGAGAATAATAATGTTTAGATATGGTTTGGAGCATATTATTAAGGTAGTGTGAGTCCTGCATGGCTTGTGCGTGTGTTGTTGTGTTGTTTTTTGCATGTGCATGCTTTGTTAACAGCATCCATTTGTTTTTGTTTGTTTGTGTGTGCTTGCAAGAGTACTCTGTGTGTGTGCATGTGTGTGTGTGTGTATGTGTGTGTAGTGTGTGCAGCAGGCAGCAGAGCACCGCTGGGTGATGGCCTAATTCAGCAGGGCTCAACATCAAAGAGGCAGACTGCTGCAAGGGCTTCAGCCAGCCTTACTCTGACATGACTACTGTCACACACAGAAAAAGAAAGAGATGGAAGGAAAGAAGAAGAGAGGGAAATAGATGGAGGGAGGAGGGAGTGGCATGGATAGCAAGAAGGTAGACTAGGAGACTCCTGTGTTGCTTAATGCATTGTGCATAAGACTCACAAGGAGGGAGTTTGACTCTTGCTAGCCACGCAGGCTAAGATGAGTGCACTTATAGAACTGTAGGGCACACTGGATGAACAGCCAAGTGGCGTATATGTCACATCATTTCATGTAAGTGTATCAGAGAAGGAGAGGGAAAGAGAAAAATAAGGACTGAGAGGGCAGGAACGGTCAAAGGAGGCCATGAAGGAGAACTTTTACTTCATAACACATTTTGAAAAAATCATCTTTGGACTGCACAAGGGATAGCACATTTTCTATATAAGTGTGTAACAAAGAATACAAAGAATGTTCCTAGAGTGATGAACCAGCTGTTTAGGGGACTGGCTTCTTTGTTGGCCAACGTGCACATAAGATTATTAGAGCAGAAGCTACAAAATCATACACGTGTCCTTATTCGCTGCATGCAACCAGCGTTACCTCACAAATTTGAAAACTATTATTTGTAGAAAACCTACACAGAAAAACAAATACTAATAATATAGATAATATTACAGTAAATAAGACAGCACAATTCTTACATTATTACTGATTATTCCTTACTGACAACAAATGAAAAGATGAATAAATACAATGCTGATGATGTTAAACTTCCAGTTCAGCCCCATATGCTAACTTGAATGGGTATAAAATTATTTAGTCGTTCGGAATTGATCAAATTCTGATAGTTGACCGAGTCATTTCGCGCTCAAAACAATGTATCCGTCGTTTTAACAGCAGCAACAGTAGCGACAGTAACAGTAAAGTATGGCACAAGTTTAACTAACTGGGTTGTGATTGGCCACAGGCACGCAGCATGCTCTCATGACAGGCACACAGAGAGGGCTGCTAAAGAGGCTCACAGGGTCGGATGGACTTTAAAAACTTGATGGATTTTTTGACAGTCCACCAGCCCACTAATGTGGTGGGCCAGTGCACCGCTGCAATCACGAGAGTGGTGCTGATCTTCTCGTCTAGCTCTTGACTAAAATGCCAAACTATTTCTTTAAATATCAGGATTTTCCCTGGTAGGTGAACGTGTACATGAAATGTAATTTCTAAATGACTTGTTGAATGAATGATTGCATGATCGCACACCTAAAATAATTCAACAATCCTTTACACATACAGTATATCATTTCGTGAAATTATACATATGAGTTATTTTGGGGTAAAGCAAACACGAATCTACAGCAAATCTAGATTTTCTTTGAAAATATTTAGAAGCTGTAAATGTGTATATTATGCACATATTTCTATTTCTCAGCCAGCTTTAAAGCAATATGTATCTATGTGTGACTATTTCAAAGCTAATGTAGGCACTGACACAATTTTATAATATTTAACTGTATTCTGTCATATATCAACTATTTTAGTATGAGTTTATTTTTAAATGATGTCAGCTGCAGCTACAAAATGTCGAGACAATACAATCTCAACCAGGAACATGTTAGATAACTGCACTCTTTGCATGTTAATGCTTTCATTGGGTGGCATGTGTGTAACATATGGGCCTCCTTCATTATTGTTGTTCTAGTGTGCTGGAAAAAATACACGTGTGAGGTATATCGTGTTGTACGTACTTTAAATCATGCAAAGAAAACATCTATAGCGTATCAGAAGATGCTGCTTAGCTGAGCTCTCTTCCTGTCCTCTCCCTTCCTTCCTCCTATTCTCTCTCCATGTGTCTTTTTTATCTTTATCTCTCTCTCTCTCTTTCTCTCTTTGTGTATCACCTAGTTTTTCTCTGTTACATTTCCTGTCATATGCCTCTTCCGCTCATGTCTTTTCCCCTTCCCCTTCCCTTCCCCTCCCTCCACCCTCTTTCCTTTCTTACTCACTTGTACTTCCCATAACTCTTCTTATCTTACTCTTTTATTCCCTCTCCGTGATTGTGAGGCAGGCCATCTGTTGTCTTGCAATGAAGCAATGAAAGCAATGTGTGGGGAGCACTCATCCACCTGTAATTTTTTTAAAACCTCTACCATAATTTTTAGTATAATTGATAGATGTGCAAACAAGCATGAAAAGGGGTTGTTTTTGATTCTGTGGGGTGTTTGCAGCATATTTCTCAGAAATCACAAGTTTTATTTTTCTCAATTGCTACATTTAACATGCAGTAAACATTTCCTAGCTGGCTTTTTTTAGTGGCAAAAGGTTTAAACTTCTGAAAACTGGCACATAAAGACAGTGATGAAATGACTAGAGAGAGTTGTTGCACCCATTACTTGCCCACTCATTCAATGCCTCTCTCCTACTTTCTTTCTTTAGTCTCGCTCTTGTTTGTATGTGTTAAATGGAGTAAATGGAGTCATTTCAGTACACTGAGTCTACTGAGGAAGTCTCTCCGTCATCGCCCCTCCTTTCTTTTTCCGTCTCACACTCTATTTGCATGGTAAACAAGGGCTTGTCCCAGGATAACGCCATTATTTTCTGACTTCAGCCCACACATTGGATGCATTGAACTTTGACTGTCTGTCTGCTCAGCACTTTACGTAATGCAGTGCGACGCTATACATCTGCACACGCAGAGACACACAAACAAACATACACTGGGGTGGTAATAAACATGGGGATTGACAACGCCTTTTACTTTGAACACCTAGTTGGGGAAGGCATAGAGAAGTGGAAGAGAAACAGACTAATAAAGGGAGTTAGAAAAGTAAATGAAGGAAGGACATAAGGCAGAAAGGAACAAAGGTAAACATATATTGAAAGATCTTGAAACCAATTGTCAAAATTCTACAGTGATTTAATTTCAACTCAGAAAACATAAAATTGTCACTGACATTGCGACTACGTGAGGATCTTATATTAGTCCTACTGAATGGCAATATCAACATATAAAGAATGCTTAAACCTGCAATCATTGATTATGTTGGCCACTTTGGAGCAGTGAAACAAAACTAGTAGCTTTAAAAAGCACTTTGAAGAGTCATATCAAGTTGAAATGATAACATGTTAAAAAAAAGTTCCCTATTTACACATACAGGAGACATGTAGCTACACATTAGCATTTATTTGGAGTCATATTTCTGGGCACCTGATTAATGTATTTCCAATATTCACTCTTTAAATTCTGAGGTTGGACACATAGATAATAAGAGCAGTGAAACTAACCCAAAAGAAAGATTCTAAAATAATTCACTGAGCTGAAGGAAACTGCAGTTAACTAATGCAGAGAGTTATATATTATTATCTGTCGTTTGATTCATTGTTAAAATAAATATATTGATTAGTGCAGCTTTCAGTAAATGTATTACTATCGAAGAAGGAATAAAGACAGATAAATTTGGTAGATTACTGTACTCTATGTAAATGTTGTTAATGATATGTCACAAAAGTAGGAATGAAAGATGGGAGCCGTAAAAGCTGATGAAGGGGAATCACAGGGGAGAGGGAGTGAGAGATGAAGAGATGGAATACATAAAAGAAAAAGAAAGAGGACGCAAAAGAGCAGAGAATGTCCCTCTCACTTTTCATCTTTGCCAGAACATAGATCAGATGTTTTCAACACCATGGGGAGAGCAATCAAGTGTCCCACTGAGATTTCAACTGTTTCACTTCAGCACAATGGACAGCGTCATTAGCCTCAATACCAAACCACATCTCACCCATTACTCCTTTGACTTAAATGAACAGTAAAGAGCGACACAGAACGTGGGGAGAGGCTGTTCCTCTTCACAATCTTTTTCTGCAACCTTTGCTCCTCCCACTCCTTTGCCTTTTTTCCCTTCCTTTGGTCCCTCAACTGTTTCCTGTTTCTCAAATAAACTGTCAAGTTGCAGCACACTAAATCTTTGTTCATCTAGATTTCGTAGTCTGGCTGGTTAACCTGTCAGGCATAACTTAAAAAATGTGCAGCAACAGGTAAATGCAGTAGACTAATAAGTTTCTTTGCACACACAAACACTTAGAGACTCTCTGTAGCTGTAGTCATGATGTGTGTTTGATAATTAGTTGGTATACGCATGCATGAGGGTGTACGCATTCTTTTGTGCTTGCATGTGCATGTTATGTAACAGTAAAGCAAATGGTGTGAGTGAATCTCTTTATTCCCTTATTTCTTTTTCATTATCTACAAAGAGCTTCTCTAACTCTGACAGGCGTCTGAAGTCCCACAGGCCCCCCCTCAAAGTCCCCATGACTCATTCTATCTCCCCCTTCTCTCTCTCTCCCTCCCCCTTCTCCCTCTAATTGTTCTTCAAGGAACAACAAAGCAAACCCCTGGCCACCGCTTCTTAACTTTTGAGGATTCAATTATTCAAAAGAGGTAATTGTACTGCACAGTCATCTAAAACTCACTCGCTAACCCACAGACACTTACTGATGTTTTCTGTGTTCTTGTTTCTTTTTTTCTATCTCTGTATTTGTAAGCAATCTTGTAACCTTGTGTGTGCATCAAATTGTGTGTGTGTGTGTGTGTGTGTTTGTGTGTGTGTGTGTGTGTGTGTGTGTGTGTGTGTGTGTGCGTGTGTGTGTGTGTGTGTGTGTGTGTGTGTGTGTGTGTGAATTGGTACATGCACAATTTGTGTGTGTGTATTGTTGGTACATGCACAATATGTGTGTGTTTCATAATCATCTCCAGCTCCCTCTAACAGCTGCAGATATTTGGAGAGGTGAAGAAATCCTCGTTATGAAACAGGACTCAATTCAGGTCTCCTACATTAATCTAATTTGCCTGAACTAATCTTTCATGAAAGCATTTCACATCAATTGCCTCGGAGTACGCAGGGTTTGGTGCACTACAGAGGTCAAGTGAGGGTCATTTGTATCTCTCAGCTTATTGATGACAGATCTAAAACAACCATTGTCTCTCTCTCATTATCTTACATTTGTGACAGTCATAAACTCTCTGTATGACCTTGTTTAACACTCTGATGCTCAGCACGAGTCAAAAGTGAGCAGAGTGAATTACTTTGTTTTGTATTTTTGCTTGTTCATTATTGTATTACTGACTATCTCATGAATTCCTCAAAACATATTTCAGCATTATCTTATTTTATTTTGGCAACATATTTTTGTCTCAGTACCCTAATAATTTGCAACATTGGTCAAAAGTGACTCGTATCTATTCTCCGGAATGTATTCTCAATAGAATCTTTTATTTGTTTTCATATTTGCACGAATTAACATATTTTATTGCGGACCACACCCCTCAAGGTCACTGTTTCACCTTTCTAAATGAGTGCCTTGTCACAACTGTCATAACACATGGATGTTTTCCTGTACTTTTCCCATTGTAATGAATCATTTCCACCTACATCATTCTGTAAAAATATGGTTCTATGGTTAGGAAGATTATAGAATAGTTATATGTAAATTATATTATATATATATATATATTGTGTTCTTGCTAACTAGCTGTTAATCTGTGACAATATCTAGCTGTTGACCTATTTGTTTAGGCTAGTTGAGTTGGTTGGTTGGTAGGATGTTGGTTCGTCAGTTTGTTTTTGGTTGGTAGGTTTGTTGTTTTTTGGTTGGTCTTTGGTTTTTGTATCACTACCCCACTAATGCACAACATGTGTCAATAATGACTCTTATCTATTCTCTGGTTGGTTCGTTGGTTGGCCTTTTGTTGGTTGGTTATTGGTCGGTTGGTTTTATCACTACTCCAATAATGTGCAACACAAGTAAAAAATGACCCACATCGATTCTCTGGTTGGTTTTTTTTTTTTTTTTGTATAACTACCCCAACAATGCGCTACATTGATCTAGATGTTGACCTATTGTTTCAGTTAGTTGAGTTGGTTGGTTGGTTAGTTGGTCCAGTGGTGGGGGTCTGAGGGGCACAGACAAAAAATATATGAAGGGCAGCAGCTGAATGCAGAGGGGCACCATCGTGCAAAATGTTTTATGGCATGTGGGGCAGACTTAATGACCATACATTTTATTTTTGCCATTGAAAGGGCAATCTAGAAGGTCTGTGAACAGCCTCTAATAGGTTCAAATGTGTGTCTCACTGCAGTGGGTGCATACAGGTACACTCTTTCCTGCTGTACTTAGATAACTAGTGAATTATTGAGCTAATCTCAGTGATGAACATGACCTTTCATCACAGAGACCAAGCAGCCCCCGGGCTTCACTTTACACTCACAAATCTCTGAAACTCAACTCAAAGACTGGCTTCAAGAGAGTCAGACCATTTCAAGTCACACGAGACATTCCTCCAGCATGAATTAATTTTTTCAGAAAAGTTGATTTCATTACATGATCGCAGCATTACTGCCGCACAGCATGAGTGTTAACTAGCACAAACATACATTTCTCCATATAACCTTATGGCCTTTAGTTTGATATGGTTTTAAGTTCAAAAGCCTTTTTTTTCAAAAGCCTTTTTTTATTAATTATAATTATTCACTCCTCTCAGTAGAAATGTAATCCTTTCACACCAACTTGTCTTTAGGGTGTTTTACTCTGCCATCCCTTTACTCTACCATCGACTGGAACATAAAAGTGTATACTATACATTTTTTTGTATCGAAGTGCAGTTTTTCGGCTTGCTTTTCCTTTACAGTTCTCTTTCGGGATTACCCTTATGAGCCCACCTGTCAGATGCCTTGCTCAAATTTATTTTTTGTATTATTTTTATGAGATAAAACCATCTGTTTAGTTCTTGGTATGGGTCCTGGTCTGCATGCTTTCCATTCAGAGTTTTGTCAGGTAATTTGACCCAAATCTTTTAAGCGATTGTGAATATGCATGAAAACTCTAACTAAAACAAAGTTTAATTGGGATTTAGTTGCTATAAATCCCTGACATCCATCCTGTTGTCCCACCAAGAGAATCTGGAAACATGTATCAACATTATATTAGCATTGAATCGAAGCAACCTGTATCTTTCACGTCAACTTCCCTTCAAAGACTCATGAATGTATCTCTTGTACAATAACTATGATCTTGTGTATTTTTCCAGAAAGACATATGGCGATACCAGTGGTTATATTAAACCTTTCTCTGGCCAGGTAACTGTCACAGTTGTTTAAAAAAATGTCCAGATCAGATTCTTCACTTGGTGTGTCAAAAAACAGACACGTCCTTACTATTTATTGTTCTGTGTTCTTTTGTACCAGAGTAAATGTCAAGTCTGGCATTAGAGATTTAGAGGCCTACTCCTCCTCATCCAAAAACACATTTGAGTTGTGACCAGGGGCGAATATACCTATAAAAGAGGCGAGGGAAGAAAATAATTGATACATATTGTTCATTAAATCTAATTTATTTCGTGTGTCTGTCAGAGTTAGGGCCATGTCTTTTCTAACTGATTCAGTAGCTGTCCAAGGGCCATAAAAACTGTTGAACCTGTCTTATGAGCTGCAGGTAGGGAACCAACATTATCAGCAATATGAGGCGTGACCAGTGCACTTAAAAAAAAAAAATCCAGCAGGTGAGAATAATAATAAAAAGGTTGTAGTTCGTGTCTATATCACTGTTATAATACTGAGATAATTAAGCTTTGTTTAAAGAATAATTTGTTTTCATGGGTATTGCTTATTGTTTAAAGAGTACGAAGAATGAATACTTGATGAATGTCAGCAGACAGAAACAATACATATCAAATCTGGATGCTTGATGTTTGCTGGTGAGTGTGTGTAAAACAGGCATGCAAAAAATGACTTGTAAATAAGGCTTAAAAAGCATACGCACATGGTCAAGGTCAGTGAGAACACACACGTATAATACAACATATGGACACACTTTCACCTTCCAATCATTGCCAGGTTGTGTGAAAGGAGATCATCAAGCGTGGACTAATTATGTATGCATGCATCCAGACAGGAAGAAAGGGCACGAGGTGTGCATATTAGTCTCTCTATGAAATATTACTGAATAGACCTTTGATGCAGCCAAAGGAATATAATAAAGGTGAGAGGAGAGGAGATATAGAGGAAGAGGGAGAGGGAGGGTGCTGGGAATAGAGGAGGAAGAGAGCATGGAAAGAAAGACAGAAAGTCAGGGATGTGATGCATCGTCTAAAACGTTTGCTGGAAAAAAATGAGGATAGGTTACAGTGAGAGCGAGTAAAGTAAAAGAAAATGAAAAACATTGCTGACTTGGTTTTGAGGAATTGTAGCTGGGGAAAAAAGAGTGTATGCGTGTGAGTGTGTATAGATGTTGTACATGCTACAAGCCTATCATTACACAAGAGCTGCCCTCCCTTAGTGTCACTTTAATAGTGTGGCCTCTGAAGTTGGCCCAATCTCTTGTGTTGTAATTTGATGTATAATGGATGATGACAGTGATACACAATGTGTGTATGTGCGGCTGTGTGTAGGTTTATAAGCTCCTCGGCATGTTAGCGGGATGCTCCCCATTTACTGGACAACCATCCAAGTAGGTCCATACACGCACAGCTACATGGCCACACACATGGATGCCTGATAAATATGCACAACTCCATCAGCCATCCACCCAAACACACACTCACTTTGACTTGTGGTTAATAATGAATGATAATAAGAAATGTAGATTGGTAGCAAGGTGAGTCTGACTGTTCTACAGTTAAGATCTGCAGTATTTTATGTGAAACTGACAATGCAATCAGAGAAAAAGAGAGAGAGAAAGAGAAGAGGAGATATATGACTGTTCATTGACTATAAATGTAAATATGTTGAACTGTGTCTTTCAACAATAAGGTTAAATACTAATGTAGAGTAAATATATTTTAAATGGCATTCTTATTTTGTACTACTTACATGGCTGAACTGAGGTATAGCTGAAACAAATGACCAAAGTTGTCTTTTAAAAAGGTGACGTGTGTAGGATTAGGTGGCGTCTAGCAGTGAGGTTGCATATTGCAACCAACTGAAACTGCTCATTTTGCCAAGCGTGTAGAACTACGATGGCCAACGCAAATGACGTGAAAACGCGAATGGCCTTATCTGGAGCCAGTTTAGTTTGTATGTTCTAAACTACCATGGAAACATGGGGATTGGCTCCGTGAAGAAGATCCGCTTCTTATGTAGATATAAACGGCTCATTCTAAGCTAACAAAAACACAATTGTTCCTTTTTTAAGACGATTATACACTAAAGACAACACAATTATTAATATTACATTAAATTTCTGACAAAAGATCCCCTTTCCCCAGTTCCTTTAAAGAAAAAATTGCTTTCCTTCATTTCATATCCCGCTTTCTTTTCGTTATCATTGTAAATTGAATATATCTGGGTTTTAGACTGTTGGTTGGATAAAACCAGACTCTGTAAACATATAATTACCTTCTTTTTTTTTATTGATTCATTAATCAATCAAATAAAATAAAAAATAATAGATATATAAATATGAAAATATTTGTTTTCAGCCCTAAATTGATAGTACATTTACCTCTCATACATTTTGTGTGCGAGGGTGTTCGTGTGTATTGTAGACCCTGTCCCAGTTTGCATGTATGTGTATATACATTTATCGATGCATGTGTGTGCATTTGTATGTTTGTGTCATGCTTGTTGACTCTAACTCCCCTCTGTGCTGTGCTAGTGCTCCCTGGCTAATTGTGGCAGGCCTGTATGTGATTGTAGAGGTGATAGGCCTCTCTACTCTCTCTAACAACACAGGCACGTACCCTATCGTATTAATTCCCCTGCGTGTGTGTATTTTTCCATGTGTAGAGACACATATTCTCCAGGCAGCGGCTGTGGTGGTGGAATCGCTCAGCTCACTTACTTCACGCAGCACCATAAAAACCCAGCAGCCAGTAAGCCTTGTCCTTCACTCTATGGCTCCCACTACAACACTTGGCAAGGGGCGACTGATCAAGAATATGAACTGCAAACCTACGGTGGAGAAAAAAGCTCGTACAGCATCTTAGAATTATACCCATGAAGGTAACAAAAAAGAAAAAAGACAAGGTTTTCAGCTCTTCATGTGGTGCTAAATCATGTGAATAGCTTTTTAAAATCCTCCACAGAGGCAACCATTAGAGTAGAGCCACCTACCCAGCATTTATTCTGCACGTGTTGTTCATGTTTCTCCAGCATTTACCCTTGGTGGTGCATGTTATAGACCTTGACGCGTTTCAGCTACTCAAACACCCAAAGATGGATTGATGTAGTTCTGAACTATCTCATCTTTTGTGTAGGTGTCGTAGTGACCTAAAATAAGTGGTTTTCAAAAATGTCTTCTTTTTGTTGCCGTATAGATGGTGACATGGACTGATTGAACTGAGGGTGAATAATGACACTAGCACAGGCACAAAAACCTCAAACACTCTTTTAATTTTAACTTTCAAGGTGACACTATTATCCACGGTACATTTTAAAAGAAAGCACAGACAACCTTCGACATGAAAAGCTAAGAAAAGCAAGTCAATCAATTTTGCTTACTTAGATATTGATATTTTCCTGGGTCCAAATTACAACACATTTTTACATTCTAACTTATTATGTTGTTGTCTGGATGAAGTAACTTCCTGAAGTCCCCTCATGGTAATTCTACAGACTCCAGGAAGTTAATGTGCCCGGTAATAGTCTGGCACATAAACAACCCTAAAACCGAACTATTTCTTTAAAACTATCTGTATGGTTACCACCTTTTTGTGATCTACCATTAGATAGAGTGAACTACCATGTCTTATTAAAGCTGCATCACAACAATATTAATTGAAATTAAGGATGCCATTTTTCATACACCTTATATGGAAAAGTCTCAATGTCACGTGTCATCAATTTGTAAACACTTCCCTGTGAATCTCCGTTATCTCCCTCTGATTAATCATTCTCTCCACCCCAATCTCACCTTCACTTCGTCAAGTGTGTCATTAATTTATTTATCCTTTACTTTCCCGGTTTAATGGCTGCGGTAGCCTGAATAAAAATAAAAATCATATCTCCACACATGAACAGGCTCTTTCCCAATAGCCTCCCCAGGGCCTGGGGGCAGCTAATGGTGGAGTAACCACTGCCTCACGCAGCAAAAACTAGAATGCATGCAAAGTTTGGAAAAGAAAAATGGAAAAATACAGATGAACACGAAACAAAATATCATAAAATGATTAGTCTATGGGATATTATTTACCACTGCCAGGCAAACTCCATTTATTCTCCGCAGTCTTTCTTTTTTCCTTTGCTTTTAAACCCCATCTCTCTATGGCTCCTTTACACTCACATACACACTCACAGGAACCGTACAAAATAGACTGCCCTGCCCCTCCGTGAATACACACACCCCACACCATAAGAGCTGACATTTGCGCCTCTTTTTTTTGCCAGGTCTTATTAATCCTGTAATGCCACCCAATGTATTAAGTCCTGTCCTTGTCTCACCTGTCATGTCTTGCTTCATTATCATGAACATTTTACATGCAGTATTTGCTATATTGCTGCTGTAATACTTCATGTGAATTTGAAATAGAAAAATAATTCTGTATTGTCCACCAATAGATGGTATACATTTACTGACCAGATGCGCTGTGTATCATTGAGGGAATTACATTGAATTAGAAGTGAGGAAGTGGAAATAGAGGATGAACGTACAGTATCTTATGAATAATATTACAGAAGATGTGAAACTAAAACCTCAGAACAGGAAACAACAGAATGCAGAGAGCTACTGTTTTGAGAGATGCTTTGCGCTTCGATGAGCTCCTTTTCATACAGCGGGTTTTACTCCTCTGCCACATCCTTTGGAAGAAACACACACAAACACCTCGGTCACGTGGACTGCCCATGAGTACTGCGTACAAACACACAACTTGCACTAGAACACACACATACTGTGTGGTCATTCACAAACACACGTGCACGCACTAAGCTAGTCCTTCCCTCTGTCCCTTTGTCTTGTCGGATCAGGAGCCAGCTCCTCGCCGTGTTTCCTAAAGCGTGAATCTCTTGCTAGTGTGCCCACCCGCCATGTCTAACAGTGATTGATGCTCCACAGACTCTCAGACAGACCCTGTGTGTGAGCGTCGGTGTATGTGTGTGCACGTGCATGCCTGTTTTTGACCTTCAAATCACCTTCCATCCAAACAACCCGCCACCACCACCTCCCAACCTCCCTATTTGCACTTTCATCTTGGTATGTTCTGACCGATTTACATGGAAGACTGGTTCCGTGCTGCAAAGGCCACCTGAGGGTGGAGGGGGTTGGGGGTGTTAGCTTATTCTGCACAGACTGCTAATTGGCTGCTATATACCCTGCGGAGGGGGAGGAACAAAGGTAGGACAGGATGGAGGAAGAAGTGGGAGGACATGATGAACAGTAGAAAAGAGTGGAGGGAGAGAGAAAGAGAGCCCGTGATACATCTTGGGATATAGAGGTGTGATGGGATGGGGGAGACAGAAAGATAAAGAGGGAGCGAGGCACCTCATGAGGAGAAACAGAGGGAGCAGATGGCTTCAAAAGAGAAACAGATGACATGAGAGTGACAAAGAAGCAGAATGGAGAATCACTCCATCCAGTAGTGGTGTTGTCTCACAGAGAAGCAATCTGCCCACTTTTTAATGTTGTACGCATGTTTTCAGGAATGTCATCAACTTGTTCACTCATCTCTGTAGAAAGTTAGAAATCACTCCATGGATAATTATCATTCCAACTGCTCTGACGCGCTTCCGATTATTTTCTATTTTTTCATCTTTTTAAAAATACTCCCATATCACTCAGCAATCTGCCCATACAGTCCCCCCACACTCTCCCCTTCTGCCTCTACCCCACTTTCTGCTCCCCCAAGCCAGTGATTTGTGGATTCTGTCATACTCTGGCAGCTGGATCCTTTGCCTGTGCCCCCTTAGAGAGCAGGGAGAAGGAGACAGAGACAGAGAGAAAAGGGAGGATGAGAGGAAATAAGAGTCTAGCCACCTCCGAATAATTACATGTCCCCTCTCTCCATGCGCTGTCATCCTTTAGGTAGTGTGAAATGTAGGCTGCCAGACTAAAAATAATCTGGACTGTTGAGATGGTTTGCTCTCAGTGACTCCACCATTCTTAAAAAGACCAGGTTCACTTCCGAACAACCACACAGTTGTTTTCAATTACTCTTGCTGATTAGACCTCCGCTCATGTTGAGGGTCGGTGAGGCTTTGTGCAGTATGTTGCGTTGATCTGTTGCGGTTTTGGATTCAGCAGATGATGGACTGACTTGGCTGCTCATACCAAGCTTGTAGATGTAGAATTAACGGAAATCTGGACTGACATGCCGCCCCCCAGATGTTTGATGATACACAATCAGTTTGAAGCATGTAGTGTCAGTGGTCCTGTTTTAAATATGATGATCACATCCATCTAATTAAATTGTTTGTGGCAATTCTTTGCTGTTTTTTATTGTAGGTTCACACTGTGTCTCATAGACAACAAATGTAAAAAAATACCTTTTCATAGAAGACGTTTTAAGAGCAGGAAAAACACAACTAAATAATATAATTAACGATGGCTGAATTCCATTTAGCTGCTTCAGTTTTAGGGTCCTGCTATTGTGAATGCTAGTTTACAAAGGCCCCTTTACATTGTGTTGTTTTTGGCTTTCTGATTTGGATCTTTGGCAACCAAAGAAATCCTGCAGCAAAATTGGAAAATATGTCACAATTGTTTAAGAAATTGAGGGCCAAATACTCACAATGTGACTGCTGCAATGACCCAAGTCTGCAAACCAACCAATCAGAATACAACTTGAAATGACACAGAATCGGCCCTTTTCACAGCAGCCATTTTGACAAGTCATTGCAGGGTGAGCTCAGGTGTTACATTAATGATGGCTCTGTTTCATTTAGGCCCTGGTATTGTGCATACCTGCTCACTGGAATGGATGTGACACACTGAGTAGAATGGGACCATAATTAATTTGATCAATTACACCTGCGTGTACCCTGCTATGACACGTCAAAATGGCCGCTATGAAAATACCCTATATACTGGCTGACGTGACATTTTGTAGGCGCTATTTTTGAATAAAGTTTAGGCTCGTTGTTGTCAAACTGTCTGAAGGCGCATTTACTGCACATTTGAATAGAGCACAGCCATCATTCATGTTATCAGTACTGTAACACCTGTGCTTTTCCTTATAGGACAAGTCAAAACGGCTGCCTTTTTACATACAAACAATAGACTTTGTCATATCAGGAAAAGCACAGGTGCAACTAATTACATTATGAAGGGCTCTTTTCCATTGGAGTGGCCAGTAGGCAGTGCTAGTGAGCCAGTGTGCACGATGGAGATCTGGCAATTACACATCTTGAAGGATTTCACCCATTTTAATGTTAGTAATTAAACCTGTGCTTTTCCTGCTATGACATGTGAAAATGTTCAAAAAAAGGTCATCCTATTACCTAAAATTGGACCTGTCTGTGCACTTGTTGAAAATAATTAACCTTCATAATTAATTTTCTTTGGTCCTTATACCACAGGGCTTATTATAACTAAGTTATTATATTGGTTGCTCTGGTGCACCTCCACATAATACAGGCGCACCCCAATGTCAGAACCTATTACCTATCGATCCAACAATGGATAGGCCACTGAGGGCAAGGAGTGTCCTTCTGGGGTTCTGTTGTAGCCACTGGATATCTGGGCCAGGACTTCCTTTTTTCGTGTGCTGCTTGTTTCTTACTATCCGATTAAGCGACTTGAGATGCGCGACTGGAGTTAGAGTTGACAGTCGACGTGTAAGACCGGATTCTTTCACAAGTAACCAGTTTACAATCTCATTTTTATCCAATAAAAGGCTATGTAGTCGTCAAATGATAGCTGGTGGGTGCCAAATGGCATTTTTGCAAACTTGTTCTGCCTCTTTTGCTCTCGACACAGAATTTTTAGCTGCATTGAACCAAAGCCTGCTCAAACATGATTGGTTTATACGACTGAAATGGAACAAACGGAAACCAGAATGCTTCCGTTTTCCAAAATCTATCTATAGAGATTAGGTGCACCCAAAATTACCATGCCTTTTGGACATCAGTAATTTCTTAACACTTTCCTATATAAATGATTGTAAAAAGGAATAAAGGTGCAGATAGATTTTTTTGGAGTCAGATGAGGCCATCTCCGCCAAGACGTTGCATGAGAAAGGCGCTGGAAGTAGGAGATCCAAGGGTGCATTGGATGCCCCACTTTTACCCCTGTCCCGCTTTGTGAATGAGAGTAAATGAAGAAAACAACATGTCAAATACCTCGCCAAGCTTTGATGCTCGCAGTACTAGCATGTTAAAAAGGCCAAGGCCGGATTTAAGTGCAATCCACTTTTACTTATAACATTGGTATAGGAGTAGAGTCATTCTCACACACACGCATACTTTTTGCTGTCTCTTCCACACTTCTGAAATGAATCCAGCACCGCTGGTCAAGATTAGGCATGTTAAAGGGAACATCGGAGACAGCTGGTGGAGAGGTTACCACCGCTGATGATGTCTCGTCTTGTCTGGGCCGCTCAGGGCTGGGGACGGCGTAACAGGCGCCGTAGTATTTTTCTTCATGAAAAAACAATCAATAGTTCTCTTCATTTTGAATTACCAGGTTTTAGGGTTATGATGTCGCTCAAGGAAGTGTAAAGCGAGGTTTCACACACCAAAATGGTCACATTCTGGACCCACTATTATTTAAATAACGTGAGGAAATAGCATCAATCCAGAGTTCAAAGTGGGCTTGATCGGCTGAAATTTTCATTCTCAATGCAATTGTTTGGTTTTAATAAATCTGTCCACATACATTTTAATACATTTTCTCAGTGTTCTTATTTTCTAACACAACATTTTCTAGTTGGATTTATTACCTTTTACCTAAACAGCTCTTTATTCATGTCTATCCACTTAAAGTATTAATAGAGCACCTTCACAGCAAACTTTCTCATAGCAGGAAAAGCACAGGTGCAATTAATAACATGAACAATGACTTTGTTCCACTCTTGTGGCTCAGTAAGCCATCCCATTGATGCAGCATATCCACATCATGAGAACAACGTATTTGTTTGGAAATATATCTAAGTTGTTACCAGTAAAAACACATGAATTAAATTAGCTTCAATGTCAAACCGTGTCGACACAATCCAACCAGCAGATGACACAAATTGAGCTCAGTGGCCTATGCTGACATTGTTGGCCTTTTCATAGCCTTTATTTGCCCAGGGACATTTATAACCATCTTCCCCAGCATTTTGCTCATTTTCATTCATAGTGTTTTGTACAGTCACTCCTGAGAGCTGCCCAGCACACACTGTGTGGTCAGAGATCAACTCCACTGGAACAAGCAGAGGTTAAGTGACTTGAGTTTCTCCACAACAACTATACTTTCACTACCCTAATTTTCCCCACTGGTCTCAAGGTTTTTGGTTCAAATCTTCTCTGAGCTATGACTGTCCTATATGTTTCATTTTATTTTTGCTTCAGACAAGAAACAAAATATCACAACGAGTCAATAAGGAAGAGTTGTGACTTCATATGCCAATGTCAGGACTTTGACATTTGTAACACGTGATTCTGCTTGTTATTGATGGAGACGGGCTGGGTGAAGTGTACCCCCTCAGGTTATGTTATAAAAAACACACTCACACTGAGTGACATGGCTGTGCTAAAAATAGGCTTACACACATGCAGACACAGTAATATGTACCTGAGAGGAATTCTGACTGATTTCAAAACATCTAAATCAACGCAGTAACTGCACTGATTTAGATGCCCCAATCCTAATACTTATCTCAATGCCAGGCCTTAATATGAACCCCAAAATAATGGTAGACTTAACCTGGTTTTCTAACTAACCTATCCTCCATAGCACATATTCCATGCCCAAGCCCTGTAATTACACTACTTGTTCACATATGCTGCATTCTAACACGCCTCTAGTCTTGCAGCAGCATGACTTACATAGTGACACACACAAGGCACCTAATATAGAACACGCATACGCACACAAAGTGAAATACGTCAGCGCTTTTACCATGCTTGACATTCCTGCAGACAGCATATGTGGGCTGTCCTGTGACATTTCACACACCGGGTGAAGGGATAGACAGAGATAAAGGACAAAATAAAGGTGTAAACCAGGAAATAAGTGAGTGCAGTAAAGGTAAACAGGAGAGTGTTTTTTGAGAGGTTAAACAGGTTGTATTACCATGCACACACAAACATGCTATTCCTTATTGGAGCCAGTCTTTCTTGCCTCCCCTCATCCTTCTCACTTTCTCTTTCAAGTTTCACTCCCCGAGTCCCACCATGTTTCTCACCTCATCGTCACCCTATTGCTTCCATCTGTCACGCATGCACGCGCTGCCACATTGCACTTTCTCTCCAATATCTCTTTATTTTTGGCATCTTCACTCCTTTACTTCCTCTCTTGTGCTCTACTTTGCTTTCTCCTCTCATGTTTTTGCCCAAGCCTCCCCTTCTCCTCCAATTCTAATGCTCCTTCCCCATTGTCTCTCCTGTGCGATGGTGAACGATTGAGATGCCACGGCAAATGACAGGCTGTGATTGAAAATCCTGTTTAGCACAGTGTGTTTCCTTCTCCTCCGTTTCTCCTCTCCTGCTCCTTCTCCTCCTTCTTTCCTCCTCCTCTCTCTCCTACCCCTTGCGTCTGCTCCTGAATGGTGGCCAACACTGGCCTCCCTTTGATCCCCTATAATGCATTGTGATGTCTGTGTCAGCGCTCAGCCTGATCTCAGAGAGACTATGTCGAAGCAAGAAGCTAAGATCAATAGCACAGTCTCACCAGGGAACTGTTTTCTCTGTTGGTCTCTCTCCCCTCTCAGTCTGTCTGATTATCTCATTCTCTCACTATTCCTCACCATCCCTTTTCTTTTTCTCCACCTCTATGTTATCTCTCTGTCACTTCGCACAACCTTTTCCACCCCGCACGGTGCCTTCTCTCGCTATCTCGTCAACCTTGCTTTTTGTGATTTATTTATTGTCTTTTTCTCTCTGCTTCCCACTCTTCCCTGCCACACACGCACAAGCAGGAACGCCTCACTGAACATTAAATATGGTTGTGTTATAAAAAGTTAACAAATCCTGTCGGTGGAAGGTCAGCGCAACGATTTCAGAGTTCAATTTGCCCCCTACGCTTGTGTTTACAGGTACCCCCCCAACCATTACCATCTTTTATATACAAAGAGAAATGGGATTTTCTCAGAATTTGACCACTTTTGAAAATAACTGCACATGGCAATTTCTTGACACTTCATAAATTTGATTTTGTGCCCACAAAAAAAAGGCCAGACTGACATGAACCACTTTCTGCAACCAGACAATGATAAATTGACACTGAGTTTCCCATTTTCAGCAAACACAGAGAAAGTGCCAGGGCAAAAATTGGCCATTGTAGTAGGTGGATATTGTTAAATTAACCAGTGTTTGTAGCTATGAGCAACAGGTGAAATGTATTAAAGTGTGTAATGAACCTTTGTATTGCCTTTTGTCTTGAAAACAAGACTAAGAGTCTACAGCCAGGCAAGCAGCTCTGTGAGGCTTTACAGGGTCCTCATTGTAAGATATTGGTAAGGGCTATCGTCGCTGTTCAAACTGCAAAGGAACGAAGGGAGATAGACTTTTCAAATGCAGTTTGAATGGTAAAAATCCATTCAGTCACGGATAAGCACTCAACACTGTGTACAGCTGAGGCTGCTGGGACAGTCCGCAGGTATTTGATCAGAAACCAAAGAATTGGACAAAACAAACTGATGTTGGCGCCACATGAAAACTTAAGATATCCCCAAAGTGATTACAATTCATCCTGAGCGGGGCATGAATATCGGTTTTAAATGTTGTGCCAATTCAGTCACCAAGTTTCAACCTCTGGGGATCAGAGACACTCTTGATAGATATTTATATTATATTTCATTAGGAAAGTAGAAGCTTGTGATTTGATATCTGTGTGATAATTGTCCATGTATACAACAAGTTTACTGAAATGAAGCTTAAGAGGAAGTTCAGTCAGGAAGACACTCTCTACACTCCTTTTCATTCATAATCTCAGTCTCTAATTCTCCCTGCTACTCCATCAGCTGATTGGGGGGCGTGCACTTTAAATTAACCAATCAGATTCTGCGCAGTTTCCTTAAGCCAATCACATCCTTGTTGTCAAACTTTTAAATTGGTTCTCCTCTCTGCTGCTGTCAGTTGTCATTTCAGCTCAAAACAGTTGCGACCCTCCTCCACCCCAGGCTCCTCCAATCAGCATCAGTCAGGCTCCTCATTATTCATCACAGCAACTCCCTTCTTCACCGCACCACCAGTGTCTGAAATCCAGGGGGATTCTGCTTTATCAGACCTCAGCATCACTACCCCTTGATTATCCTATATCAGGATGGAGTCCAATCGCCAAAGACTTTGCACTATTCAAATGTTATTCAATTGTAATACATTATTGTTAAATTCTTAACAAGTCTCTCCTGATTGAAATGACATTACCACAAGCAGAAACACAGTTGAATCACAATCACAGCAATTCTTGTTCCTGGATTAAAAAAAAAGGAGCCTGATGATTGACAGCAGTGTGTGACAGTTTGACAGTATTACAGAAAAAGCCAATTGTACTGTGTTTCTGAGCAGCAATAGGTAGCTAGCAATGACATCACCTCTACCCGGTAAGCTTGTATTAAAGGAGTTGCTACTTTCCCATCTGGCTTCAAGAGTATTCATGAATAATGAGAATCAATCACAACATGGACAGAGTGGCAACATTACAGTACATGTGTGCATACTTTCCGGGTGTAAATACAAGGACACTGTTGAAATGAATGAATTTTCAAGATGCAGATCACGGTTTAATGTGAGGTATAACTGATGTGTTGATTCGTCCTTCGATCCCTGGTGCAGATTGGTAATTGGCAGGCAGGGATGGCAGCAGTGTGTTTCGACATATGGCAAGAGTGTTGGGACGAGGATGAACAGAGAAAGTGACAGTCAGTGGGAAGGGGGAAGTTTGAATGGCATCCAATGTGGGATTAAATAAATGTGTTTGAATTAATTCAATTAAGAGAGATATTTTAATGATAACGAAAGTATGAAGTGTGTGTGTGTGTGTGTGTGTGTGTGTGTGTGTGTGTGTGTGTGTGTGTGTGTGTGTGCGTGTGTGTGTGTGTGTGTGTGTGTGTGTGTGCGTGTGTGTGTGTGAAAAAGGAGAGAGCACTTCTCTTGTTCCACTGCTGTTAGATAAATGATGTCTGTCACTTGCACAGCAGTATAGTGGCTGTGGTATATGGCTTCACTTTGTTATATGATAATCTCACCTTGTCTGTCACACACACCCACACGCACGCGCTCGCACACATACAATAAAGGTCTGTTTATATTGGTCCCAGTGATGGATTGTAACTATTGTGACACTACTGACCCCATATAAAGGCAGAGATTAAGGACAGAAACAATGAAGATAAAAAAAGGTTTCAAGTTTGAAGGCTCCTAGACAAACTGTGTCACAGATATGTGATTTGTAAAACCTGAATTTTATTTATTTTTATACTGATTATTAAACAGACCTTACATAATTTTATACACTTATAAAAAAATTATTTGGCTGCACTCTATCTTTGGACAATCTAAAAGAGGCAAGGGAAACACAATTTCTCCAAATAAAATGATTATTTTTCAGATTTCTTGAGCTAGTTTAATAAATGAATCTTTAACTAAACACATTTAAATATGTGATTAAATATATCTTAACTTAGAGTGAGAAACTGCAGATACAGTACTTACTGTATCTGCAGTACTTACTGTAGATACAGTGGACTCAAGCTAGTCCATGGTTAGCATGACTAGTTTATCTGGTGATGCTTTTCCGTTATGTTTTAAAACTGCTATAATTGATATTTTTATAAATACAATGCATCATGACAATGTAGTGCCGCTGTCACTGATAAGATATGCCTGACAGCAGCTTCTCATTGTTCGTGAGTCATGACCTCATACAAGTCACTCTGTCTTAATAGTCTAATCTGTAATATTGATATCCTATAGATTTGCACCAAATGGATTCACAAAAATGAAGAACAAAGCGCATCACTTTTCAGTTCAATACGGAACTCCCCTTTTAGTTTCGAATTATCGGATAATTCCTTATTTTTATGGGACAGTTGGCAAACTTAGGGACACTTAGTGGTGCACTCTGAGATTCTTTATGAATGAAAGGTGCGTTACAAATTAAATGCATTATTATTATTATTACTTATCACCTTAATCTACAGCTTTCCTTGGCTTCATAGTTTTTTTTCGTGATTTCCAGCACTCTGTTGAGCAGTCTGGCCCACAACTTTAGTTCACTCTCACTACAAATTATCTATAAAATCTATAAAGTCTGACTCTGGTTTTTAGTCAGTTTGATCAACTATGTAATTACGGCATTTTGGCTTTGTAAGGAAGAATATATGAGGCTCTGTGCTACTGTCAGAATCTGTTTTCAAATAAAACTGTAACAGAGATGACTGTATTCATCCTTAACATGGCGACTATGACTCTCCTACTCATGCATTAGTTTGTCGTCTCACCACTATTATCTCCCCACAGGTAAGCACTGAATCACCGCAACCACTGTTACAGTAAACTAAACATCTCCCTGTGAGATTTTATGGGGCAAATTAGTCACTCATTCTGCCCTGCAGTCTTGTCTGTTTGGCTTCCTGCTTTGTCCAAATGTCCGCCTCTCCTGTCATCCTGGACAGGTCTTAGTCATGTGTGTTTAAAGTGTATGTGAGTATTGAAAGGTGCTGGTCGGTGCTCTCTCAACCCTGTGGCCGTCACACAGCACATCGACTGTCATAACAGACCTGACTCCCCCTCTGAGGATCACGCATGGTTGAGTGTGATTAGGTTAAACACGCTCTCTCAAATGACATGATGTGATGTGGCATTGTGTGTTGTGTGTTGTATGTGTATGTGTGTGTGTGTGTGTGTGTGTGTGTGTGTGTGTGTGTGCTGGAGAAAGAGAGAGTGTGTCGTTTTCATGTGTTGTCATTTTTATGTGCAGTGCTCACGTGTGTTTTAAGATTCTTAAGGTGTGTGCTGCTCATTGTGGTTCCTTGTTCTTAGACGTGTGTGTGTGTGGGTGTGGGTGTGTGTGTGTGTGTGTGTGCGTGTGTGTGTGTGTGTGTGTGTGTACCAAGGACTCCCATGCTGCTTACCCGGAGCTCTGGCTTTCCGATGTGAGACTGATTTCAATCAGATATGTTACAGCAACGTTTGGCTTAGCTCAGAGACACACACACATTTACACACACTTACACACGTACACACTCTCTCTCTCTCTCTCTCAAACACACACACTCACACACGCACACACACATAAGCAAGCAGAGCCCAGCTCAGCCACTGTTTCTTTACTGATAACTACATCAATTTAAGCTCACAGCAGGAGCAACCTTCACAGAGAGAAGGAGATATCTTTATCAAAGACACATCCTCCTCAGTTACCTCTTTTTGGTTTTACTCATGAAGTTGTATTTATGAATCAGTGATGTCCTGTGAAAACCAAAGAGTTTATTTTCCAGTCACTGACAAAACGCTTCGTGGCTGCAGGACTAAGCCAAACGATACGGTTGAATTGCCTAAATCGAAAGGAAAGCAAATAAAAACAAGCATTTTGTGACTAAAGTCCTCTCATGGAGATACAAGGTTTGCAAAAGACACTTTCCCTTCATCTGATATAATCTTTAAGCTTGTAATCACAGGACTGAGCTTGAACAAGATTGCTCGTTTGATTGTAGGAAATTACTCTAGTTGAACATGACAGACCACATGCAGTCTCAGAGTGGTATAGAGTGGCGCAAAGACAATTAACCGACTGGTTGGCACATGGGTAGATCCGCCTGTGGTCCGACTGAAAAATCCCAGAAAGCACGGCTGTCCTACAGAGCTGCATCACCATCATAGTCACAATAAAACATGCTTTTGTGTTTGATAATCTGTACTTTATAACATTTATCTTACACACCAAAAAATCTCTGGCTTAAAACGTATCCAATTTGGGACAATATACCACCAAGTTGGTTGAGTTGGTGGTTTGCAGCTTACGGAGCAACAGCGTTAACAGTGTGATCAACGGTACAGTGGTGACAGATCTAACAGTGTTTATCTGAGAGGGAACTGGAGGGTGGGTGCCACCCTTCCACGATGACATCATATCAACATTGTTTTGTACAACTAACAATGAATTTGTGTCCGTTTTGAGGTAAAACCTAAGCTTGTTGTGTGTCACACACTGTCAAAACAACCCCCTGGTACTATAAAGATAACCCGGTATTGCATTCGTGCTATATTAACATTAACTTTCTTAACCAATTCATTTTTTGTGTTTGCACTGGATTTTACACAGAAACAAATTGTATATTCAAATACTGATTATTATAATAATCTAACTTAAACATTAGCAGGCAGTCAGACTGTAAATGTACTTTTCTGCTGGAAGATTTTCTGTCCTCACTGCTCTCTCTCTCTCTCTCTCTCTCCCACTTCCTCCATCTCCCTCTCTGCTAGTCAGCACAAGTACTACCCTTGGCCTCATGCATTAACCAGGAAACCATTGAGCCCTCTATGAGAGGGGTTATGCCTCATTATGACAGAATAACAGAGCCAAAATGGAGCCCGATCCCTCCCAGCTGCTCCATAACAGTAATACTATCAGTGAGCCTGCAGCAGTCGGGGCTAATCCTGGCCATTTAATGTATAGCCACGCACTGCACCTCACTCAGGGGCTCAACAGCAGCTCATATCAGTATCCAACAGACACATGCACATACATACACATTCACACACTCTCCACATCCATGGCAATCCACACTCTCCCTTTGAACTGCCACTCGTTGCTCCTTACACATAAAAATGCCATCCTCTCCTTGCAGAGTGCTTTTGCATGCATGGAAAGTAAAAAAAAACTCCCTCTTCAATGTGTCATAAAACACCCTAACATGAATAATAGACTAGTGCCTCTTTTCCTTTATGTAGTTCATTCTGATAAATTCATGGGCACTCTTGGATATCTTATATCTTAGGGATACAAGTTAAAACAATCAAAAAACATTTACACACAACTACTGTAAATGCACTCACATTGCTGCAAATGCTTCTGCTCGCTCTCACATGAAAGTTTTTAGTTTTTTTTATAAGGTCAAAATGAGTAAAAATGTGTCAATCCATAATGTTTGACCCTAGGGATGGCTGGAGGCAGAGGAGGTGACAGACACAACACAGCCTCCCTCAGTTACTCTCGCCAACTCAAAAACACACATAAACGAACACACATTCATTCATGTGCGCAATACACAACCCCTATGCATTAAGACACCACACAATGACAATGTGTGGCATCATTTGTCTCTATTGAGCGGCAATTTCTGAAGTTGTCTGTCCGTTCTATCCAAGATTGTCATCATTGCGTTGTGTGTGTGTGTGTGTGTGTGTGTGTGTGTGTGTGTGTGTGTGTGTGTGTGTGTGTGTGTGTTTTGGGGGCTGTCATGACTGCTTGGTGCGTTGGGCTGCTGAGCGGGGGTCTGATGTCCTTCAAATGACTGAGAGAAAACATCCCCCGCACCTCACCAGATCAATGCATGCACACACACACACAAGCACGCAAACACACTCATACACAAGCATCTTTTCTTTTCATGCACACGTACATATAATAGCAGAACAGATAGCTTGAAGACTCTGTCTACTGTCCTTTATACATGCTGTATACATTATAAACATGTCCTCTATAGCAGCTGCAGGGGTCTAAGTGTATTAACGTCAACCAAACAAGAGCACAGAGATTCACATCATATCATCCTGGATAAACCAGAACTAAATTGTCTGAATCCATAAATTTACAAGATCATTCAATAGAAAATAGTTAGTCGACAGTCTGCCTGAAGCTGTTCATCAATATATCTGTGTATCTGCAGTTGGAATCTTCTTGAATATTCCCTTTACAAGATAAAATAAATGAATAAAAGCTCCTAGCACGTTTCCAGAGTGCTTTGCAGGAAGTTTCTAGTAAGGCGATAGCCAGGATTTTAGAAATACTGAGACAATAAGTTCAAACACTCCCTGGGCCTCAGAATTAATTTGACCGTTTTTTTATATTTAATGTAAATAATATTTCCCAACATGTATGTCCAAATGTAGGGACACAATCCTCTCCACAATGCTAAGAATAAAAATAGATTGTCATTTTCAATTTATGCTGAAATCGGCCTATACATTGCCCATCATCAGGTTTTTAGCCCTGCTAGAGGTGTGGCTCTATAGCAATGGCGCTCTGTCAGTCAATCAGCCACTTTGGTCCAAACTGAAACTCCTCAACAACCGAATGGTTTGCCACACAATTTAATTCAGACATTCATGTTACCCAGAAGATGATGCCCTGACTTCTCCACTTGTACCACCATGATGTTCATGTTAGTGGTTTTGAGTGAAATGTCTCAGGAAATATTGGATCCAGGTTGGCCCACTTAGTATGAATTGTAGTGACTTTGGTGAATCCTTAACTTCCCATATAGCGCCAACATCAGGTCATTTGTAAATTTATCCAAAACTTTGTCTGTGACAGAATAGCTGCAAAACTAATGACCGTCCCAGTAATTTATAACTGAATAAATACATAAATGACAAACACAACAAAGATAACAAGTGTCTACTGCCAAAAATCAAAACTGCAAAAAGTGTTTTAGAAGATGATGCTGAATTAGCTAGTTTAAAGGTCGACTCTGTGTTCCATCTGTGTTCTTTATCAAAGTAAGCTGATCAATAAGGTGGTGAATAATGTGAACACTAGCACTAAATGAGTCAACGTTAGCTGTGGTAAGTTTGGAAATAACTGAAAGGGTTAGTTTAGATTTTTTTTAAGTGGGGTTGTATTTAGACTTCAGTGCATCCATCAGTTAGTTAGTTTGGTTTATTGTGTGACTTTCGGATCTGAACTAATGTGGTGCTTCGCCTCCGTGTCTGCTTTTCCAAACTGGGAGCATGCCAACTGCCATCCAAGTCACTTGAGGTGGTACAGACCGACTATGAACAAGAATATATGTGTGTATGTGTAGCAACGTTATCATCCAGAAACCTACGTCAGGTCATGTATAAAAACATTTTCAATAGGGCTTGGGTAAATATCATTCTGATGCCCAAACATATGCACTTCGACCAAAATCTGAATGTTCGGATTTTAATACATAAAGATCACCACTGGGAAGCCACAGAATGATATAAAAACCTAAGAAATAATGCTAATAATAATAATAACATATTAATAGTAATAATGGACCCATCCTTTAAGTTAATTAAGTAAAGAGTTCATTTCAGCAGACAATATCCTATCATGTCTTTCTAAAGGCCTGCTTCTCTGTTGGTCCATCGGTGAGTATGTCTGTCAGTATTCCTGTGTGCTTACCTGGAAGTTTGCATTCGTTAGTATACTGTTTATCAGGATGAGAGAGAGAGAGAGAGAGAGAGAGAGAGAGAGAGAGAGAGAGAGAGAGAGAGAGAGAAGGGCTGACCAGAATGAAAGTACAGATGTGAAGGAAGATAGTCGAACACTTGTAACCATGATGCAAAAAAGGATCTACAAGTTTACCAACGTTTCGAGGTGACTTTCTTCTTCAGGGCACACTGTTGATCAGCTAATATGTCAAATTATTCCATGACCTTCTCTCTGTCTGACTGTGCCTCTCTGTTTGTCAGTTTCAGTCATTGTTTTGGCGGCTCACTAAAGCCGTAATCTGTCGCTGCCCTGGCTTATTAATAAGCCTATTCTGGATATTCCTCCTCTGTGAGTTGGTTGACTTTCAGCAATGGCGACAGATCTTCACAGAACTAGGATGAATAGAGCGGCACCATCCATGTCCAAGCTTGCTTCTTGAATCCTTTCATTTTCAGCATTTTATTTTTTTATTCATGTTTTCTAGTGCAATCAGGTATTTATTCTCATTTTATTTACATGTACATCATCCAATTTAGATGTCTCTCTTTATTTTCCCATGACACAAGCTTTTGTTTTCAACTAACTCGTTATCTTTTCATGTTTTAATCTTTTGTTTTTCTCTGTATTTTCGTCACGTTGCCTCTAGATTTTTTTCCTGCAACCCCAAAAGTTTGCTTTCAACTCAGTGCAATCCAACTCTTGAACTCCTGAAAACACCAAAAGGAACATCAGGTCTATTTATTGTAGCTCTGTGATCATTTCTGGGTGACTTTAGAGTTCAGTCAGAAAATGAGGGATCAGACAGCTCAGTCTGCAGACACTGGAGCTATGATTTAGAGAGAAAGAAAGAAAGAAAGAAAGAAAGAGAGAAGAGGGGAGATAGATGAAAAGGGCACTGAGAGATGACAGAAAAAGCGGAAACAGAGATAGAGAGAGAGAGAGAGAGAGAGATAGAAGAGAGAGACCTCAAGGGAAGCAGGGCTATGAGCAGAAAGCGGAGGATGAGAGAAGATTGGCGGTTAATGAGAGGGAGTTGGAAAGGCTGAGACGGGAAAAGAGATAGTGGGAGAGTAAAGCAAGCGATGCACCAGAGGATTATCAGCCGGACTTACACCTGATTTACCAACCCTAAAGTCAGGGGGGATATCTCAATCCTACTGTAGATCTGGTAGTGTGGAGGCTTCAAGAATAAAAACGTTACTGCCCTAAATGAGTCAGCAACAGATACATATCACTTAACATTCAAGATGGGAATCGCAGACTCGTCCAAATAGGAGAGATAATGAAAGCCAATGAAATTCATGAAAATACCTGCAAGAGAGAGAAATATGTAACTGAGAAATTCGAAATGGGTGATTTTTGGATATTCAGTGGTTTTTGCTGTGTCAGTATAGTTTTGGTGGAAGGAGAGATATAGATAGTTTGGCCTGAGGGGGGAGAAAAAGTGTGTGTGTGAGAGAGAAAGAGACGGCAAAAAGTTAGCTGACATAGAGAAGAGAAATGCAGAATGATATTTCTCCTCTCCAAGTCAGACAATAATTGCAAGATCGGGAGAAAGAAGCAAAGATCCAGGGGAAGACATTCAAGAGTCAAACAGGGAAAGAACACACAAAGGTCTGCTGAGATTGAAAAAGGGTATTACATATAGCCAACTAGAAATATATTTACATTGTGCTTGTCTTATAAAAGAACCACATCAGCTGGTGTGTTCAACAATCTCAAGTTTTAAATTCATATATTAGTTGTTGAAAGTCCTATTTACATAGATAATTTAGTATGAAGGGTTTGTTGTGTACATGGAGAACAAAACGCCGTACAGTGGTTCAACCCGACTGATAACTGAAAGGGCAGAAATAGACTATGATCTCTCCGAGAAACAGTTGAATAAGAATAGAAGAAATCACCAGTCATTGGTAAAAGAAACAGAAAGCTTAGCATCAAAATATGGGCAGATTTGAACAGGAACAGCTTCATTAATGGCAATGCACCCAAAATTGTTGAGATATATCAGTCTGGACCAAAGTGTTACATTGCCATACCTGGAGCTATACTAGATTATCAACTGTGATTATACAGTTTCAAAAAAATGTGTTGACATCTGTATAAGTTGCGGATTTCTGGTTGTTTATAGTTATATATGCACTGGCATCTCTGTTGATGTATTTACAGCTGCCAAGTCTGGTAAAACACATCCCTGTGATTCCATAAAATGTGTTATGTTTTGCAATATTTAATCCGGTCGTTTTAGGCCACAGTAGCCATCACAAGGCCAGCACAGTCCGGATCAGTCATTTATTGTTAACAAGTCAGATTCTAATTAAGATAAAAACTCCCACAAAGCAGCAAACAGATTGATAGGGAGACCTGGGCTCCTTTCTGTCATTCGGACATAATGGTGGGAATGTAACTGGATTAGAAGACAAGTTGGCCACCTGATGTGCAAACTGTACAATACGTTCATGCATGAGAGCATGTTTTCATGCTTGTATGAACACACATATACTCACATATTCTTAAAGCATATTTGCTCTGTTTGACTCCCTTCCCTCCGTCTCTCTCTCTCTGTCTCTCTGGTGGGGTGTCGTTGACGAGCTCAGTGCGGATATAATTGGCACTGGCCCCATGTGGCACTGTAGTGAAGAAATCAAGGGCGCACAGATGTAAACAAACACTCTCCCTCTCTCACAGATGCTGACACACACACACACACACACACACACACACACCCACACACACACACACACACCAGCCCCCTGCCTATAGTACGTCTTTTCACTTAACACCCATCCTGCAGGCTCCCATGATACTCATTTCCGTGTTTTGATTTCAATGTCACACCGATCCTATCTCCCCCCCTCAACGGTCTTCGGCTCTCCCTCTCTTCCTGCATCAAACAAACACCGCTTCGCTCGCCTTTTCCTCCTTCTCTACCTCTTTTAATATTCCCTCCCTCCATCTACACCTCCCTTCCTCCCCCTCTCACTCTGATGTTTATATTTCTCTCTCTTGCAGGCCGGCAACATGCAAATTATGCCCCACAAATGCAAATCCTTCCCTATCTCAGAAGAGACCTCCAATGGAGACGAGGAGTCCGCCCAGCTCAGATATGCCCTACTGAAGTCTTTCCTTCCATAACCGAGGGGCGTCTTTTGTTTGAAGGTTACCTCTGAGCAGTACATGTGTGCATGTGTATTATTAAGACCGCCTAAGGCATCATTATTCAATGTGTTCTAAATGGAAGGGGCAATAACAACTAGGGCACAGGTTCCGATGGTTTGTATTTATGTCTTGGTAATTTAATCATTTAAACTCATGTATGGTAATATTGTTGTATTGGTTTATGTGTAACAATATAGTTACGTAGCTAACAAAGGAATCATGTAATGGTTCCATTACAGCAGCTCAATGACATTTCTACATCGTTATGCTGAAGAAACGGAGGAAGACAGCAAGCATTTGATTAGATTTTATGACGGTGTTTCTCAAAACCACAGCAGGTTTCTTCAACGGCGTGAATTTCAAGGACGCTACGTCATTGAAATCCGCCAAAGGATTGTTCAAATGTCTAGGATCCTTTGAATAATACTGAGAAAACTGTTTGGAGGATTTTCAAGGATGCATGCGCGTATTCTCAGCACTCATAAAACACCCACCTATGTGAATGATGCATTTCCTGTCCCTCGATTTGGAAACAAGAAAATACCCTCGTAAACTTTAAGTTATTTCAACCCAGTCGTCCGACAAATTTAGTTTATTTAGTAAAGGGATCACAAAAGTTATGACAATTCATCCTGAAGGGAGTAACATGAGACCAAATTCCATGTCAATGCATCCAACAGCATTTCCCTCAAAACCGTAAATGTGAACATCATGGTGGTGCTAGAGGGAAAGTCAGGGGATCACTAAAGTCATTAGAAGGGTCATGGCTAGCATTTTAGAAATACTGAGGTTCAAGTACTGAAGGTATAAATGAAAGTTTCAGTTAATAAATACTGGACTCAGTACCCAGCACTCTGTACTGTACTATATACATTGTTTGTTTTATTTGTAGATTGTTTGTTTTATTTGTAGATTGCAAAGTTGCCTCACATGTCCACTCCTAAATGATAGCTACAGCCCGGATCTCAGCAGCTTAAATATTCAGATTTAAATGTTATATATCACATTATAATAATGCTTCACAAGATTCTTCTTGTGGTGAACAACTTGGTTTGAGTTTTTTTTACTCTTATAATGTATGACAAGGAAGTTCTTGTATAGCCAGTTGAGGAAGTCCTAGTAGAGTGCAGAGCTGTTTTCAAGGGAGCTGTCCATGGTGCTGAAATCACCTGACAGTCATTTGATGAAACACAGACAGGAGAATTGTTCTCCTCTACTCTTTGCTGCAGTCAGAGCTACAATTAGAAGCAATGCTGGCATGGCTGACATTAGCTATAAGTGAACTGGGAGTGTTCTCGCATTCCCATATTCCCATATTCCCATATTCCCATCTTCCTTCCTGCTCTTCTTCCATGCCATCTGTTCTATTCTCCTCTTCCCCTGCCACACTTTCTTATTTACATCCCATTGCCTGATACCCGCTCCATCTCTCACTCTCCCTTTTATATAATAACTCACTGTCTCACTTTTTTGCACCTTTAACTCTCTTTTTATGATTTCCAGTCCTCTGCTCTAGTCTGCTTTCCCCTCCTTCTTTTCCTTCTATCTGCACTTTCTTTCATATCTTTGCTTTTATCTCACCCATACTTTCTCTACTTTCTTTCACACCTCATGTCCCTTCTTCTTGAACCCCCGTAATCTCTGCACACTATCTGAACAGCAAAACGCAAAAAAAAAAAAATGTTAGACTGTTTAACCCAGTCTGTATCGTGTGTAATTTGTTTGTATGCATACATGCAACCTTCTGCGTGTGTGTGTGTGTGTGTGTGTGTGTGTGTGTGTGTGTGTGTGTGTGTGTGTGGGTGTGTGCAGAGCAGGGTGACTGTCCTCAGGGCAGCTCTCCACACCAGAACAGAGCAGAGCAGCAGCTGACCAGCTGTCCCCCTCGCAGCTAGCAGCATGTTGTCTCTTCTATCTATTCTCTCCATCTCTGTCTCCATTCACCCATCCTGCCTCATCCTCTTTTTTACTTTTATCCATTTCTTTCTCACACTCTTTTATCCTTTCTTTCCCTCACTCGCTGCTTTGCGCTCCAGCTCTCTCACACATTTCTCTCACTCTCACCTTGGCCCTCCTTTTTTAAATTCCAGCCTCTTTTCCTCGTTGAACACGGGACGCAGAGTCACGCCCACCGCTCATCGTCATCATCAGCCCCCTTTTACCTGCCTGTCTCTTTCTTTCTTTACCTTCTCTCCCCCTCTCTTCTCAAGCCATTTCTCCCATTGCATGCCTCAGTAGTGTTATTGTTAAGGTATGTCTCTTTTAACCTCATCTAATGTTCCTGTCCTCCCTCTCACCACTCCCCATTACCTTTGACTTTGTTCAAGAACTTCTCTGTCAACCCCTTTTCTCTCCATCACATCAGCTGTCTTTTGTAACCACACAAAAAACCTCTGTCTTCCTGTTTCACTGATTCAGTAATTGTAACCGTCGCATGACCTCAATACTTTTCCTCCTTGTGTTTTTCTGTTCCGCTCTCCTCTCTTTCTGTCAAATATGCCAGCCTTAGACTTTACATCCTGACACTTTTATCCCTTAGTTCATCTCTTACATGGTATTAAAAATATATCTTCCTTGAAAATGAGCATGGGTGAGCAGGAGAAGAGTAGAAGTCAGATAAGGAGATCATTCTTTTCTCTGAGAGGAAACATGAGGATTTTGCTGCTGTCTTCATTAGGGAAAGGGCTCAGAACTTGTTCAGTGTATTTTCATCCTATTCTCGCTGCACTCCAACTTGTGCAGCTTGTGCAGTCTATTGCAAGCCACAGTGCATTGATGCACAGAGTAGTTTATTGATATACATGTATATTGATGAGAATAGCAAACTGTCTGGTGTGTCTTCTGCCTTGTTCCCTTGCAGTGAATGTGAGATTTATGAGCAGGCTTTCATTCTTGATGAGTATTGCCTTATTTTTTTATCTGTAAGCCGACTTCTTCTAGAAATTAGTTGAAAGAAGTTGCATGGACAGGCAATAAAGTGATCATTGTCTGGTGTGCCGGGTGGATAAATAAGAAAAGTTGAGGACCACTATTGTATGAACCTACAAGGTCAGAATAATTTCAAAATGCACAGTAAAGAGAGAAAGAAAAATAATGGGAAAGACAGAAAAGAAGTCAGATTCAATGTATTTGCAGGTACATGATGCTGTATGTGACTAATTGCATCATTAAAATAAATAAATCAATAAAACTACATATACGAGTCTATAGACTGCACTTTAGAACAGCAGTACTTTGAGCTAAATGATTAGATTAAATGGAGGGTCACCAAAGTTAATAATTCATTCTGAGGGGGACATGAATGTGTGGACCAAATATCCAATCCATTCAATAGTCGGGGGACATTTTTCTCTGAGCCAAACTTGTCAACCTTATGGTGGTACTGAAGAGAAATATTAGGGGATTGCCAAAGTCGGTAGGATGCATCCTTTGGGGACCATGAATGTCTTTACATTTATTGGTAATATAGCCAATAGTTGCTTAGCTTTTTCAGTCTGGACCAAAGTTGGGAGACCCACTCACAGACTGACATTGTCTTTAGAGTCAGACCTCTTGTGTGGCTAAAAAACTACTGCGGAATCTATTTCAAGACAACATTCAAAGTGTGGAAGACATTCAATATTAAGAGCTTTTTCTATTGAAAGGCAATAATGGTGTAATTATAAGTGTGCCATTTTGCTGTAGGTCTTGTACAAAGTGGTGAAACATAATTTTTTCTACTGCCTAGAAGTCTTTTGGCTGAGCCCTAAAATTCGAATCATGGAGAGGGAGAACCATTTTGTGCAATCGCCACCCTCCTTTGAAAACTACTTTTACTCTAACCTGTGAAGTGATGTGGATTTCATCTACATTTATACCCAACTTTCTACGGTCCTTTCTCATTTTCTCTCTTTCTGTCTTTCACTTCCTCACATCTCTCCATTTTTCTTCTCTCTCTGTCTAAGTGGCCTGGAGGATGAAATGTGTTTAATTAAGAGGTGATTATGTGTAGACGGCTGACACAAAAGGGATTGCCATGGCTTCATCCCATCGCCTTACTGTCATCACCCTGTGCCCCCATTCAACCCTTAAACACACACACACACACACACACACACACACACACACACTCTTTCCTTCGTATGTCTGCCCTTTTAACCCATATATGCCATTACATTAAATCATCCAGGTATAGCATGGGCAGAAAAAGGAGAACAAAAACATAAGATGTAAAACTTTAATAAACATAACAAAAAGCAGTTTGAGAGCTCGTATCTTTAAGTATAAAATGGAGCTCCAGTTCAGATTCAGGTTAATTTTTGTCTTCTAAGTGTGCTTCCCCCTGATCCATCAGAGATAATAAGCAATAATCAAAAGATAACTATATATCAGAGACAATAAATCTTAAAGTTTATCAAAAATGCTATCACATAAAGTAGATAGTATACTAACTGCTGTAGGTAGTTAAATGCGTGTACTACGGAGAAAAAAAAAGACTGCTAAAAAATACCAAGACAACATAACGTGAGAAAGCAGAGGTGGTAAAAAAAAGGGAGATTTAATTGCAGGGGAGGAAAGCAATGGAAGAAGCGAGGCAAAGCAAGACAGAAGAAAGCAGAGTGCTAATAAGCGCAGTGTGGGGTGAAAAAGAGGCCAAAAACTTGTTTATTGCAATGGTGGGAAGATGAAAGTCAGGGAGAAGCCTCAGCATTTTTCTTTTCGTCTGTATGTGTGAAAATACTGCATGTGTTAGTGTGTGCATTTGTGATAGTGTGAAACAAGAAAACCTTACACTATATTAATTAATATATGAACCAGAGCATATGAAACATCTGGTATCGTTGTCTTTATCTGTGCATGTATGGTTGAAAAAGTACCTGTCATGTTTCTTGACAGTATATGGCTTCATTCGTGTGGGCAGATTTCCACCAGACTTCAGTGGTGTGCAATAAAGACATTTACCTCACACATTAAAACAAGTCAGTCTGGATAGTAGAAAACAACTGGACCGAAGCATGGCTCACATTTTCTCTGCTGCGCCTGACGACGAGAACAAGATAGTGAGGCAACAGGGACCTTTGTCCTTTAAAACATGTCATCATGCTTGTTACAAATGAGCCCCGAGGAAACATGGCCACTAATTTGAGTCTCAATGCACTGAAGATGCACAGGTTTCTTTTTAACATGTATGTGTGTGTGTGTGTGTGTGTGTGTGTGTGTGTGTGTGTGTGTGTGTGTGTGTGTGTGTGTGGTCAAAAGACAAAGAGGGAGACAGATGGGTCACACAGTGTTCCCTCTTTGGGTTTGGAGCTGGAACACAGCTAATTACATCTTAATTAAAAATGACCTGTCTGTCCCTGTTTGCCCATGGAGGACACATGTGTGCTTTTGTGAGTGTTTATGTGTAAGACAATCAGCAATAGATAGTGAGACCTAATATGTGTTTCAATATAAACAGGTACAAGGGGTTTCAGTGCAGAATTGTACACAAATATGTTTATTTAATGGGTCTATGGTGTCTTCACTGTCCCATGAGTTCAGTGCTGCTGTGTTGTGTTGTGTCTTGGTGGATATTAAGGCTTGTCCCAGTCCTCTCAATTAATCCATCCCCTTGTTTCTAAATTGCTCTCGACTTTGAGGGTTGTTCAAACCAAACGCAGTCCTTGCCGAAACTATAACTGAGGCTTTATGCTGTGTTCACACCAAACACGAAGCAGATGGTTGCTGTTTTTTCTTACAGCGGTACAAACCCAAAATAAACAGCTGTGATATAATTGCAATATATAAAATAAAAAGGATGACAAAAGGCTACATAATGATGTAGCTATTAAACAACAATTACGTATAATGTCAAAGCAAATAAGCAAATTACTTATTTGCGTCATTAGAATATTTGCGAGAAATTTGCATGACGTTGTGTTACAAAGGCCTAGCCGTATTATTATTATTATTATTATTATTATTAATATTGTAGCTGTATGTGGGCACCCAGAGCTCTATGATAGAGACCGGATGAAACTCTGTGAATAAATATATGTGGATAAAACATGGACTGTCTACGATATTAACAGTAATGATGCTGCCGTATTTATGCCTAGATGACGTTATTTTGAGGGTTACAATGTACAATTCACTGATCGAGCCTGACTCCGTTAAAAAAACAAGCATTATAAAAGTTGTTTGCTTCTTGTCCTGAGGACAGACCGGACAAAGCATTTACATTTTCAGTTCAGTTCAGCATGCCGAGATCCCACCAAAACATGGGAAAGTATGGCTATACTATACGCCTGTGGCTTCGAACAAAAATATAGGCGGTGGTGGTGGCATTTTATGCAAGTGCATTCTTCCATAGATACAATGGGTATCGATTAGTACCCATAAGTAACCCATAAGTATAAATAAAGTACTCCATTGGTATCAGTATCATAATTGTGGGGACTGATATAGATACCAGTGTTGTCATTTTTTAAACGATACCTAGCCCCAATGCAAACCCATACATATGCACAGACACACACATGGAGGACTGACCGTTGTTGGAGCGCAGTGATCTGGCGGAGATGCCGTTGGTCCCTATAGGATGATGAACCCCTGTTCCATCCACCAGTCCTGCCTCCCCTGGCTGCTTCATAAGCTCTGTCAGAGTCCTGGAGGGAGGAAGAGAAACACACATTAACTCACTTACAAAATCATCCTGCATACAAACAGAATAGTAGAAAAAAGTGTCCTCACGAGAGAGAGAGAGAGAGAGAGAGAGAGAGAGAGAGAGAGAGAGAGAGAGAGAAAGAGCGAGGGAGAGAGAGAGAGCTCTGGAAGATGAGAGACCTTGTGCGACTGAATTAGTGTTAAAGACATGTGATGGAATAGAATGAGAAAGATGATAAAAGATTGAAAAAAGAAATACATGTTTATGGGACATAATGGGAAAATCCATTATTAAAAGTATCCAAACAGCTTAATAGCTCTACCTGAGGACAAAGAGAAGTTGGAGGCAGATTGTTCACGTCTATAAAAACAAAACCCAAACAGAATACGCTCAGAATTAAATTCAAGAAAGTGGAATCGAGGATGAAAAGCATGAGTCTCTGGATGTTTGCCAACTGGGAGCATCAATCATTTATATAAAAAAAATAAAACAACTTCCCCTCTTGCCATCTTTTATTGTTTGATGCCTTTGAACAAGTTCTGATGCGTCCTCAAAACTGGAACACAGGCAGGAAACAGCATTCTAACATGCAGACTTAACTCCTTCGGAGCAAACAGAACCTGCAGTGTTTTTTATCAGACAAAAAGTAGTTGGACGATTTTATTCTGGACGGATTAGCTTGTCTATTCTGTGCAAGATGGAAGACGAAAAGGTGTTTTTTTATACAAGTGGTAGTTTCAGCCAAGTTTTCGGATTTGTCAAAGTGTGTCTCATACAAAGCTGCATCACTGTCACATGTGTGATTGCAGTTTAATTGCTTCAGCAAACAACCCTGGTGGAAACCGAAAGGATATTACTTGCCCTTTTATAGACTCAGCGACCAAATTTGCCTTAGCCATTATTTGTTTTTTAATAAAGCAATTAAAAAAAGAAAACATAAAAAACATAAAAAACCTGCTGTAAATAGGTCGCTCATATAAAAAGCTGCATTCTATTTCCACCTCTTTGACCTCATTAATTAGTTTGAAAAACTTTCCAGTATTTGCTCACATTAACAAGGACTAAAAACAGGGGAACGCTCAGCATCAACATGTAGCCATTGACAAGGAAATTATAGCGACATAGTCAACAAATCAGCTGTGACCTGAGAGCTGCTATCAAGAGACCCATAAATATTTCCTCACTGTTAATCTCACTGTTGAAACTCTAACACAGCCTCCTAAAATGCAACAGAGCAAATGTCTTTTTATTAGCCCGCTGTGAGACGATTGCCTGTGGTCATGGGAGCAGTATGCATAAACACATGAACCCCTCTACGACATAATGTAATTCAACACAGTAGACTTGCAATAGGCACTTAGTATAAGGTGCCAGAGTGAAAGTTTCTCTTTTTTGCACGTTTGTGTAATTTGATCCCAAATGAAGCGACACGACAGCATGAAAACTAAATGGAAACGATCCGCTGTTTTCTTTTCTTTATGGGCTATTTGTCCACCAAATATGAGAAGAAATCAGTTCAGGAGCTCTTGAACAAATCCACCAGAGACGGAAACTAACAAATTAACTGACAGGGTAGAAACATGCTCTCCTTGGCTCAGGAAATTAGGTGGTACAATTCAATTTCTACTAAACACCAAAGAAATGCTCACTGATGCTGTTGAGAGAGTTCAAGTGACTTCACAGCACAGCCCCAAATCTGACGTATCAGGCGGGAAAAATCTGAAATTAAATTGGTATTTCTTTCCACTCCCTTGACATTCTTCTCACTGCTAAGGTGCCGTTTCTACAATCCTCACTGCTCCAGTGGACTGTGGTTGTAGTGGGCAGCTCCCTGGTGTGCATGTGAAAAATACCCGGCTCAGCAAAAACTTCCTCTGGATAAATTAACATCAGGAGAAAAGTTTGATGTTTGATATTACACCCCTGCTGATATGAAGTCATCTCCTCTGGCAAATACTGTGTATACTGTATATGTGCAAGCTGAGTAGTGGAGTTTATTCTTAAAACCACAACATTTGAGGTTTGAAGGACACAATGAAATTAGGTAAAGAGTGCATTAACGGGACATGCAAGGGCAATAAATACCCATGTGTAGCATGGGCAGTATGTGCCACAGGAACACATATACTCTACCCACACATGCATCTCAATTGCCCTTTGCAGTTTCTGCTTGCTAGCCAATCCATTGTCTCTCACCCGTGTCATTAATATCTGTCCACTTACATTCCATTACTTCATTTGTCTTCCACTCCCCCAGACCCCATTCTGTAGGCTGTATCTCTCGTCACTCGCTCGCTCTCTTGCTTTCATCCCCTCGAGAATGCTTAAGAGCGCTATTGTTGAGTGCTTGTTGTTCTCTACACCCTAAATCTCCCTGGAAACATCTTCTATTTCTTTTTCTCCTCTTCTAATCCCGTCTGTCTTATCGTCTCAACTTCCTGCATCCGACTCCATTCCCCTTCTCTTATCTTTGCCCCCCTTCTTCATCTTTTTCATAGCTACGAGCCTTTTTTTTTATCTCTCCCTATATCGCTTCCTCAACCCTCTGTCTCTCTTTCATCTCCTCTTAGCCCTCTGATTCTGACGCTCTTGCATGGTCACATCGTTGTGTCTGGTCCGTCTCACCCTTTGGCCCAATTTATATTCCCTCCTTCTCCTTCTCCTTCTCTTTCTCTTTTCCCCTTTAGTATTCTCAGCCCTTCCTCCCTCGTTTCTTTTCCCCCTCCCTGAGGAAACTGTCACATAAACTATTCTAACTTGCAATATTAGCACTCGTGAAATAATACAGAGTGATATGAGGACATCAAAGCCCCCCTGTTGTTGCACACAAACACACTAACACAATCAATAAATGACTCCAGAAAATAATAAATAATAAAGTAATAGCATGCATCTACCAGCTTTTCACCACATAATTCTGACAAATGGCAAATCTGCACCGCTTAAGTTGTGGAGAAATTTGAACACTGTGTAAACCCTAGAACAGAAGAGCATCCACACGGTCTATGTGCCGTGGGATGTCTGGCTCTTCCATGAGGTTGATATGCAACACCTCACACAACACACACTTCTAGCACAGGCCCACACACAACAATGCATTCAGTACATACCACAGGCCCTCTCAATTCTTTAAGATCCTATATTCAAATGCTGTCTTTCTTTCTAAAAGATGGGCATGTTTTAAGATGCTGATCGGTTTAACCAATCTTCTCTTTAAAATGTGTCAAGTGTGAAGTGGTTGCAAACCCTCTGGACTTGAAAGTAGGCTGTTTGAGTTGAGCTGATGTTACTGGCATTTTAGTCTTTGAAAACAGTTGTATAATGACCATGTGACTCTGGAGGAGCTTTGTCAAGCTTTTGAAAATAACCCTGAAGATGCATCAGAGTCATTTCAGGGTTAGGGTTTTCCAGGCTTGTTTTTAGAAACAAAAAAATGTGTGACCGAAAGCATGCGTCACAGACTAGGTTGCCAAAGTGAAATTATGCTATTGGTTGCATTAAGGGAAATGTAGGATTTATTGATTTTGCAGCTTAGCCAATAAAGTGCTGCAGGAATGAGACCCAGAAAACCAGGAAACCCAGAAATGAGTTAGCTTTTTGCACATCTTGAAGTCAATGGGTTATTTGAATGGGTTTTTGGTAAGAGGCCTGATTTAAGATCTGTGGTTAACATAAGCTTAAGAGGTTTTAACGTTTTGTTTGACAACAAAAATACGTCAGTATACCCCTTTTGTGAGTTTTCTTCCTTCACTTATCCAAAACCCAAGTTCCGGGGTTGGATACAGAAATAGGTCAGGATATCTCCGCCTCTGTTGCTTTAGTCTGAACCATTGTTTTAAAATCTGTCTCTTATAAATACCCAAGCTTCATGGGAGTGAAGAGATTATTCTGTAATGATGTATGGCACAAATTATATATTAGCGGAGTGTGACAGATTTATGGATACTATGTTCAAAGAATTTATTATTTGTATCTAATTTTGCCAAAACATTTGTGTATTTTTAGCATGCATGATTGTTACAATGTTATAGTGCCCTAATCATCTAAGTTAAGTAGAACAACAGCTGGCTTCTGAGCAGCACCAGTCCAGGGTGAACCCTGCCTCTCACGCACACCCCAAAGTCAAACTACAGTAATGTAATCTTTGTATGAGTCAGTTTGTCACATTTAATTTCATTATGACTTTTAAAACAGCTGCTCTTACTTTCTGCCCATATTGCAATCTTTTTTTAATCGAAGTACAGCATAGTACTTACTTGATTCACTCATAACATCGTTCTCATTTTTATACAGTATGAAGACAAAGGCTATTTTGCAAAAATTGTGTCAACTTTCTTCATATGGAAAACTACTACTACTGTTACATTTTTATGGAGTGTTGTTTTCTAGATTAAGTATTGTTAATCAATTTCATGAGGTTTGCATTCACACAATACCAGATGAGCCTAATTCCCGGTTAAAATACTTGAACATTTTACTTTCTATCTTACGCAAGACAGGATATGATTTGAATAATGAACAGATGCACAGAAACGTAAACAAAAAGGATTCAGCCAAAGGCTGTAAATATCCACCACAGAGGGTTTTAATCCCGTGTGGTTTGGTGGAACTTCTGGTAAACTCCACAAAAACATATCTGGGCAGTCTGACAGGCTTCAAGTTACCATGAAAGGGTGAGCAGAGTGATGTTTGATTCCGCATAATTAAGTGTTTTCTGTAAAAACAGTAGCTAGGGAGGATCTTTCCGTGGATCTGGAACAAAGAGGTGGATCGCTATCATCCCACAGACCAACATTCATCGCCAGGGCCTTACTGCTAACATGGCTTAAAATCACATAATAAATTGAGCAGCAGTCTTCATGATATACATATCATTTACACTCAGTTCATTAGTTACTGTACACTTGAGCTGATGCAATTAAATACAACATTCGAGTATTCAAAAAGTGATAATTGAGTCAGTATAATGGGTTGTACGTTAAACTGCTTCATTAGATACTATTATCAAAAGAACAAATAATCAAATCGTCTCAAAGCACGAGAAAATGTTATCCGTTCCCTCCTCCTGGCTGCGAATGTGCCCTTGAACACTGTTCTGTCACAGTAAGTATACTCCAGGAGAGCAGCTCGGCACAAGGCTAACTTCATGAGCTCATGTAAGCACTTATCTTGTTTTGTTGTTGTGACATAACAGTAAACTCAAAAGGGTGATTAAGGGCCCAGCATAAGTCACTTGCTCACTTGTTTGCACACTCTGCTGCATGCAAATCTGTAATGCATGTCAACTGAGTGAATGGTTTGTGAAAGAATTCAATCTGCGAGTAATAAAGAAACACATTTTGTGATATTTGGATCAAACACATTTAGCCAACTCCAGGCGGGAGGAGAGGGCAACTATTTTCTCATGGTCAAATTGCAAATCAATGCGGCCAAACACTGTGAAACCAAATCACTTGCAACCATACAGTTTGTGTTTGTCGGTCTATCACAGTCTTGCAGTGGCCCGGTTCTGGTTGTATAACTAAATGTGCACTATTGCTTTCAATTGTCAAAGTGTGTTTCGTTCTAAAAATAAAGTGAGAAAAACACCCCACGGTCGTGTAATAAGACATTCAGTATTGTTCTGCACACAAACACATTTACTCCTCTGGGTCTGTAACACAGCATTTTGTAGCTGAATCACTCTTCACTGTCACAGCAGGTTAGTTTATATTACAAGGCCCCCCACAGATGATTCTAGGGCCCTGTAACCTAGCATGGGACCGAGCATGGAGATACAACCCTGCTGTTTTCAGCAGGGGCGGTGTATAATTGTTTGTGACGTGGCTCCCCACCCGACCAACCAACACACAAACACAAAGACACAGATCAAGCTCACACTCCCGCACATGCACGCTGAACAGAAGCTTCAGATAGACACACACACACACACACACACACACACACACACACAAACACACACACACACAGCTGCCAGCGTCCTACCTACATCTGTGCCTAGAGGGAGTTAATAGATGCCACATAGTGACTCACCTTTCATTCTCATTGGTGGTAAACTAGAGGGGTTACAGTGGGAGGGGATTGTTTATTATTTGTGTGTGTGATTTCATGTTAAATCCTCTGAGACAGGGCAAGGGAATTATAAAATTAGCGAATGAGCACGCTGGGAGTATGTATGAGAGTTTATGACCATGTGGGGGCTGTATTTTCTCTGTCCTGTCTCTCGTATTTCACTATTAATTAGATATGTGAGACCCCACAACACAAAACAAATAAACAAAAAAATAAGGTGTTCTTCATTATGACTGAATTATCTGATTTTCCACCTACTTACTACTACTGCACCTGAGTGTTTTGTTTTTATACTTCAACAATAATACAATTAAGTTGGTTTCCATTCGCCTTCATGTTGGTTGCAATGAGCAGCTTTTTTGAAGAGTGGTGATTGTTATGTAAATTAAATTAAAGTTCATAGTCATTGTTCCAAAACTGTTGCCTCTGAATGGGCAATTTGAACAAATGAAGCCTTTTGCAAGTAAGAGGAGAGGCAGAAAGAAATATTCACATGTAGTGAAGAGTGTGTGCGTGTGTGTGTGCGTGTGTGTGTGCGTGTGTGTGTGCGTGTGTGTGTGCGTGTGTGTGTGTGTGTGTGTGTGTGTGTATCTGTCCCTTCATCTCTCCCTCCTTCTCTTTGTCTTATGGTGTTATGAAGTGATGGAGCCAACACTCTTCATCAGTAATTCACTGCACTTTATCCCACCACTGCTGTCATAGGGAGGCAACACACACACACAGCCAGATTCCCACACAGAGATAGTAGGCTAAATGGACACTGTAGTGGCACAAGTGGAAGCATGTATTATCTCAAAGGGGGTCTGTTACACCAGTCCCTCTGACACACAAACATTTGCGTACTCGCACGTGCGCGCACACACACACACAGCAAGACACACAGATATGCTGTGGCTGCCAGATAGTGCACCCTTGTAGGCTTGGTACAGAGCCTGGATCTGTCTCCCACCCTGCTATACCCCTATTAGAGCTGACAGCTGCCAAATAATGTCCCTTGGCATGGCTGAGCGCCTGCCATGCCAGGGCCGGTTTGTGTTCATGCATAATAGCCTCTCATCCACTTACATGTGTGTGTTTACGTGTATATAACCTGACATAGGAAGAGCGTTTTGAACCAAAAGTGGTGCCTTAATATTCACAAATAGAGATATACTAACAAAAATATGTCTTACTGCAGAGTGTTAATTTCAGCCCTAGTTCAGAGGCTGGAATATTTTTAACAGATCAGCATGGCACATGCTGGGTCAACAGCAAACAAGCCCAGCGGACCAGTCAATCAAAACTATAATGAAAAACGTTTTTTTGTTTTCACAACAAAAATGTAAAGCAAAACAAAATAAATAGTAGCTTTTGAAAATGAGAACTATATCAATAGTATGCCCTTAAGGACCTGAAACTTTCTATCTTTGTTTATAATGTCTGATAAAGAGAAGTCTGAATTCAGGTCACCGTATTTTGTCCGTCGTTAGTGGTCTTCTCATCTCTATTTCATAAATCTCCAAAAATTTTACAGAAATGATAATAAAGATTGTGGGCGAGTTTGATTCACAACATTTTTGCTTCATTGATTTATAGACCATGGTCCCTGGATTGAGCAGTAAAATAATAATAAAATGAACAAAATTCAAAGCCAGCATGCTGGAAGCCGCATGAACCAGTTGCTGGCAGGATCCCAGCGCTGAGGCTGTAGAGTTGCTAAAGATGATGTCACAGAAAATACCATATGTCAACCTCTGAGTCATCGCCTGCACTCATTATTTTTGGGCCGTCTTTATTTTAGAAACAACTAAACGCACACACACACACACAAAGATTCACTCTCCTCAAGGGATTTGTTCTCAAACATTCATCAGTGTGACGCACACATAACCCACGCATGAATACACCTACACTCAGACACACATTTGTCAGCAGAATATTTATCATCCTGTGCAGCCTTTGACAGTATTGGGGGTACACAGGTATTCAGTACGCTAAGATCCCACCCTCAATCCATCATTACAATGAGATAGACAGAATGTTATTGATCTGTTTTATCAGATATCTATCAATGTCTAAAGCACTCATTAGAAAAGACCCTAGAGGACATCATTACAGGGGTCCATCCAGTAGAATAGATACAGTAGATGTATGCAATTGTTAACTAATCAACCATTATTTCAACCAGCATGTGGCTGTTTTGACTTTTTTCTTTATGTCACTTTCACAATTTAAATTGAGACTAGATTTAGGCATGTGCATGTGCCAAAGCTTCCTTTATTTTGTATATTGAAAAGAGTTTTCCATAATTCATAGTGGTAGACTCTTGAATTCAATTTATTGTAGGGCTGAATGTAATAGTACCTTCCTCCTAACCTTTGATGCAGCCAGTGAGATCGACATTCCAACCATCCATCCTTTTGACACGGACAATGGGATCAATTCACCCTTTTATGGCTGTTATGAATGCACCCATGTGGGCCCAACACACAACCTGTCCATGCCATGTACTGTAAATATCATGTTATGGTCGGGGCAGCATTGACAAATTAGCAATACCACAGCACTCTATCATCAATGCACTGTGACAGGCTCTGGTAAATGGTGTTAGCGTGTGTGTGAATTGCAGAGTTAAGTGACCTTGAATTACGACCGCAGGCGCGGCGGACACATGGCGCTGGCATGGCCAGTGTGGTGGTCATCCGCTCAGGGAGCTGTTTGCTCAGTTCGGGAAGGTGAGACACACACACAGACTCACACAATTCAAAAGAGACTACAGGATGAATAGATGAATGGAACATCTTAACTCTGCTCATTTTGGATGCAGTTTACATGAGCAATTGGCAGCTCTGCGTCTCCCTTGTGGGTGCTATTAGTGGATAAGGGGATGCAGCTGGTCAGCCAGCAATGTGAACGATCAACGGACATGCAAACAGTTTGAGTACACACTCAGGAATGCCTGATGCGTGAGCACACATCTACAGATCCTATTTTAGGTTCATGTTAGTGTCACATCATGTCGGATTAATGATTCAATAACTTTTTATTTCATTTTTTTTATGTTGTTGAACAGAACTGTTCACTTTAAGAATTGATGTCGGCCCTATATTTTTCCCAATCAATATGTGAACATGAAACACTCTCAAACTGTATCAATACCACTCTCATGTCGGTGTGCTAAATATGAAGCTACAGGCAGCAGCTGGTTAGCTTTGCTTAGGATAAAGTCTGGAAACGAAGATAGACGAACAAAAATCCCAACTACCATGTCACCCTGAGGTTGCCAGGCAACCAGTGACGACTCCAGGAAGTTACTGTGCCCCGGCCAAGAAAGGTTAATCAGTGAGCTTAAGAGGAGCTGCGAGGTGAATTTTATTTTCTTCCGACGGAGCCAGGCTAGCTGTTTCCTACCGTTTCCAGGCTTTCCGCTAAACTAAGCTCACCTGCTGCCGGCTGTAGCTTCATATTCGGTTATTAGAGTGATATCGTTCCTCTCAACTAACTTTCAGCAAGAAAGTGAATGAGCTTATATCCAAAAACTATTCTTTTAAAACAGCCACTGAAACTTTTTCAACAATCTTTATACATTCTGGGTAGGAACTAGCTGTTTGGCAGTGTAGAATTCTAGCCAAATAAGTACAGATTTGTTTCTAATATTATTTAAAAGGTTTTGGACCAGGTACTATATACCCCAGAAAACATGCACTTAACATCAGAGGTTTAACAGCAGTCTCATACTGCAGCCAGTCACCAGTGGGGGATCGAAATGTTTTGGCTTTACTTTTGGGGGAGCTGTCATGTCCATATTTATACAGTCTGTTATAACCCTGTGTTATCTTTTCTTTCTCATTGCCCTTAATCTCCAAAGACTAAACCAACTTTGTCTGATCACTGTAGCTGTATTGTTCACACAGTTAAAACAAAACAACTCAGTGCTAATCTGTTTGACGCAGTACAATAAAATTGATGCAATGCAATGTAATGTAACAGAAAGCAACACTATAAAAAGCTTTGCAATGCAGCGCAACAGAAGTGGGAGCCAGGAGTCAACCTGTGTTTAGCTCATAACACGCATTCGCTCAAGCACAGATATTCCCTTCACACTGCATTCAGCTCAAAGTTCAGCCTTGACATCAAAGCTATGCGCAATATGTAGTTTGTCACACACAGACACACGCACACACACACACACACACACACACACACACACACACACACACACACACACACACAAACACTTACAGAGAGTGCAAGGACACTCTGACAATGCGGTATAATACACTAATGGATAAGCAAGTCACACAGCCAATTCTTGCTCCTCATTCGTCAAGAAATCAAACACACTCACACACATGTACAGTGAGTTTGATCTTGGCTTTTCCCTTGACATGAGTGAGTGCGTACCTACAGGTTGGGTCATATCAATGGCTGTAATCTATCAACCTGTCCGACTTGACTGCTTCTAATTCCTACCACACACACACACATATGTCTCTCTCTCTCTCTCTCTCCATATATATATATATATATATATTTTTTTTTTTTTTTTTTTTTTTTGTCTCTGTCCCTCCGTTTTCTTCTGCATCATCTTTTAGACATACATTTTTCCTCAGAAGTGTTGAAGTGGTCCATTTCACTCGTGCCACTTTCACTTTTGAACTCCTTATACTTGGCAGACTCTCTTTCATCACTTAACCTCATTTGTCCTGGGTTTAAAATGCTTTCAGACACGTTATTCCAAACGGCACAAAGCAAACAATGATGCATTTTCAATAGGTGCTTGCTGAATATTTTGCAACCTCCATTAGATGGTGTTAATCATTACCAAGAGTTTTTCTTCCTACGTCTATCTCTACCACTTCCTGCTTTTCCTGTCTTTCTCCCAAACCACTACATATATGCCTTCAGCAGACAATAACCATGATTCACATTGACTTTAATGTACTTAAATTATATGTTTCTCATAAAAAGAAACTGCTGAAAAAACATTCAATCAATTTCCATGTCTTTGATGTCCCGTACTGACAAACAGCCATTCCAGATGAAGTGGCGAGAAGGGACGTACGTGAACGAAAAAAGGATAGATTAATGGAGTGATGGTATAAAAAATGAACTCACTCAGTCCACTCTTGATAAAAGGCCAATTAACCAATCTATTTCACTGGTTAATCTCAATCTCATTTTCCAAGCTTTCTATTTTGCTCAAATTCACTCTCTCTCTCTCTCTCTCTCTCTCTCACTTACTCTCTCTCTCACTTTCTGCCCCTGCTTGTTTTCTTTTGTAGTCTGCTTGTTTCTCTTTTTAATAGCTCTCTCACTCTGACGACTATCTCCCATCCCTCTACATTTATTTTATGTCCGACGCTCTTTCCTCATCTCCCACTCTCCCATTCTCTATTTTTTTTGTGTCTCGCCTTATCTCCGGTGCCTCCTGACTCTCTCTCCCTCTCTCGTCCTCTCTGTTACGTGTGCTGTTTAGCTGCGCTTAGCTTCACCTGTCAGCTTGGATCAGGGCTGTGGAGCAGCAACATGACAAACTGCCCTCTGATTCACTTACACACAGACAGACACACAAATATATGAGCGCACACACTTGTAGCGTCTTCTCAGAAAAATCTCCCCAATCCCCCCACTCCCCCACCCCCTTTTCCCTATCTCGGTGTCTTTCACTGGCTTGTTGCTTTGAGTTGATACACAGGCATGGCTTTAGCCTGCAGTTACACACAGGCCTGTCTTTGTACAAACAATTTAAAGGAATATACTTTGGTCTTCTTGGTCAGTTAGTCTATTGGTCAATTCCTGGATTGTGTGCACTCAATGTTCAACTAGAAACAGCAACAAATGTAGCTTGTGGTAACAGTGAGTGTATTATCTCAGATGATATGTGGCAAATCCGGCATGTTTGTGGGATAAAAAGTTATGTTGTGAAACATTTTAATAAAGATTTAAATTAGATGAACTGTTGTTGTTGCAATTTGATAAGAAAGTGTGTTGGGTTGTAAAGAGATTGAAAAGCTCATGAATTTCCCCGGCAGGATGGGTCTAATGAAAGATGCTGACCATGCATGACACAAGTAATATAAAAAATACAAACGTGTTTGTTTCCAGTGTACGAACTCTGTCTTGGAGCTGGTTTGTGGGTTTTACAGCCTGACACCATTACGCAGATGGCTTATAAAGGTACTAAATATAAAATTGCAGTTAACGGTGTCAACAGTGAAAACAACCTCAACAGTGCTGACAGAGCTAACAGTGTTGACATGAGGGGGAACCGGAGCGTGAGTGCTACGCTTACGTGACGACGCCTTTAGTCAGGATGCCGTTGTAACAGCCGTGTAAGTGCGGTGCAGAGACAGACAGATAGCCAGTGGGGCACGCTCACATGCACTAGCATGCATTAAAAGGCACACAAGGCCAGTCCAACTATGTCAACAAAACACAGAGAAGCTTTGATAACAGCACACACACACACACACACACACACACACATGCACACACACACACACACACACACGTGCACACACACAAAGAGTGACTTCATTATCTGCTCAGGTAAACATTACTCCAATATATCTTTACATAGAAGATGTTTTCATACCGCTATAATAATGATCTGAATATCCCATAAATAATCTCTGCTACTTCAATCTAGGTAGGCATCTAGGCTATGTACATGTGACATACTGTATGTTGCTGGCACAAACAAAACATGAAAACAGGGAGACATGCAGGGAGAAAGAGCATTGATTGGGAGTCTTAGAAAGGGTCCTATAGCTCTCACGGAAAGGCAGGCCCATAAATCTACTTAATGGCTGGAGATATTAGCATGAGCTAAGCTGGTGGGATAGTCATCACTTAGAGGAAAGAGGAAGGTAGAGATGGATGGAGGGAGGGAGGCAGACAGACTAAGAGGGGATGAGAACCGCGGAAAGTGGTTTATTATATGTTCAGTGGTTATTTATACGTACATATTGATGAAGGTAAACACACACACACACACACAGACAGTGGTCTCCACATGCAGACACGCTGGACTGAATTGTTTGACGAAATGTTGCCCACCATGAAAATTCAAAACACAGGTTTTCCGCTTGTCTGCTGTCAGATTTATTGGCAGCCAGGTATTCTAATTATCTAATCTATGGACTATAACTAAACAATAACTATAATTATAACTAAATATGTGTTTAATGTTTGCATGTGCTGTTGTACACACCAGTGAAAACATTAGGTAAAAAAGCATATTATTTTCAACAGTGATAAGTTGAGAAACATACAATATAACCTTTCATCTACAAGTCCATATCTTTGATGATACAGTATGACGTGGGAAAGAATACCTACGATTTAATTGATAAGAACAATTACTAAATGGGTGATCAACAAAGAAACAAGCATGCATATGAATTCAAACATGCATGTGGTCCCGATTAAAGGTACCCTGTGGAGTTCTTTTCTAAACAAACAAACGTTTATCTCAGCAAAACACACTGTGTGCATCCTTGAGGCTGAAAAAAAAAAATCCTTCCTCCATAAAAAAAAGTTAAGATCAGATTTTTGGTAGAATTTGAAAACAATGTTCTTTACATACGTGTTTCTTTGCGAGCAATCTCTTCACTGCCTTTTGTTGGCGCATTGCTACGTTACCACCGGCAACTGTCAATTAGTGGAATAGCGTGAAACCAACAGCAGGACTGTGTGTGAATGGTAAATGGACTGTACTTGTATAGCACTTTTCTAGTCTTCCAACCACTCAAAGTGCTTTCACACTACTTGTCATGGTTCACCCATTCATACACTGATGGGAGGGGTTACCATGCAAGGTCCCATCAGGACTAGCTAACCATTCATACACCGGAGGAACAGCCTGCGGGGGCAAATCGAGGTTAAGTGTTTTGCCCAAGGACACATCAACATGGAGTAGCGGAGCCGGGGATCGAAGCACCGATCCTTTGATCGAAGCACCGATCCTTTGATCGAAGAATGACCCTGCTCTACCACTGAACCACAGTCGCTTGTGTGTGTATGTGTGTTTACAGTTACAGTTATATGTGTCAGGTGCATCGTGGTACCTATACGTATGTTATCTTGCACTGTGCAGTACATGACACGTTGACTCCTGACGGAGTTTTGAAACACACACATATACACAGAGAGCCAGATGGGTGTTATACAGAAGGAGAGAGAGAGAGAGACAGAGAGCGAGAGAGAGAGAGAGAGAGAGAGATGAGATTAGGTTACTGTTGTGGTTTGCTACATTCAAAAGCATAAGCACAGTGTTAATGATGATGATGGAAAACTACAAATCGGGAAAACTACAAATCCCTGCATCACCACCGTGCCATTAAACAACAGCTTCTTCCTGCTGACAATCTGTAGTGTTTTGAATGTGATGCAGACTTCTTTGCTCCGTTTCCCAGAGAGCTCTAAGAAGTGTCGGAGGGCTGTCAACAGGGCAGAAGTGGTTTTGAAACTTTTTTTTATTTTTGAGCGTTTTCCACTGCTGGAGATGGAAGAAAGACGAGGGAATGTAAAAAGACAAGTCAGCAAGCAAAAGACGGGGAGGGGGTGACTTGTAGCCTGCAAGGCCACGTCAGTTTGCATTGTGGGATGTCAGGGCTCTGCAATGACAAATACCTTCACTTTGTCATGGTGATAATGTCTAACAAAACACTGACCATTTATTACATACTGACACAATATAAATGCTTGCTTAAACAGCATTCTTTGTTTCTATTCATCATTTCAGGATGTCCATTGATTGCCCCCCTAACTGAATAAGAGGCAGGAATAAACATAAACAAGCTAAATAAAAAACTGCAATACATCGTTTTCAGTCACAGTGGGATTTTCCAGCTCTCTCCTGACTAATCTACTTCAACTTCACTGGGGATTTCTTGTATTTCCCCTAATGCTTGTCGACGACATCCAAAATATTTATCAATTCATAGTAGCTCTGGTTTTTACATGGAGAGAACAAGGCAGTTGTGTTCCTTTAACAAAATGCATGCCTTCCAGCTGTAATGCATAATGAACGGTTAAAGCAGCTTTTTTTCTTGTTTTTGTTGAATAAACCCAAAATATTGTTTGTTTGGGAACACATACATCCCTTTTGCTACACTCTGACATATGACTTTGAGGCCTTGTAGCATGTAATTTGCTTCTATCTCTTCAATTTGTCTGTCACTTTTCACAGTCAGTTGACCAATAGATTTTCAAAAAAAATGTCTTCTTGTCATGGCATGACAGAATATTAAACTCTTGCCACCACGAGTTGTGGGTGCATAAGGTTGCTATCCCAGCTTGTAGTGTTTACTAATGTTTTCTAACTGAAACCAGTGAACATCTGGTTTGCTGTCTATTGCCTTTCGTGACAATATATATGTATGCAGCACATACTGCGATCCTCCCCTCCCTTAAGATTTATCACATAATTTGAACAAAAGCAGCAGGGAGGACAGGAAGCATGTGGCTGGAATGTAAATGTCCCTTTACATTTCGCAGCGGTTCATACCGATACACACTCCGAAAGGAAGCGAGAAGGATAGGTTGATGAATGAGGGGATGAGGGAATGGATTGAGGAGGTACAAAGGAAGTTGGCTAAGGAGAAAAGATGGTTATAAAAGAGGAAATGAGAAGAAAGAAGAAAGAGAGTCACATGGATGGCGTGGCTGGAGGAGAGTCATACTGAAAGCAAGAAGCAAAGGACACATGAGGACTGCCTGCTCATCATGAGAGAACAAGAGGAGGAGGTTCTCATTTATGTCTCATTTATTCTACTCCTAATGTATATGAAATAACAAAAGTCTATGTAAAAAAGGATTTTTTCAGCCCTCAGTCTTCCTCAGTGTTCCCCAATGGCTGAAATGTGTAAGTCACTGCAGCTGCTGGGAGTTAAAGTCTGTCAAGAATACACATTGTGTACTTATGGCTTTGTGTTTGTGAAAAGTAAAAAATCCTGGCATGAGTGGGTTGCGTCTTTCATCATTTTCATTTTATAATCTGTTTACAGCTGCACAGAATGAAAATAATAGGAAGATTCCTCAGAGATACAGCTGGCTGCAAAACACAATATATGCATTATTCGATAATTTACATTACATCTCGTAGGGTAGACACGTGTAATTAAGTGTTGATTTGAGCTTTAAATTGACTCTCAACTATAAACGGGCCCATATGGCCTGAAAATGGAGGAAAAACACATTAGAAATAGATGGTAAAGGACTCAGGAGTACTCTGAAGTGAGTAGCTAGAATTAACTGTATACATCTAAGGGATACTTACTTAAAAACACTTGGAGATACATAGTGGGTAGTTCAGGTAAATACATGAGAACAATTATGTTGCCACTTTAAAATATAGGCAGAATCATGTGATGACAATATTGAGTCAAAATAGTGTGGATTGTTCTCCTGGATGACAAATGATCTATTTTGTCATTTAGAGTACCGGACTTCTTGGCTAATGTCATCAAATGTGCATCCCCCGCATTAGTTTGCATTCTCTTGTTTCAACTGAATTAATCATTCTGTCAATTCACAATTCACAATTCACAGTCTCATTTACTGGAAAACAATAGTCATGCTGTTTTTTTAGTCTAGGGATCCTGGTGACAAAGCGTTGTCACCGTCTGGTTGTCAGTGCTTGCTGTGCCTTAATGTAGATTCAAGGCAGAGGCTCCATTCAAATTTGAGAAAATATATTTATCAATATCTATACATGATTGTAAACATGAATCAATGTGAAAAGAAAACCATGGTATCCTATGTCCCTTTTCCACTTTCCTCCTAGATTTTACAACCCTACTTACATTCTCTATTTCCTTACGAAGCTTTCTGTCTCTGTTTTCCCCAAAATCTCTCACCTGTTGGCCTGTTTTATGTAACTATGTTTCTGTGCCTCTGTGCTCCACTTTGGTAAGGAGATTAAGGACCGTGTATGGTTGAGCAGTGCAGCTGAGCACTGGGAAACAGTGCTGGGTTTATTGGTTGTGGGGACCAACAGTAACCAATGTTTTTATTCCTTCACTGAGGACAGAGCAGGAATGAACAGCGTACATGAAGTGACTTTGTTTCCTGGAGCAATGGATGAACTCTAGAGTGCTTGTTTCACATTAGCCACTGTGTAACTTGACTGAACAGTCTTAACATTAATGGGTTTTTTCGGCCATTATACCTGAGTGGACATTCTTTAGTGTGGTAACCACTGCCAACGCTCTCATAATCACAGTAGAGAATGTCCTCAGGGGTTGAATCCTCACTAATGCATCCGTGCTTTGTGTTTTACTTGCAGTAAATGGACATTTAAAAAAAGAAAGAGAAATTGCTAATAACTCATTGGTTATGACAACAGTTGGCACTGTGGAAAGTAGTAGAGGTTATACTTGTCATACAACTTAAGTAACCTGCAAACACCTGTAAACACAACATTGACAAATCGTCTCCTCATAAATTTGTTCACTTTTGTAACTGTGTGTTTGAAATTTTGTGCTAACTGGGTCAATGGATTTATCAGAGCTTTTCACTAAACATATGCATGTCTTAAAACGACACATGAAAGTGTTAAAAAATAATAAATTAACTGAGAGATGTTAAAACAGAGATACAGAGGAGCCCTATCAGGTACCTGTGGAAGTCTGAAGCAAGAGGCGTAGAAAGACATGGCGAAGACATGGTCAGTGAAGCATGCTAGCATTGTCATAGAGTCCTGCATGAATGAGTCCTAAAACCTGGAAATGAGTTGGTATGTTTTCACTTTCAAATGTGTTGTTATATGTTTCAAAGTCGATGTTTTTTTTAATGGGTTTTTGGTTAGATGCCTGATATAAGGTCTGTGGTTAACATACATTTCAGAGATTTGAACATGTCGTTCCGCTAAATGAAACTATTAAACGTCATCACGCCGAACACTTCCCCACCTTAAGCTTACCGGTGGTGAGATCATGCGACGGTGGTGTCGTTTCTTTAATTTGTTTGTTTTTTAAATTCATTAAAAGTCTAACGTTAGCTTTTTGCTTCTGGCGGTTGTATTTACGCTTCAAAAACCAAAAAGTGATGTTCCTTTGTGAAGATTATCTTGCTGAACTAAACTTGTAAGCAGTGTTCCTGAGACGGGATCTAATTAATTCATCATTGAGTCCAAGTGGACGCTTGTGCCAGATTTGAAGAAAATACCTCCAGGTGTTTCTGAGATATCGCATTCACAAGAATGAACGGACGGAAACGTAATGCTTCGTCACTGTCGCTGGCGTGTAGGAATAAAAATATTTATAAGGCTCTTTGAAAACCAGGACTAATGTAAGGTGAAAACCAAATCAACATTTATCTACAGGAGAGTATGTAGGGTGTTCCCACACACATGCAAATGTCGAAAAAAAATCTTTCCCTCTCAACTGGCCAATTATTTTCAAATGGCTTAACACACTGCAGCCTTCGTATATCCCAGACATGCTGTTTTCTTTTCAAGATTATGCTCCTGGTGCACCCATACTGTCCTCCGGTGTTGGCCTTTTGGATGTTCGCAGGCCAGGATCTGCAGTAGAAAGAGCATTTAATATCTCTGTTTGCACCCCTCAGAGCAACCTGCCAGAAAGCCTGAGGGCAACAGAGTCTGACGATCATTTGTTGAAGGGTGGTCTCTCTAATAACCAGGGTCATCAGTTAAATTAGCTGTATACAGCGGATTAGACTATTTCATCTTAGCATTTTGACAAGAACAGGCTGTATATTTTTTGAAACATAAGCACACAATATGGTCATTGATGTAAAGGCACCAGGTGTTTCTACAGCTGCAGCTGTATATCAATATTACTGAACAGAATCACTGCTCTTCAGTGTTATATTAACAAGTAATGTGGGGTTAAAAAACCAGAGGGGACAGGCAGGCTGGGGAGTTCATGAGGAAGATAGCAGAGGGGGGGATAGGATGAAAAGGAGAGCAGGGGAAGAAGTGTAAAATGGGGATGAAGATGATGGATTGAAAGAGCGATGCCTGGAGAGAGGGAGGAGTGGACGGATGAGATGAGTTGTATTTTGACCATCATTGCTGTCATGTAGAGATGGGGAATCTCGCTTCCCCTGTCATTTTCTGTCCACTCTGTTATTTCACAGTGGCCCATTGAGGATGCTATATTGTTTTCACTGCAGCTCAAGGACAGGAAATCAAAATCCATTTTCCTCTCTTGCTCCCTTGTCCACCTATTTGGCTATTATTCTCTCTTTCTGTCCCCCATGTAGCATCAATGTTGCATCACGAAGACATTTAAAACGTTGATACAGCATCGGTGTAATTAGAACACATATTGACTGTGTCACTGCTGCCAAATGCGAGTGTGCGTATGTGTGTGTTTGGGCATGTGTGCAGTACGACTCGAATTCAGACTAATGACCCTGAGAGCAATCATGATGCAAAGGTTTTGAGGATCTCTGACTTTTACAACTGCATTTTAGTCACCAAGTTAAACATTTTATTTGTTAAAATATCTTGCATCTAGTGCTTAAAAAAAATGAAAAAAAACATACTATTTTGTCACACTTATATTTGGCCTTATTAGTATTTCGTGAAATGATTACACTACAAAAGTGCATGATTCATAAATTAAGACCGCACTTGGCACAACACTGCCATCATTGTGACCAGCCGAAAAAAAAAAAATTGGAAAGAGTTGACAGTCAGAGTATTAGAATACCGGGCATATCTCCAGTGATGATGGGAGGCTTCCAAAGTACTTAGAAAGATGCAGGTAAAATATTGAATTTAATATTTGCTGTTGACTCTACAGACAGCACAGTGGCTCTTGTGTACTAAGATGACAGTGTCATCACGCGTTGTAACTGCAGCCCTGAATCATGATTGATTTTCATTATAGCTCAGGCACTGTGTTATTAATCCCTAGTGCAAAGAACAAACACAATCCTGTTCAGTACACAGATAGCAGAGATACACTCTGCGGCTGTTTTCTGTAAAGCACACAGGCTTTTGTGTCATGTTTTAATATAACAAAATACTTAAAGTGACACGCCTCTTTGTGGTTGAAGACTCTCGTCACTCCTGTTCTAGTTTAAAACACAACATAAGGTAAACTATGCCAGTGATGTGTCTCCGACCAACAAGCTATTCAAAACAAACTAGATGGAATAGAATTAGATGGACAAAGTAAAAACAAAGTGAAAAGCAAGACAAAAAACAAATACATTTTACTAAATTATCAAGAAAGAGCATATTTCCATGACTGTGAGGGGAAGCAAACAGAAGGTGAGTAAGTGTTCATCAGATACATTATTTGTCATCTTGTACTCTTCTAGTCTGATTTGAACAGCTGCCTTGTGTGTAACAGAACATTTCTATTTCCAGATAGCAATGTTAAGCACAGCTGTGTGTTGTTGTTATTGTTGTTGCAGTTAGTGTGGATGTTACTGTGTATTCTTAGTATGAGAATATGTTAGTGTTAGTATGTTAGTATGTGGATAGGAGGGGGGGTGGGGTTTCAAGGGAGTCGAGCAGACGAAAAAATTATATAGGGGTGGTATCGACTGTGGACCCTGAACCCACCACAATCTCATCAATCATGTCACATCGTACACACACCAACATGCAGAATAAACCCCAATTAGCCGTGGAACGCCAGTAGCCTATTGCATGAAGGAAATCCAGCCTAAACCAGACACACAAATAATCCACATTTAAAACGATTACTGTAAATGATCTATTTATTAACTGGAAATGGGAAACGAGATCCAAATGCAGGTTGCACTGTAATACATTCAGCCGTTTGAATTAATTCAGTTTTGCATTCTGGGTCAATTTTGGATGAGTACAGCAACTATAGTGTAGTGTTTTGTTTCTGACTGCAACAACAGAGCAATCGGAATTTTGTATTAACCTGATTTAATATTCTCAGTGTCATGGGTACTGATTTAGACCCTTTGCAACAAACAAACAAACTGAGCAAATAAGAACAAATATTTCTCTGAAACAAAGTATTCAAATATAGTATATTCAAACAAATATATAAGGAACAGCAGTGGAAGAAGTACTCAAATATTTTACTGAAGTAAATGTAGCAGTACCACAGTGTAGGCATAAAGTCATGCATATACAATTGTATTTAAGTAAAATTATGATTATTGATGTGAATGTCACCATAATGTTGCAGCTGGTAAATGTGGTGATACTTTTATTTTATATACTGCTGGGTAGCTTGTCAATTTCCTACTTTAACCACTTTAACATAGCCATATGTTGTCGATAAATTGTCAAGGATACTCCTCTGTTTCTATGACAAGGAACACTAAAGTTACCTTTAAAACTTTGAAAAACAAATTAATAATCAGGATAATCCCTCTGCAAGTCTCTGTCTGCTATGAAAAAGACTTGACGGTGACACCGACAATGCAAAGTTTGATTAGAGTAAGTGTAGTGCATAACATGATAACTGAGAGAAGAAAACAGCTGGAAAACTTGAAACTTTCTTGTTTTAACTTTGTTTTTGTACTTTCTCTCTCTGTCTCCTTCTCTCTCCGGCTTTCTACTGGTATGAGAGGAAGATGAATAGCCCGGCTTTTTGGCCCGAAAGGTGAGAAACGACTGCTGAGACTGGTCTCAACATATATAGGCACTGCACTCTGCAGCCTGTCGCAACAAGTTATTGTGTTATTGTGCGTGTAGGTGAAGATTTGTGTGTACCCTTGTGTACTTGCTGGTGCTAGTGTAGAAAAATGAGGGTGAGTACTTTAAATGACAAGCCCATGCAGGGAAATTTCTAAACTTTGAAAAAGAAATGGGGCTGAGAGGAGGAGAGAAAGAATGACGAGACACAGAGAGAGAGAGAGAGAGAGAGAGAGAGAGAGAAAAGAGAGAACAGAGCATGTTCGAGACAAAGAGAGACCAACGGGGAATGAGACAAGCACAAGCATACGAATATGAAAAGCAAACAGAACATGAACGAGGATGATGGTAAGAGATGAAAGTAGAGAGCAAAGTAAAGAAGTGAAATCCTCCTCGCTGTGCCATCCTGTTCCCCCTTCTGAGTTTCCCCTCATCCACACTCTTGTTTCATCTCTGTCCCTGCACAATGCTGAAGATGTACGGCGGTTGGGGCGATACTAGCTAGCAGGTAATTATTTTTTGGACTATAAAGAAAAGGAATGGGTGGAGATAGGAGGATAGGGATGGATGGTGAAGGCTGAAGGAAGAGAAGGGGGGGAAGATGAATGTCAAAGGGGATGGATCTCTTTCTCTTGTTTAATCTCTGTGTTTAAGTTTAAGCTTTCCTGTGGGTGCGATGGTGTTTAGAGATTAGAGCTGAGATGTGATTACTAAGGCAAAGAGCCACGATGGGCAGAGGATGAGGGGAAGGACAGATAGGAAAGCAAGAGAGAGAGAGAGAACAACAACAACAATACACACTTACAACCACATGCAACAGAGCAAATTGGTTGAGGTCCATTACTAATAACAACCTGTGTGAAATGATTGTGTGCACTCTAATAAATAAGAGCTGCGTTGTCTCATTAGCAACAGTGCTGTCATGATCTGCAGATATATGATGATGAGAGGAGCAATATAAAGGGTTCGATGATTGTACACAAGCTTTATAATAGTGATCAGTTATAAAGGCCTTGAGCAATTTTGCATCAAAATCAGTTTATTTCAATGGATCAGTGCAAATCCGTGCAATTTTTTTCACACCAGGTTCAACTTTGGTGAACCTCGGAATGATCAGTGAGCCCAAAATTGAGAAAGCTAATGAGCTTTCTAGGAGTGTTACACCATTCACTTTTTTATGCAATCTCTTCTGTAGTGGTATAAACTGCTCCAAAAAGAGAGTTATGAGTCAATGGTACAAATACTTCCTTCAAATAAACTGCAAACGTATTGACCCATTAGCAACCAAGCTAACAAATATGCTGTCAGTTGGCAAGTTCTTTGGCCTCGGGATGTATGTATGTATTTACAAAACCATTTGTGATTGACAAATTACAAACAGTTATAAGCTAATTAAACACAAACTATTCATATTCCATCCATACTAACACTAATTATTTGAACAGTAGACTACTTTACTTTATACTTTACTTGCTTCAGGTAACAGAATGCCTACCTGAGTAAAATGGTTCAGTATTCTTCCCCCCTCTGACTGAACGATATCAAAAAAGGAGAAAGACACAGAAGGTTGAAGGGCAGATTGCAAAGAAATGAAGATATGCATAATAGCTGAGAACGGTGAGATGGCAATGAATAAAAATGAGATGGCTGGACGGACAAATAGATATACAGATAGATTTTAAAATGTTGAGTCAGTGGTGGGAGAGAGGAGCAGGAGAAAGAGAGATGACCAGCTATCCAGTACACAGGGAGTGATAATGCTTGCTACTGTGCGCGCTTCAGCAAACAGCTACACGTAAGCAGTTGATTTTCTGTCAAGGCGACTTGGAGCCAGCGTCAATCCACACTGGTACAAGACCATTACCAGGATCACTGGAGTGAAAATGGAGCCCATGTTGGACGGCCTGTTCCCAAACTCTATGTAGACTGTACACACAAATGTACACAGTCAGAGAGAGGCTCACAGTAACACACACTGTCTTCAGTTCAGAGGAGTTGGCAAAACATTGTGAGACTGAATGTAGACTGAGATACATACACACACTTTAACAATGGAGCCTCCCACAAACCTCCTACAGTGCCTCCAAATTAGAAAGTCAAAAAGGACACAGATCCTTGTCAACAGCCCACAGCCCTGATCAAAAATAGACCTCTCATTATGAAGTTATCACACTTCATTTATCTATAATTTGTCCTCTTTTCAAACATAAAGTGGCATGTGGTGTTTAAGCTACGTAACTTATGGTAGATATCTGGTAGGCTAATTTGGGTGTTTTGGCTTTGATGAAAATCTGATATAAATATCTCACGGAAGAAGAAGGATGGGTGCTGTGGCAAGTAAATTAGATTAGAGGAATTAGAGGAGAGGAGGAAACTTGGCTTTTGATATTTTTATGCATAATGTAAGTAGCTGGGAAGAAAGGGAAGATGTGGGAAAGGTTAAGGACCAAGTTTGGTATTTTTCAACCTGGACCCTATTTCCCCATGTTTCTGTGTCTAAGTAACTAATGGGGACAAACATTTTTGAGGAAGAACGCTGCAGACAGCAGCCGCTAAACGGGCTGCAAGGTAATCACTCAGAGCAACTCCTTACCATCAATGCACTTCCACTGAAAGTGTTTGTTTTTGTCACTGACAGGCTCAGATTGTTATTTTCAGTCTCACCGAGAAATGAAACGTTTTTCTTACTTTTCACTTTCTCTTTGTTATTTTGTCATGTGACTTGTTGCTGAAACTTGAATGAGATTTGAAGCAAGGAACGCTGATGTTGTCGGAGTTTGTTTTGTTGGAGTACAGAAAGCATAGCTTTGTTATCCAAAAGATTTTCAATGTTGCTGAATATTAAGCTGATTTCGACAACGTGGATGTCGATGAAAAATGTGTTTCTAGTAAAAAATACTTTACTCTGCGGAGGAGTGAAAAACGGCACTTCTCACTTAGAAGTTCCTCTATATGCAAGATTTGCCTTTGAATACAGGAAACTGTAGTATGAATTTCATGCAAACATTTATATTTAATTCTAGAAAACCATTTGCTCGATAGCTAATATTGGTTGAAAGAGCAACGAGTTAGTGGTCAGCCAAGTGACGTTTCGTATTTAAACTCCGCCATCGGTGAAACATAGAGATCAGAAGAGAAGTGTGACCGCAATTTTGATTATATTTTGTCCTACTTTTTATCTATTCGCAATGCCTTTACGTCTTCGGTAAAGCACTTTAAATTGCCTTGCTGTCGAAAAGGTGCTATACAAATAAACTTGCCATGCCGTTGCAATTTTTAATGTACTTCACTGGGAGCATAATGTATGAATATGCAAAATCTCCTGCCATCTGCATGCACACTCTTCTGCGTGATGTCTGCCACATGTTTAATACACAAGGACACGGGAGAGAATGAGAGAAAGGAGAAGATGAGGTGAAGAAACAGGAGGAGAAATAATAGGATCAAGTATTTTGAAATTGGTTGACTGGAGGAGGGCGAAAGAGGAAGAAATGGAACATTTGCACATGAATAGGAGAGGACAGAAAACGTGTTGTGGAGTCACTGCAGCAACAGTTGAGCTGAGGAACTTCTGGGCTCTGCAGCAATCTGTCTCTCTGAGCTCCACTGCACTGAGGTGTGGTGTGGAGTTACAATCATAACACAACTGACACAGCAGCATATATAGTATCTAAAGTAGAAGTCTTTTATTCATAATTTGACTTAAGTAGAAGTACAGACGTTTAAGCAGCCTGTCAAATGTATAGTTGGATTATTACTGGTTATGTTGTAACATGGTCATGATTAAGCTAATTATAACAACCCACATACTGTTGGGTAATTTAATCTATAAATATACATCACACTCCATAAACTAATCATGTGTGCGAGCAAAAATCTTTATCTGCAAAGTAGCTGTCACATAAGTACAGTTTTACAGTAGTAGTAGTAGTAGTAGTAGTAGTAGTTAAGTATGAAGTGACATAAAATGGAAATATTTAAGTACCACCTAATTACATTAGGTGGTACTTAAATAAATGTATTTGCTGATAGTACTTGATAAATAAAGCAAAAATCAGTGAGTCGACAAGCGGGTCTCAGCAACGCAGCAAGCAGCATTACAGGGGGCCAATCAACCGGCCTGCTCTAATTGAACACGCGATCCGAACGAGCACTGCACTACTGCACTTTATTGATTGGTCATATGTGAACAAGACATGTAGGTCAAGACAACAACTACAAACCAACCATATTTCGGATTAAACAAACTAGTTTGGCCGTATGTGTAAAAACACAGCGAACTGTCATCCTCCAGTGCAGCGCTGCTTCTCTGAGCTGTTAACCTCAACTTTGCTGGTTTAACTGGTTCAACCCTTTATTCAGATGAAGAAGGTACAACAAGTAAAATGCGTCAAAGAAAAACTTCAGGCTGCTGCATGAAAGCCAGCAGTCGGCTAAGTGCTAAGAGTGCGCTGAAAATAAGTGTGTATGTTGAATCACTTTTACAGTACAACTGCCAAAGATCACTTTGGCCTTCATTTTAAAGATCAGATGGAAGCATAAAGTGGAGTCAGTAATGAAATGTTTAGGTTGACTATATATTCATTATTCTTCCCTAAGCGTGCACAGATGCTAATACAATGCAGAAACAATAATTCCTTGTTTATTTGAGTGCACTTTGGTAGGGTCAAAGTTTGTACTTTATACTGCTGCAGCCTGAAAGAGGTTATTTTGGGTCCAGATTAAGCATGGAAGACTTAACAAGACTCACTGCTTTACTCAAAAAGAAAAAGCACAAGCTCTTTTTAATGCAAGGTGAGTATAGAAATCACTCCAATAATGGAGGTGACATCAGCACTGAAGCCTGGAGACCCGTTTTACATCAACGACAAGTTACATTGTGAAGTCATTTTGAAGAATTGTTTGATCCGTTTCATGTCATTTTTCATTTGATATTTAATTGATTTTTTTTTTTGCTTGCGGTACCTGAAAACTTTTGGTCTAAATGAAAAAGCAACTAAACCCCACATCATCAGTTTGTACCACCCCACAGGCCTTGATGCAAAAACTTAATTTGGACTGCAAACCTCACCATAAAATGCTAGATTCATCCGGCCACTGCTGTAACAGTTTCAGGAAAGCAGAGCCGTGTGCACATGTTTATCTCTTGGCTCTAACCACCTGTCAAAGCCGATGATGGAAAGTGCCACTGCGGCTGAACAATAAAGGAAATAGAAAGCGTTGTTGATGAAACACAATACAGTAGAGGAATAGAATGGCCGATGGAAATGGTTGTTTGGATCCCCAGTGGGTCATTCAATCGCATGTGCCCTTGAACACATGGCTTTTCAGTGGAATAACTTGTGATAAGTGGTACAGTGCTATTAAAGGGAGTTACTGTGTGTGTGTGTGTGTGTGTGTGTGTGTGTGTGTGTGTGTGTGTGTGTGTGTGTGTGTGTGTGTGTGTGTGTGTGTGTGTGTGTGTGTATCAGGAGGAATATTTCTCTATTAACAGATTTAGGTGTCAAGTGGTCACTTGTTCTCCCAAACAAAAACACAAGAGGCAATTTAGCCGCGTAATATGTCGCCATAATCACCCTGACATTCTAGACATGATCAGCCGTGTTAACAAGGTCACTGATGAAGGTAACAAATACTCTGCTTGATATGAGTAATCCTTCCTTGTCAGCACTTGTACGTTCATAACACATGAACAGTATTGCTTGCATGATTAGTGATGTGAATTCATAAGGGTTCCTCTAATTAAGCACAGTAGTTTTCTCCATCAACATGCAACGTTATGCTGTAGTTAATCAGTTTGTTCACATGGATGACAGACATGCATCACCATGGAGACAGTATGAAACAGTGGTGAAAAGTCAAATAAGTACAGTAGTACTGGACTTGAGTACAAATTTGAGGTACTTTTACTTGACGTGAGTATTTCTATTTCATGCAACTTTATACTTCTACTACTCTCTCGGAAGCAAATATTGTACTTTTTACTTTTCAAATTACAATTTTTCACACCCTTCCTGTCCACGGTTCTAGCTCATTCAAAGTGACGCAGACAGAATCCTTAAACATACACAGAAATTTGACCATATTACTCTGGTACTGAAATGACTTCATTGGCTTCTGGCACAATACAGAATCCCTTTAAAAATCCTGCTAATAGTCTATAAAGCACTTAATGGTTTGGCTCCTCAGTACATTTCTGACTTGCTCACCGATTAAAACCCGATCAGGCCCGTTAGGGCATCAGGCAGATGTTTTTTAGTTAAACCTAGAATTAGATCCAGGTGCCTTCAGTTACTCTGCTCCTGATCTCTGGACAAGCTGCCTGAGGACACAGAGGGTTTTTCTGATTTCTTTAGAGATACGTGGTTCATCACGGGATAGAGACGCTACAAACATATGATGATCTTATAGAATATGATGCATTGCTGTAGATCAAACTACTAAAGTAGTTCAAATTAGCACAAGCTTAAATATTAATAGTAACATATTTGACTGCTCAGTCATTACTTCACTTAAGTAAGAAATTGCTTCTTCCAGCACTGCCTACGGTGGTGGTATATATTTTTTGATTGTGCAAAAGACAGCCTGTGCTTATTCGGTGCTTCTTACACTGGCATTTATTCATGCCTGGCATTTAGATTATTTATGCAGTTGGCGGATAAGTGTTGTTTTATTGTTTTTAAAGTGCTTAATGCACCAGAAGCAGTGTTTTGAGTTATGCTGTACAAGGGTGTTTTTATAGTTCGATTTTTGAAGGTGTATGTGCCAAATATGTATTGGCCAACACCTTAATTGCACTGGGACTGATGATTACAGCTACAGATTACATGTTGGTCTCACGTCAGGACATTGCAGCTCTGGGCTTTTTGGCACCTTGTCGATATGTTCGCTGAGCTGATTTCTACCAATTTGTCTCAATGATGCAAAGTGTCAGCTTTAAAAATGTGTGGTAATATTAACCTGTTTACTACTTGACAGGTCCTTGTGTACGTCCTTTTCCTTTTTCCTCCCTCTATATTTACTCTTCACCTTCAATGAATCTATAGTCCATAATATGATGAGCTGATCCCATCGTTACTTTGAAAAAAAGCTTGATCTGGCCTATTAATTCCCACCGCTGAATCCTGTATCAAAGGATATGATTCATTTTTAATTTAGCTTTGCAGCAGTTTCCACACAACAGACGCAGCAGCAGACAGACTGAGAGCAAAACAAAAACACAAACAGCCGCTTGGGAGGAGAAGCAATGGGGGGGCGGCAGTACTCTTATAATGAGAGGTGTGTGTGTGTGTGTGTGTGTGTGCGTGTGTGTGTATGTGTGTGTGTGTATATGCACATGTGTGCATGTGTGTTTGGTGCTATACATCATTGCTCCGCTGCCTGTTATGATTGCCTGACCCAGGGTTTCAGCACATTAACACCTTAACAGCTTTGTGGCTGGATTTATTCGTTGAGTGCACACGCAGGGCACATACACAAACACACACACGCACACGCACACACGTGTTTACACACACGGCCACAGCATTTCTTGTTCATAACTTAGTGAAAGTGTCTCGCTGTCAAATGTATGCAGGTTGAGAATGAGTTTTAAAATGAGGCTGTTTTTTTGTTTTTTTGTGATTTGACCTGGGCTCATCCAGTCTGCAGAGAGACACAAAGGGGCCTCACCGTGTTTCTGTTTCTCACGGGGAAACTCAGACACTATTCAAAATCATGACTTCGTTTTTCATAACTGTCTCAAACGGAATGCATTTTTGGGATATTTACATTTAACTAACAATCAGCGGTTTCTGCTTCTATTCTTTCTGTTTCGTCCTGCAACATCATCCCTTTTTTCCATTTTGTCTCATTACGCTCATGAAATCAAGTCACACAACTTGAGGTAAGGGTGCATTGTCTATTTGCTTCCACTTGTGTCATTTCACGACTTTGTGTGCAAAGTGCTGCCTCTAAAATGTGTGTTTAGGCTGAACACACCCTTTGAGGGTAACCGTGCTGAGCCGATGACGTTTTTTCTTGAAAGACAATTACGATGGGAATAACTAACCATTTATCAGTCATGAAATCACATTTCTCACTCAGTCTACCCACACCATAATCCCCCAAAATCTTTCCCAGAATATCTCAGGGAGACCTGTTTTTCCCCAGAACCACAGAACACATATGGATTAACAAACTCCTATGAAAACTGATTATCTATAAGCAGTGAAAAGGATGAAATCTTCCAACAACTGGCTTTTAATAAGATTTAATAACCCTGACACCAAAGCAGTTTAAACAAAACTAGCCAAGTTACATTCTAAAAGGAGCTGAGAGTAGTCCAAAGGTGTAAAAACAAGCCCTCAAGAGTGAAAATGTCTTCTAAGCAAGTTTTGAAAGACTCGATAATCATTATTCATGCAGCCTGACCATGAAGCTAACCAGTCATCCACAGCTCTCAGTGGCAAATCAGCAGAATTACAACAGCTAAGCCCTTCACTCATCAGCACCTCCTTCCCTCTTTTGTAACTTTCTCCCTTTCTCATTTTATCGCTCCCTACCTCATGCTCCAGTGGACTGTCCTTTAACAGGCTCATATACCACATCAACACAGTGGTTAGCTCTGTCCTCATTGTCTTGGTTTCCCCAACACAGCCTTTCTCCCATTTCTCTGTTCTGTCTTTCTTTTTACTTTTCACATTCTCATTTGCTTTATTCTGTCACTGACCCGATTCAGCTTTTGTCACAGTACCTGTGCTTCTTTTATATTTTAGACATGAAAATATCTCCGTGTCGTCTCGCACACACCTAAACTTCACCTGCAGCTGCCAGTGGCTCCTCACAGGATGCTTATTGGTCCGAGCCACTGTGGTTTGAACACAAACGCAGTACTCAAAGCCTGACAAGATAGATTTCCGCGTGATCTGTGATTATCGCGGGATCTAATGCAAGGGAAAGTCTCCTTGCCCCTGTGCTAGTTTGTGAATGTGGTTTGCCTGAAGCAACATGACCATATACCCAGCCCATCTATGTGTGGGTGCCCAATTGCCCGACATGTATGTTTTTGTATAAGGTTGTCTCTTTTTTACCTTTTTAAAAGAGCTCTTCTTCATACCCATCGTATTCAACTATGATTTGTAATGTGATTCATGACCCTGATGAAGGCTATAATCCGAAATGCGTTGGTTTGACAGTAAAGTTGTTCTTCATACTGCAACAGTGTGTCACAATTTCAGCCAATCAGAGGACTGGGGTAGGTCATTTCGGATTTGCGAATACGGAAATACCATTAGTGACAAATGTGTTGCTTTGATTGCTCAAATTAAATTGTTCTCTTCATGATTGCTCCTTAACTAACAGCTTGATTTTAAAGAGGATTAATAATAGATTTCCATCAGCTATCTTATGTATATTCATTTGGAAAATGTTTCCATCCAGGAAGGTCAAAGTAAACGGTCAAGTGAGCAGAGTGTCCTGCTCCAGGACGCTTCAGCAGGACACTTGCCAACATCTGTCCTGCTGATTGGAGGCATTCACATGCCGCTTCTGAGAAACTTCAAGAAAGATGCTGAATATCTATCGACAGTATGACCTGTATGTAATGAAGACAGCCAACCAGATTTCCGAAATATCTCCCAAACAATCCCTTGTTTCAAGTACAGCACGCCACACATAATTGTTTGATTCAGGGGAGAAAATGTGCCGAGAGCTGCAGCCTTCGTTGTGTTTTGGGTGGTTCTGTGAAGTATAACACTAATGAATGCTGATGTCCACCGCTGTCCTCCTCTTCATCCTCCTCCTCCTTTTCTCATCCTGCCCTGGAAGGTTGAGAGGAGGTCTGGTAATGACAGGGTTTTAAAGGAGCCCCCATGGCCCGACTCTTAACACCCGATGGGCTGGTCGGTCACACCCACACTCTGTCTCCATCTCTTCCTCTTCCTCTCCCCCTCTCCCCCTCACACACACAAACACACAACCCTGTTCTCTACACTAGAATTAGCCGTTGGCTGCTCTCCAGTCAGATCCGCTCAATATTCCACCCTTCCAAAAAACCACCCTCTCCCATCTCATTGTTCACTGGAGGCCACACATTGCCACAGTCATAGTTGTGTCACAGCAATCAATCACCCATCAATGTGAAACCGCTACACTGATACAGAGAAAACACCACACAACTGCACGGTAATTTCCCCCAAACTGCTCCCCTACTATCCCCTGACATCGGAATCTCCATCCATCTCCCACTGCCTGACCTCCAGCCAGTCCCCCCCCCCCACCCCTCTCTCTCTCTCTCTCTCTTTCTCTCTCTCTCTATCTTTCTCTTTCTCTCTCTCTCCAGCGCTATCGCCATTGCTCCCTCGTTGTTGCATACAGACATCACACCCATTATCACCTCTCTGTGATTCAGTCACTTGATTCATTACCCAGCTGGTGACCTTCTCACACATATGCAGAAACACGTAGGCAGACGTGTACACGTCCATTCACACACACAGGGATTTACACACGTACATGTACATGCATAAACACATGACTATGTAGACGAGATTTCATATCTATTCATTCTGGATGTGACTGATAGTGATGCATTACTCAGTAACGTTCTTCATTATCGAGCAGTGTATTGTTTTACAATTTGAAATTTACATTTACTAATCCCATTCACGCTCTATTACTTTGAAAATGAAGGCGGCAGCTTGTTCATTGTCTTACTGGGAGTTTAGTGGAGAGTCAATATTAGTTTGGTCTCTGCATCAGCATCGCCAGATGTCCGATAATTATTGTATTTGTAGGATAATTTTGCCCTCTGTCCAATCAATAATGCCCAAAAGTGCCATCATGTACAATAATTTGACCATTCTGTGATGCTTACAATTAGTGGTTGGTTTTAGTCTGCACTGTCTCATTGGAGAAACTGCGTTAGCTTGGTGCAGGGGTTGCAGGTGTGGGGAGGACGTTAGCCTGTACTAAAAGAGAAGTGTGCCAGTAAATGCCTCCCAAATGTAGGCAGTCTGCTAGCTAAATCACAGTGTCTCAATTTCTTTTTCTATTTCTACCGTTGAGTAAGAAGTAATATGTTACATATGACACTGTAGCCAGATGTTGCTTTTGTTGGAGCACTGGCCTGACTCTGAGGGCCACTCAGCTAGCTAGCCCATTGGAAAAATTCCTGGTTCTCCCAATGGCCACTCCGAGCCTGACAATCAAAGCCAAAGAAGAACTCAAACGGTGAGTCACATTAATGTTGTCTATGGGACAAATAAATGGGACCTTTACTCCCCCATCCATGGGTGCCCTAGATACCACATGCCACTTCGCAACTTTATTCCCTCGTCCCAACAACATAAAGCTGGAAAATATTAATATAATGAGAAATCTATTGATATAAAGAAAAAATTGATCCTAAAAAATGTAAAACATATGTATTGTATAGAATTAATTTAAACATTTAGACATTTACTAAAATAGAAAGCTTCTTACACATATTTTTAAATGAGCTGATTGACTCTTTTCTATCCAGCAAGCCAGCCAGCAATTCAAGATAATCTTATGAAACTAAATGCCTCATAATGATTGTTGGCAACATCAACATCATTATCATTGCCATCATCATTTATTCCCCTGCTAATCATTACCACATCTATCATCTACATATTTATCATCAACCCCTTTTGTGCCCAACATCATCCATACAGCCACCTTTCTCAGTTCATACCTGGAGTTGGTCATGTCCGTCTGTCCTCCCTGACTCTTCTCCAGCCCGAGCTTGGTGAAAATTCCGACCAACACCATGATGGCCACCACTCCACAGATAATATACACGATCATGTGGGTCCGATCCTTGTCCGGTTCCTCTTGGACCTCTGTGACTGGTTCTGCCGGCTTCCCGGTGTTAGCCCATACGGGTGTGTCGTAGTTGGAACAGGAAGTCTGGTCCAAACTGTGGATTTTGAACTGGCAGCAGAAGCGGTAGAAGCAGGAGCCACAGCAGAACAGGTAGATACCTGCGTTACAGTTGAAAGGCGGGTCCCACTGGCCCATGACATCATAGTAACCCCAGCAACGGTTACCGTTACTGGGAGCTGTTTTGTCCTCCGCCTCTGGTGTTGGGGTTACCAGCGCGGCCTCCGGAATCATGGACGGCTCAGTTGTCTGGTTGTCGGTAGAGAGCTGGGCAGAAGCCTGACCTGACGGCCAAGAGTTCAGTCCACCCAGAGAGGTCAAACCCAGCAGAATGGCCAGGGAGAAGCTAACCAAGAGTGGATGCACGGAGGTAGCCATCTTGGACTTACTCCAGTATCTTGTGGCGGCTCAATGCCGATGTCAAAGTTTTAATGATAGTAAAGCTTCTGGGTTTAAAAAAAGAAAAGAAATTGAGAGTTATATATCCTTCTTATCCAGATCTTCAAATTATAGTCACTGAATGAAAATGTGAGCTTTTTAGGTATGAGAAATCATTGAGAAAGCAATTTCCATAAATAGAGAGGTTTTAGCCTATATGCATGCCTGGAAGAAATAAAACAGCATTCACTTTGTTTCTGTGGGAGTTATTAATGCACACAGTTACAGAGGGCTCAATTGTCCTCAAGGGGCAGAGGAACAAGTGAGTGAAAGAAATCAATCTCACATCTAAACAGGAGTGAGGTCCTTGTGAGCAGGCTCTCACATGCACAGACACATCACAGTCCCTGGCTGTTTACAGTATGTGTGTAGGTGTGTGTTTATCAAAGCAGATAAATATTCCAAAATTCAGGAAATGTCACCTTTCACAAAGCCATACGTCATCAACAGACAGCAGAGGCGGTTGTAGACAAATCCAAATCCGGTGGCTTGGAGGGAATGTAGTTTAGGAGGGCTTGTTACCTACGAATGAACTTGCCTCTGGCATTTCCTGCACTAAGCTCCCCTGTTGAGTGGTTGAATAATCCGTGAAAAGTGAGAACTCTTGGTTCCTGACGGCGCTTGCAGAAAAAGAAGGCGGATTCCTCTCAAACTTGCAGATAGTCACGGGCTCCCACATGAAAGGCTTTTTACTCTTGAGACGGAGTCATATTCCTGAGTGGATAACAACTCTAATGCTCAACGCTGGAGTCAAATCAGTTCTGATGTCCTGGAAATACTCTGATCAGAGTACAGGGTTTTCCTCTGGAATTGTCGGTCCCTCGCAGAGCTTAACTTGCATCTATCATCCCCCTACTCTCAATGTCACTGTTCAAAGGGAGCTTTTTTATCTTTGTGGTGGGCATCTTTTTCGCTGCCACCTTGCTCCACTGTGGTGAACGTTACTCCCTCCTCGAGATGTGTAGATCCAGCCTTGATGAGGGATATTAAATATTGAGCTTTTATTTTGTAAAGATTGCGCAGGATATTTCCTTCCTATTTCCAGCCAAAGACCCAACAGGTAACAACAGCTGAGCAGTGTTCTTTAAAACATTGCTCCAGGCTCTCGTCAAGCTGAAATCCTTTGATGATTACAGTCCAAAAGCTTTTGCACCTGAGGCGTGTTTTCTCTCACGCACACATACACACACGCACTCGCACACACACACACATGCACTCACGCTGTCACACGCACACACATTCACAAACAGCTCAAATCCCCCTGGTGACACTGCTCTGTCAATGTCAGTCTGTAGCTTTTAAGCGACACAGAAGGAGTCCAATGGCTTTTTTGTCCTCGCCGTGTGCGGGGCTCCTGTTGCTGCTGCGTGCACACTCCACTGGAACCCCTCCTCTGCTTGGATCCCAGGGTCTCTCACAGACCCGGGACACCAGCTGGGTGATCTGTCTGTCTGCCTGCTCAGTCCTGCCTTACAAGTGCGAAGACTAAAGGGAGAGGAGGAAAAGAGAGAGGTGGTAGGGGAGGGGGGCTGATGTTGTGACACTGAATCTCTGATCTTAATGTCTTAGCGTTGCTGCATCCACGACACAAGAGAAGCTGTAAAAAAGAGATGCTGGGATGGCTTGACCAGAGTGAAGTGTCCCACGTAATGGATGGTGGCTTTGATGGTTTTGTCTCTCCTTCCTTGATTTGCTTTTGGCTCAGTTTTTGATTATCTCGCTTTGTTTACTCTCTGATCATAATCTCCCTTTAAGCTCTCTTTGATATTTTTGCCTCTTTCTTTCCACCACAACTTACCTCCCCCTTTCCTCTCAGCTCGAGCCGGGCTGTGTGGGGCTTTTGTTGTTGCTGAGGAAATACCAGCGTGGGGTCAGAGAGCCCGTGGACTGCCCTCTGCACTTTCAGTGTCGCACTTGTGAAAGCCTCATTGGAATAATACTCTCCCAGCCCATGCGGACGACAGAGACAAGTGGAGATGCGACAGCCAAACAGCCGTGTGGCAATGAGGGCAGATCAAAAAATATCCTGTTTTCAAAAGAAGCCCCCTTGGAAATATAGGACTGCCTGCAGCAGAAGCTCTTTGTTGTTCAACAACTCAGTTGCCTTTTTTCCAAATTTTCCATTTGCATCAATGTATTTTTTTTTTTGTCTTTCCCCCCCCCCCTCTGAGCAAAAAAACGGACAAAAGAAATTCTCAAAGCATTAATATGCAACAGTTTTTTGGCAAATCATCTCCCAATTTTTCATGCAATGGATTTCGCTGTCAATTCAATCCTTGTCCGGCTGCAGCTTCTTTGAAAACAGTCATAATTTGATATATATGTATAGGAATTTTATATATATATCATATGTATGTGTTTTCACTGGTGCTCTGCTTGTGGGATGCTCCAAACAGAAGTGGAACGAGAAAGGAGAAGCAATAAAATGCTTCTTTCTTTTCTTTTTTTTTTTATTCCATCCTCTCCCTTTGTTGTTGCTTCTTCATCAGTGTGTATTCCTTATGTCCTCGCTGCCTCGGGTCTGCTCAGTGCGTCTTTATCCCGTCCGCTGGTGATGCTTGCGCTGCTGCTACTACTGCTGCTCTCTGCCAAGACTGGATGACAATGTACACTACACACTCTCTCTCTCTCTCACTCCTCCCTCTCCAACTCACTCCTCCCCCCCCCCTTCATCCCTCCCCCCTCTATCTCTCTCTCTCTCTCTCTCTCTCTCTCTCTCTCTCTCACACACACACACACACACACACACATATGTCTTTTGTGCGTAAATGAGCGCAGCTCTAGCCTGCTGACTCTCCCTTTCACTCTGCTCTGTCTCTTATTATGTGTCACTGACACTTTTCTCCCAGTTTTGTCCCACGTTCTTCTCTTCTTTTTTTGGCTCCCGACTATCAAACACATATGTTCCTTTCATGTAGCCTCCATTCCTGTCATCGGATTTTCTTTTTTTTATCCATTCATGTCAGTTTACCTGCTGTCTGTCTAACCTTTTCAGTGTGCGTGTGCATACGCGATGCATGTTTTTGTGTGTATCTCTGTGTGTGTACGTGTTGCGTTCGTGCCTGTGCGTAATTACTGCTCTTATACCTTTGCACATCCCAGTCTTTGTGAGAGCATGCCTGGAACATGTGTGATGCTGCAGTCTATAAGGGCTGATTTAGGGAGAGAGAGAGAGAGAGAGAGAGAGAGAGAGAGAGAGAGAGAGAGAGAGAGAGAGAGAGAGAGATGAGTGGATGGAGGGTGAGAAAGAGGGAAGAAGGAAGCAAGAGTGATATAAACAGAAAGGAAGAGGGAGGCAGAAAGAGAGGGAGGGCAGGAGAGAAGAGGGGAGCGGAGCAGCTGCCAAAGAGAAGGCTTGACAGAGAGGAGCTGGGGAGGGAAAGAGGAGAGGAATTATCGCAGGGAAGGGAGGGGGATTAAGAAACATGGGGAAAGCGACTGGAATAGGAACTGACAGAGGGATAGTGGGAGGAAGAGAGGGGATAGGAAAGGGATGCAGACAGGTAGGAGGGGGGGAAAGCAACGTTATCTTGAGGGAAAGTGACATATTGGACCTGGATAGAAAGAGAGAGGGAATAGTCATCAGTCAAGGCCTCAGAAAATTCCCAGGAAATTGACTGAAGAGAGAGATGGAGAAGCAAAATGTTATGAATTTTGAATAATCCCAGATAATAATGTTCAATGTGAACTAGATTTTGAAGACACGCAGAAGAAGTAGTGCCTCTGGGTCTGACCATGAACCGGGCAAACCTCATCAGAAAATACTGAGAGAAAAAAAAGCAGCAAAGGAAACGTTGCTTAATATTTTATTCTGTTTTTAAGTGGCGAACATTATATTCATCTTAAATATTCATTTTTCAAACTTCTTTTTTCATATAAAAGCTTGAAGGCTTTTCTTTCATTTCCCTGTCACCCTCTCCTTTTTATCTTTTTGTATTTTTTCTCACACACTATCCGCAGACTCATGCATTTGAGCCACACTGTCTTTCTTCTTTTATTGTTGTTTTTGCTGCAAGTATCCCTAGCTCATCTTCCCTTGCTGTTTGTACTCTGTCCAACCCTCTCGGCCTGAATTCGCTTAAAATCGTTGGCAGAGTGCATCGGGAGTTGTGTCAAGAAATATACGTACACACTCAGAAAATGCACACAAACATTGCATGCCGACACACTGCCGTGACTTCACACTCTGTGATGAGCCACAAATCAGCTAATCCTCCTCCTTCCTGCAGTCTGACATTAAAGTGTCCTCAGCACATTCCCCCTAATGGAAAGCAGGTCATTAATTAAGAGATAGACATAAAAGTTGTGGTGAATAAAGACTGGTTTACCACCATCAGAAAAAGCAGGACGCTGCCTCTCAATGCTCCGAGAAGCAGTGAGACGGGGGAGCGAAGGGTGTTGGCTGAAAATCAAGATGGAAAGGAAAGAGGGATGAGATGGATGGAGAGGAGGCGTCCTAGGGGAGAGATGGAGGGTAGAGAGCACAGATTGAATGGGTGATCTGTCTTAAATCATCCCTCTCTCTCTCTCTCTCTCTCTCTCTCTCTCTCTGCTTGGTTGTGGTATAACAGCACATTTTTCCACTCTCAGTTGCTGTCGTGGTCTTTCTCTGGCACATCTCATGCAATAGTATATGGATATTTAGGGCTGTAACCTAAAAGGTACTATTTGCATCTTATAATATCTGTTTTAAAGGCTGCATATGAATAAAGTATTGTCATTTTATGAAATTACCAGACTGTTTTAGCTGTTCTATTATTTGCCTTTAACCACTTTATCATTATGTCCAATTTACAGATGATTATTTATTAAAAATATCATTGTCTAAATATTTTGTGAAAGCACCAATAGTCAGTCCTACAATATCGATATATAGTTTGTTTGTAAAATATTGTGATATTTGATTTTCTCCATATCGCCCAGCTTTATTGTTTTCAACTGCAACTAATACTCTTCACATATATGTTAAGTTTAGCTACCAAATAATGCCACAAATACATATTTTGCAAAAATACTAATATTTTACACTTTGAAAATGCGTGCCGCACGGTGGTGTAGTGGTTAGCACTGTCACCTCACAGCAAGAGGGGCCCGGGCGGTCCTTCTGTGTGGAGTTTGCACGTTCTTCCCAAATTGCCCATTGGTGTGAATGTGAGCGTGAATGGTTCTCTGTCTCTATATGTGCCCTGAGATCCAGGGTGAACCCTGCCTTCGCCCAATGTCAGCTGGGATCGGCTACAGCGGCCCCGCGAAATCCTAAATAGGATAAGCGGTTTGGATAGTGGAATGGAATGGAGACTTTGAAAATACACACATACATGCACTCTAATATGCACAACTGTAAATGCACAACAACTAAAAGAAACTTGTGAGTAAAGGTGAGAAAAAACATCATGGTTTGTGTTGAAATAATTAAGTTAAAACATAACGCAACAACCGTGGTACAACCAGCGTGTCTCTGGTTGCTTTGACTAAATGCAAAAACGTCCACATTCAACGAATCTGTGGTTTGCAGAAACGTACAATGCCCAAAAAATGTAGCTTGCGACTGGGCTGCTGAGAAGATGTGCTGCAACGTTTATGTGAAAATCTGGTGATAGGTTAGTTGGGGGAGGGGGATTGAGCAGATATTACTGCAAAGAATCTGATGCTGTTCATATCTGGAAAATGTATTCCTATTCGTTTACATCCCTAATATGTATTATTTATTTTGACACTTTATAGCGTATTCTATCTAAAATAAGGTGACTGTATTCAGCAGATTTTCACATTCTCCTCACAACCTTTTCTTTCCACTTCTCTTCCTGCATTTGTCACCTCTCCCCTTTCCCTGGTACTTCTCTCCTTTCTTTTGTTCCATGACCTTCTTTTCTCCTCTACTTACTTCTCACCTTCCTCCGCTCCTCTTCACCTCCTCTCCTTTCCTCTTTCATTAAATCTTAAATAAACTTAAAGAGGATGAGCATGTTAGGTTTCCTCAAAACCAACCTCAATCAACCTCTTCATCTCAGTCACCTGCTGCCTCCACTGCCACTTCAAACCACATCCCCTCTTTACCTTCACTTTGTCCTTCCCTTATTCTGTCTTAATCGCTCACCTTATCTTCCCATGCTCTCATCAAACTGTCTCCCATTGTCTCTCAAATTCCAGTGTATATGTTGTGCCACGCGACGCTTGTCACTCCCACTCTTTTTGTCTCGCTCTGTGTCATTTCCTTCCGCACGCCATGGCTGCTCATCACTTCTGTACTCTCTGACTGTCACTCAGCATAGATTAGTTCAGGGTGGAGATCAGCATGAAGAAAACGGATTGAGTTATGCGAGTGTAACTCAGACAAGGCCATGAGAGTATATAGAGGGAGTAAAAGAGGAATGATGAAGGAATCCAAAATAATGGAAAGGCCTTGAAAACAAAATAGAGTCATTTAAGAGAAAGTGAAAACCTGAAACCAATGAAGTAGATACAAACCAAAAACAAAAGAAAAGAGAGAAAATTAAGTGACTAAGTAATAGTTTGTTGATATCTGTAGGGTTAATGGATGTTTGCGGTTGTGTTTCTTTGTTTCTGATTCACTGCACTATTCAGCACCTAGTGGCCTTAGAGTTGCATAGCCAGCAGGGTTGCAAAAAGATGTTCAATTGTAGTCAATGAAAATATTACCCTATTTCTACTTGATTTATTACCTCAGTAAACATTCAGTTCATGAAAGGTTATTGTAACATTTTGGTCGCCTAAAATTGTAATATTCAGCGATCAATCGTTCTTAGCTACACTCTCTCATGTCAGCTCAGGTTGAAAAAAGCCAAGATGGCAACAGCCAAATAGTTATGACAGCAATGACCTAATAGTCCAGATGGCAACAGTTAAAAACCAAGATGGCAATGGCCAAAGAGTGAAGATAGCAATGGCCAAAAAGCCTAGACAGCAACGGCCAAAAAAGCTAAGATGGCAACAGCAAAAAAAGCCCAGATGGCAACGGCCAAAAAACAAGATGACAACGGTCAAAAAACAAGATGGCAACGGCCTAAAAGCCAATAAGGCAACAGCCAAAGAGTCAAGACGGCAATGGCCAAGAACAAGATGGGAACAGCCCAAAAACGAAGATGGCGACGGACAAAATGCTATACCCAATGCTTTAAAACAGCAGTCCACAACGTCACGGTTACTACGTCCACTTCTTATATAGAGTCTATATTCAGCTCCGTCCTAAGCCGATGCTCTCCCACAACCTTGTCCTTGACTGCAAAAGTCAGACATCGTATACCTGCAATTGATTCAAAGCTGACACACACACACAAATTAATACTTTCACACGCACCTAAGCACAAACACTCACCCACAAACAAAAGATATTGTGTTCCCTAGAGGATGATCAAGACAGATTTTAACGGCATGGAATTTATTGTTATGCCCTATGCCATAATAAGGTGTGTGTGTGTGTGTGTGTGTTTGTCTCTGTAGCTTTATTTTATTGCTATTATTTTTCTGGCCATGACATTGTTTTTTTACACTGCAAAGACCAAAGCACTGCATTGAAATTAAATGTGCTACTGTCTCTCTTAAGACGGGCAACACAAGTCTCCCAAATTTCTACCAGTTTGGTTGTCATTTAAGTGCAACGCCTGACTCGTTGCCCAAACAATCAACAATTACATGTTTTACATATTTAACTGTTCTTCAGTCCCACATGGCTGCCTTCAAAGTATCTGTTATAAACTGTGTGAAAAAGTAGATGAAAAATAGATGAAAAATGAGTAATGAATAATGTATTAATAGAAATATCTTGAAAATTGCTCTCTTTGACAATTAATGTTATATATGCAACCAGATATTTCAAAGCATTTCTTTTTTTTTCTTTTTTTTTTTAAACAGCAGCCCTCCGGTGCAGGTGGAGAGTGGTACTGCAGCACAGGACGGTGAGAGGCTTCCAAAACAAAAACCCACCAAATTATAATAAATTCAGATAAAGTTCCGTGAGAAGTTGATGAGGGAAAATCTGCTAATACCAGAAAGACACCGCAGTTACTGTAGAGTTTCTGATGGCCATTAGAGAGAATGCAAGTTTATGGCACTTCCTTTTTAGAACCAAAGGTTGCTGCATGGCTGTAGCTTCATATTTAGTGGACAGTTTTCATAGTGGTATCAATCCTCTCATCCAAATCTCAGCAAATGTCCAAAAACTATTACTTTAAAATAAGGTCACTGAAACTTACGACACATAGGTTTTTTCTGTAATCACTATACATCTTGGGTAGGAATTAGCTTACAATGTCTGGCAGTGTAGAATTCCAGCAAAGTACAGATTTGTGTCTAATATTATCTCAAAGGTTAAAGATAAAAATAAAAAGGTTATTGAAAGTAACGCTGTCTCACTGGAGGTTTAAAGCTGCTACGCCACTCTCATCATTGCATCGCTCTTAAAAATAAAAGTTTAATTTGCAGATGGATCCCCTCTCCCCATGTGGGCCAGCTGGGTCTAATTCCCATCTGTGGCACTTTTTGTACTGCGATCCCTCTTTGTCTGTAACCCTCTCAGCTTTCCCTCTTCTTCCATCAAAAGAAAGCACACAAAGATCTCACCCTGTCTGTTCCTTGTGTCAGACAGAAAAAAAAGGCCCACTGTGAAAGGGGAGCCCTGCTCTAACATCTCTGTCAGACAATGTGGGTCAGTCGGATATAAGAAGAAAACAACCTATAGGGTGTCTTAAATTTCCTGTTGTATTTTATTATTGGGATGCATAACTTTGGATTGATCTCTGTACACTAGTGTATAGTGTTTCCTCTATTTCCATATAATGTCTCTATTTTCTCTATGTTCCTTTGTATTTCACTCCACTGAGAAAGTGTACCCCACATGCCCTTCCATGGGTGGATCAATGACTGCTGCTAATGTATTTAAAGTATTGATGATCCTTGTTATCCATTTGTTAACCAGCCTATCCAGTCCTGTCAGTCAGCCATCCAAACAGCCATTTAGTTTAATGATGGCCAAGAACACACTCAGTCTATCAGCCAAAATGTCATCTGAACCCATCAGCAATCCAGCCAATCTATCAACGAACCTGACGACACAGCATAATGAGGGTTATCATTCATTATCCATCACGCTCCCAAAGAAAGTTGCTTTTTGCCATCATCTGCAGCACTCGACTCCATCCATACTTTCACTTCTCTGGTGTCTGCCATTCTAAAATGTTAATGGTTGTCTGTGTATAAATGTTGGCCCTGTGTATGTGTGTGTGTGTGTGGGGGGGGGGTGCAGGGGGGTGGGGATGTGTGTGCTGATATAGCTCTCTCCCCATGCAACACTGCACAGGATAAGCGGGTATAGATGATGGATGGATGAAAATAATTCAGAGATGAGCAAGAGTTAGCAGAAAGCTACCAATCAGCTAACCACAGCACCAAGAAGCAACAAGGCCAGATAACTAGTTGAGCAGTCAGCCAGCAGTCAGCCAGCAGTCAGCCAGCAGTCAGCCAGCAGTCTCCAATAGAAGATTATCTGACTGTGCATCAGTGGGAGGTCCATGTCATTATTAGCTGTCTGTCTCCGTTTCATCCTAATGCAATCTCAGTCCCCTGCAAAGCCATCTAATGTGTGTACGTGTGTACGTGTGTGTGTGTGTGTGTGTGTGTGTGTGTGTGTGTGTATGTGTCAACAGGGACAGCCGCAGTAACCCAATCAGCCAGTCAGAGATGAGATCTGTCCTCAGAAAGAGGAGAGATGTAGAAAGGGACTGTGCGAATGAAAGAAAGGTTACCCAAAGGTGAGCACAGATGAGTGGAGGTGGTGGAACAATAAGGCAGGATAGGAGCTGAAGGAATGAGCAAATAAAAAAAAGGAGGTGCACAAAATTCAGGCATGGACATATAATGAAATAGTGGGCACCTAGGACCAGACATGTAAAAGTCTCCCAAACTCTCTGAACTGAACAAGAGCATGAAATTAAAACGTTAACTTCACACAGATGCTATGACAAAGGGCCCCCCTGACCCTCTGGGCTCCAGGCCTGTGCTCGGAAGGCTCACTGAATAATCCATGATACATGTTAAGGAGAAATAAATGGAGAGAATGTTAAAATCCAAACAGAAAATGAGAGTTGGATAGAGTTGCAGTAAGGAGACCTTGTTAATGCAGAGACACTAACTTGCCCTCACTCGCTCCTTCTCTCTTCTTCTTCTAAAGTTTTGTGACACAAAGCGGATTTGTAAAATCCAGTAGGCTTTTATTGCAGCTCAGTGATCTGTGCATGCACGCGCATACATTCGAGTGTAAAGCCTTTGAATTAACATGTTTGATAGCTTTACAGCTTAAGGTCAATAATTCACACATGTATTAGCACATGTAGTATTCCATTGTTTATCTCTCGTTCATCTGAAATGATCTATGCAGGCACCACTTTGGTTTAAGTACGTGTCTGTGCTTATGTGTGTGCGCGCAGTTTTAATTTGTGGATTTCAGTGGATTAGCCTATTTTAGGGCTGATGTTTTCATCACCGAGGCTGCTAAACTTGCAGATGACTCATATTTGGTCCAGTACCGCTGATGACATCACCATACATCTCACAGTGCTTCTCCCTGGAGCTGTTTATCCAACTCTATATTTATCATCTTATCACACTTACAGAAACGCACTCCAACGTGTGCAGTCGATTACCTACATGCCACGAAGAGCCCAGGAGCACCTTTAAGTTTTCGTGAAGGGCTGTAAAATCCCATATATTTTACAGCGTGTAAAAACGTGACATATATTGGAAAGCAAATTGCCGCTGGGAGGATATTTTTCCTAATCTAATCTAAAATGTTCATACTGAGATGGCAGTATCAAAGTCGGGTCTTCCTCTTTAATTTGATTCTTTAAACTTCTTCAAAGGGAAAGTTGAGTCAAGGAGGTTTATGGCAACGCCTGAGTTACTGAATCCTTTTTTTTCTTCTTGGAGAAGACTGAAACTATGAGAATGTTTAATGGTTGATTTCGTAATCTGAACACTGAAATATTAAAAATCAGCCAAAATTATTAATTGTATCCATTCAAATATTTATTCAGAGAAGTTCGCCATTCATAATTCAGTTGGACAGTCCTGATTTAGTCACCAGATGTGTGTGATTAGCAATTTTTGGGCTGCAAACTTGCATGCATCTCGTGTCAGTGAGCAGCAGGAATGGAAGCAGGTCTGCTTCTTATTGTTCAGAAATGATAAAGACCACTTGCCGTCTTCACAAAGTGCTGCGAGAGCACAACTATAACTCCTCCAGTCGAACACATTCTGCTTCTCTACCAAGAGATTTCTCCTTTTATTGGCTTAAAAGGAACACTTACCCAGGATACTCCACTAGATAACAGTCTAGGGTTGCGGCACATTGTGGGCATCGGAGATTTATTAGAACCACAAGTGATTTTGTAGTTCCAGTAAATCCCTCATGTTGACAACAAACTGCACCTTTTTTCCCTAAGCTTTGAAAAGAGAAGACGTTTTAGAATAAAACCACCTTGGGTCTAACTGAATTAAACTCCTACATGGTGTAGTCTCCTTTCCTCTTTTACATTCCAAACTCATTAGCCTTCAGAGCTCACTTTTCACAGAAGCTATAGGAACAACGACAGGAATGTTTTCTTCACCATCATCAAAGCCCGCTGCAGTGACCTCATTATCCCTTTCAAAATCTCAAAGCTCTTCTGAAATGGGTTCATCACAAAATCTGTCTCCACCAATCACAAACAATCTAAATCAAAATGAGGTTCTGTAGCTACAGAGGATATCCTTGTTCCTGGAAGAGGAAAATAGATGTTCTCCACTATTAGATTTGATTCATAGTCATTGACTCTGCAGAATATTAATCTGAAAAGATCTTACTGAGAGCCACATTTGTTACTTCCTCAAGTTAAACAATTGCAAACCAATTGAAATGATCATAATACATCTCAAACATGGGTTTTAAAGTGAGACATTTTAAGATTAACTGTCTGAGCGTTGAGGCATTGCTCAGTGCATCGCCATGACACTGAACCTTCGCTGAGTGTCTACAATTCGCTGGCTCTTTAATGCACCTGTCCCAAGACATTTCAATCTGACCCCAGTTGCCACACACCTGGGGTTGTCTAAGATTACATGCACGAGTCCATTTACACAGAATGGGAACAACAACATATCAGGAGCTTTGATGTCTCAGCAATTACTGCTAGAATAATGGATTATTCTAGCAGTAATTGCTGAGACATCAAAGCTCCTGATCAGAGCAGGGTTTATGCAGGTAGAATGGATTGCTGTCAAATTGATACATGATAGATAGTTCAGCATGTTAGCATGCTAACATTTGTTGTATAGCACTAGACACAAAGTACAGCTGAGGCTGATGGGAATATTGATGGTTTTTGCAGGTATTTGCTCATAAAGTATTGGACAAATTAAAATCTTGACTTGATGATGGCCCTAACCGAAAAGTAAAGTGATCACCAAACTCATTACAATTCCTCCCCATGGGGTCATGAATACCTGCAGCAAATTCCATGCTAACCAATTTCACCAAAACCCAGACAGTCAACAAAAAGAAAACAAAATAACATTTCACAAGATTATTATATTTTACGTATCTGAATAAAACATATCCCTCCAAATATCTTTGTTTTAAAAGCAGGAGTTTATCTGCGGTTTATTGCGTTACAATATTAACAGCGACTGTTTCAGCATCAATACTACTCTGTAATTTACAGAGACGCCTTTCTGTATTATACACACATCAGCTATAGTATAGCTTGCTAAGCATACGCACGTAGCTGCTGGATGGTGTAACCCCTTAATGCAGAAGTATAAATGAAGCTTAAAACTCCTCATTTACTTAATCCTCCCTGTCCCTTGTGGGACATAAGGCCACAGTGAGCTCCCTCCGTCGTTTCCTATCCTTGGTAACATGTCAAGCCTCTCCCACCCGAAGTTAAATTGATCTTGGCTAGCTCATCCGTCCCACTTCTGCGGCTGGCCTTTTTTTGGGGGGTCTTCCAGGTTTTCTTTTACTTGTACAAGTGGAAGTAACAAAAAATGTGTCTAAAATGATTAACTATTTAGTATATTGTGTGTGATTACTTCTGAGGCCTTCCTTAAGTATTGTATCCTCTTTTGAAAATAAATCCAGTGAAAAACAATGGCCACAGGCCACATCTGTCACTTGTAGGGGTCCTAACGCAGATGTTTCAGGCAGACTCTCTTTCCTGACATCTCCCAGTGGATTTCAGTGCACACACACCACAAAGAGAGCAAACACTGAAATGTAATTTCCATCAGACTAGTCATTCGAAATTCATTGCATTCAAGATTACCAAAAAGGAAAAACGAAAAATAGGCTGATGAAAGTCATATCATTGTTTCACCTGCTGCCAATGCAAACGTACTGCTTAATATACTTTCCATGAAAGGACCAGAATGTACAAATAAAACTCGGGAGGAATTACACCAATAAAATAGATAAAACAATAGACATAGATTGATAGAATAAACAAAAAAATACAACATAGGGCTCTAAAGTAGGGGTTGCCATGTTGCCATTGGCAACCATGTTTAGAAATGGCATGCATTTTGGGGATCAGTGGATACCAAAAAAAAAAAAAAAAAAAGGAACAGCAAACATCAAAACACCCCATTCAAAATGTGTTGCATTAGTGATTTTTAAATATTTATTAATATTGCCGTTATACTTTGCATTAGAACTAAACAATGAATGATGTGTGTATGTTGTTGATGGCATTATGTTGTTCTTAGGATGTTTGCTGTCAAATTTCAGAACATCCTGCTTAGCTATCGTTAACCGGGCGGTACCGACATCTCCAGTAGAGACAATATCACAACAACTCTGTTAAACAAATGTACAATTTAATATTTCTTTCAAGTTAGGCTGAAAACCAACAACTGAAAGGGAGAGAACGGACGATCAAAGCAACCAGTTGATTTTAAAGGAATCTCGAAGAACATGACACTGACACAGCTGCTCTACTGATATTTTTTTTACCAGGAACTGAGGATGGACACGTTAACTGACAATGTTAAAACTTACAATTCTTTTTCTTTAAAGTAGCAGACGAATCATAAACTACAAAGAATTCTGTTCAGTTACTGCATTAAAGCTTTGATTCTTTTATGTCACATTTTCATGATTGAGCTGATGTATAATTGCATTGAGTTTTAATCAAAATATAAGGTGACTAAAAATACCAAGCATATTGCAAGTTCCAGCAACCAAAAGCTTCTGGCAAGTTAGTATAGAGCCCTGCGACAGATGAAAGGGTTTATAATAAAACATGCCTATTAAGATTGCATGAGACTAGGAAAGATTCAACACTTCTTTTAATACCAGATCTCGTTATGTGATCACACATACCTTCTGTCAGTTTTCACGCTCACACGCAGAGACACTCACACCACATGATATTTCTATATGGAGCGTATGAAGGTGTTTTGATGCTGTGAATGTTTATATACGTGGTGTATATCTGCTTTTACAAACAAACACACGCACGCCAAACACTCTTGGTCTCTGTTTGCGTCCAGTTAACCCCTTGAGCCATACTATCATTAATGACCCTTACAAGGTCATCGTACTGTCTGTAATGATACCACAGACAGAGTACAACAGACATGTGCGTGCACACACACACACACACACACACACACACACACACACACACACACACACTCACACTCTCCTGAAGAGTGAGGCCTTAAATTCTACACCAGCACCGTAAAGGTTTATCTCAGCCGTAATCAATAGTGTATGACTTTCATTATCTTTGTCGTTGGTAATTTAATCACTTCATAGCCTGAGAGAACTGCAGCACAATCCTTTATCATCATAATCATCGTCATAATTGTTATTGATGTCAGTGGATGGATATTTAAAGCACAGGGAAGCACTACACTGATCCTCTGGAAGATCATTTTGTTTGAACTTCAAACTGAAGATCTGTTGCATGAGCTGTAAAACACTTTCCCATTACATGGGTGAACAATCTTTGGCAATGTTGTGTTTTATGAGTGTTGCTTGGGTCAAAGAGAGGTTAAACATGTCTCCGTCTCACGAGAAGATTAATTTGTGCATTTTGCTTAACTAAAGGTAATTTTTAACTCAATTATTGAACCTATCCATTTTTCAAAGAGCATTAACTTCAGTGCAGAGGACCTACTACACCATTTGAGTCAAAGGTATGTTTGCACACAGTTTTCCTCCGTGTTGACGATGGACTGTTAGGGCGTATTGACCTAAAAACAGTTTCACTTAAAATAAGTGAATAAAGGTGGAGTTAAGTCAGAGTGAATGTTTCAGTTGGTCCCATGGATCATGTAGAATTACATCATGGGCTGTAAAAAGTATCCCGGTGCTTTACCAAAGTAAAAGTAGCAATACTCTGTTACAAATTAAAGTTTTGCATTTAAAACTTAAGTAAAAGCACTGAAGTAAACTAATGTAAGTACTCATTATGCATTACTGCAAAGTAACTATAATTAAGTGTAAATGTATTGCTAAAACATGAAACATGAAACAATACAGACAATGGACATATAAGGTTCGTTTGATTTGAACTATTTCTTAAAGGATTTCAGTAACTGCGGCATATAAAAATGCTCGAAGATACTGGCTGATTTATCAATATTTTCACGACACCAGAAAAATCAAACTTTTATTGATTCCGGGGGAGCTCAGCCCCCCCCTCCCCCCGGTCAGCCTGAAAGTCAAAGACTGAGTAGAAGTATAAAATTGCATGAAATGGAATGAAGCTATAAGTGGAAAAACCTCAAGGCAGTGCTTTGTACAGTATTAAAAGTGTCAGCTGTGCCCAGCAGTGTCTCCGGAGTTACTAGAACATCGACCTAGGTTAAATGCCCCTCAGCACAAGATGAGAAGGTATGTTCTTTCATATGGTTTCTAATGCCAGTAGTTAGCACACATCAGGGCAACAAAGCATTTAGAAACAATGATCTGCTTGCTTTGTGAACTACATGATATGCTACTTTGCTGAAAAACTGTTTGTCCATGAATCACTTGTTCTAAGATGACTGTTAGGTCAATGTCTCTGTGTGGAAAATTCCTCATCCAGCCGTTAACCCAGGTTAAGATACCCCCAGGCCTCAATAAATTGACTAAATTGAAGATATAATTAGGTCATTTCAATAACAATAAATGATACCATATTGTAATTGGCTACTATGAATTCCATGTTATTCTGCATGCCATAATAAATTATTTGAAAAGCTGTCCAATACGAGTTCATATTAGGTTGAACCTTTATGCACCATCATGCACATTTATTTTCTGTGTGGATGTGGTGGGGAGGGATATTCATAGGGCCTTGGTTAAATTGGCATGTAATACATTTCCATGACAGAGTTATTGAGGAGGGGTCAGGAGGCGTGCGCACACAGAGAACTAAACTCGTCCAAGCGAGGCCAGAATCACACAGCATCCCCATACAGCTGTCTTCTTCCCATCACTCAACGCATGGCACACCAACAAATCAGCCGCCGCGCATCAAGTGCACATGTGCGAGGCTTCCTTTCTCCCTACGGTTCAACCACAGTGCACTGCTTCGACACAATTCAAAGCAAGATATGCAGAGATGAAGCCTGACAAAATAATTACAGGCATGAAAGTAAAACACATTATGGATTGCTGAAAGTCGTGAGTCATCGGAAGACATTTCCTTCTAAGAGCCCTGTGTGTTTTTAAGGACAGAGATTAGCAGTATTTTTCATCATTATGAAAAAATAACAAGTATTGCGTTACTCAGAGAGCCATTTGCAACGTACGCCGCCGTTGATTGTCTGTGTGGGAGACAAGAGGTTGAATCCTATCAGCTGAGTGTGGTGTTGGGATTCAGAGAGTGATTATATTTGACATCCTGCTAACAATCCCCCTGTTGGTGAAACCATTTAAAAAGGTACAAATAGCAAGATGCTTCACTTTTAGCTGGGGGCATATAACACAATAATAGCATCAGCTGTCAGCCGTGAAGACACTATGGGGAGAGCGAGCGTTCAGCTTGTTGGGTGAGTTGTTGAATCGAGGGAGGCGAAAAAACAAAATAAGATGGAGAAACTGGAAAGAGGAGAGGAGCTGAGGGACGGAGAGGACTGGGTGAAAAGAAGGTGCCTTTCAGTTTAATTAGCGGTGGCAAATTAATTAGCAGCAGGATGTGAATTAATTAGTGTTCCAAAGGCAGTTTAAAGGCAGTGCCATAAGGAGCACTGTAGAGGTCCCATAAGGCTTTACAGTTTGTTGCAGCCCAAACATTATCCTATTAATTAGCAATTAAATGCTTCTTGAATCCAACTCTCTATCAATCTCGCTCTGTGTTTTACTTTCCTCTATCTATTCTTTTTGTCGCTGCATTATCTCTACCACACCTTCAGGAGACAGAAGTGCAACCCCCCCTGCTGATATTTACAGTAGAATTCCTCTTCACGACTTGCAGCTGTATTACACATTTCTGCGACTCACTAATTTTGTTTCCGTTTATCCACACAGCATTGCAAACAGTTTCCCTCAGGGTGTTTTTTTCCCCCACCAATAAAAAAAAAAAGCCAGCTCCAGTTTAGGAGATTCAAAGTTTTTTTTTAGATTTCTTTCTAAAGACTTGCAATTGTGGGAGAAGCGGAGCACTATTTGATATGCTCATGGATTTATAAAAGCCATCTCATTTCCCGTGCTCTCACCCAGCGTTTTCTTCTGCCTGCTTTCAGCCAACATAACAAGCTTTGCGTGTGGGAATGGGTCAGTGCACAGGAGATTGGCTGGTTTAAAGCCCCTTCTTTGGTTTTCAGAACAAAAATAATCGATTAAGGACCCCACTGCTGAAGGTATTGATGCAAAGAACTCAACTCAAACGCCTCAATTTATGTGATTCAAAACGATGCACTGAAGGAGCATCGTGGGGCTTCCCTCACTCTGTGGCTTTTCCATCACATATCTCCTTTCCTGTCTCTATCTTCTGCTATTTGAAACAATGTTGAATTGATTGCACACTCAAAAGTATCAACAGGGAGACATCAAATGCAAGTGTAAAACAATATTTCTGTAGGTTAGCAACAGAGAAAGTGATGAGAATTAATGTAAAGCATCTTCATGGCCATACTGTAGGAGATAGGACAGGATCCTCCAGAGCTTAGAACAATGACCATTATAGAATGCTGTTTAGCAGGAATAATGTTTGCCTGGTTCATTATCTTAGTTTAGTGTGTTATACTAATATTTCATAATTACAATTTAACACAAAATAAAGTTGATGGAAAACTAATAACATCCGTATCTGCAAGTATCATAAACCAAATTAGTGTACAACCAGAAATGTTGACCTAATGATGGCGCTTGAAGAAAAGCTCAGGGATCTCTAAAGCGATAAGAATTCGTCCTGAGGGGAACATGAATGTCTTAACCAATCTGAATGGTAATCCATTACGATAGCTGCCTGAGACTTTTTACTGAAAACAACAAATGTCAACCTGCCGGTGGTGCTTGATGAACAGTCAAGGCGTCACCAAAGTCATTAGGATTTATCATTTAGGAACCATGACTGTGTGATCAAAATGTCAAGGCAATTCAACCAACAGTTGTTGAGATATTTCAGCCTGGACCAAAGTGGTGGACCGACCAACGTTGGCATCCATAGAGCCATGCCGCTAACGTTGCCGAGAACAGTATCCGAGGAACGCAGGCAGAAAGATCATTGGACGTGTGTGGTGATGAGTGTTTGGGATATTGACAGTCATTGAGCAGATTAGAGCAGGAAGGAATGGTAGTAATTCACCCATGGAGGATTGAAGGCAAATCACGAGTGAAAATATCTTCATTGAATTTCTTTGTACCAAAATTATTTTGAAAGAGGTCTTTTCTTTAAACATTTAACAAAAAATTACAAAATTCACACAATACCTTTACTCATCAAAAATATATACTCTCGTCTAGCCTAGCTCATTTATGAATCTGTCTGCCAATGAAAGATGTATGTTTCTAAAATGAGTGCTCTGGATTCCAGTGCAGAAATACCAGGTTTCATCCTGGTATTGATTTTCTGTCATCAGTCAGAAAGTATGCTGGAGGAAGTGGATGTAAGAAACTGAGAACCTTATAGAAAATTGCAAGTTCACCTCACAGGCTGACACAAATCTCCATGCTCTATTGATTTGCTCTCAAATGCAATTATGATAATATAGTTTGATGCCTCTGTTTGTCACAACAAATACAGGGGGAAAAAGGGCTGTCTCTAACATTTGTTTATAGCAGCAGCAGTGACATATGTCACAGTGTGTACGTTCTTTTGTGCTCCAGCATCTGTAGGTCATTTCAAGGTCGACTTACTGTGCAGTTCATTACCCTTTCCTCTTTTGCCGTTAGCTCTCTTTGCTGTCTCAGACATGCTAACATTTCCAATTTATTTATATATTTCTTGATGATTATTCTCTTTGGCCCCACTTGGCTGAAGCATCATCCATGTCGGGGTCAGAGAGCTGAGTCTGTCGTCATGTTCGGTTTTCTTCTACGCTTTCTGACTCAACCTGAAGACGCGGTGCAGCCTCTGCCCTTCATGCCGAGACGTGATTGGTGACCCTCGAGTAACGAGTCGTCGCCATGGAAACCAAGACGATATAAAGGGTAAATGATGGGGATTTCTGAGATGTAACGTTTAAAACCATGAAACGATTGTCATCTGGGGTTTATGTGATCTTTAATTATTTTGACCTAAATATTTTAGGAAACTTTATTTTACTTTAATGTTTTCTTGTCTATTATATTTGTGATTTATGTGGCATATAAATAAATGGAATAAAATCCCTGAATAAAAAAGACATTAAAGTTAAATTGAAGCAGACAAGCCATTTGTTCAAATTGTAATTTTTATTTATTTATTTATTTTTTTAAATTCACCAACAGCTTCCCCAGCTTACCTCAGGCTACATGTTGTTTCCAGGTAGACAGCTCCTCAAGATGAGAGACGAGTGTTGTGAACTAAAAGAACTGAGCGCCAGGACTAACAATACGTTTCCTGCCTGGAGGCATAAAGTTTCACAATTGTAGCTTTTAATTCCTAGTGTGGCAACTCTCTGCTGACTTTTGGAGATGGTGAAAAGCAAGCAGGTTTTGTTTATTTTCCCTTGCTGGGTCACAGTCAGTTTGTAAAAACTCAACAGGCTTCCTACATTCAAGTTGTCAGCAATGTGGTGTAATGGCTTACGGCGCTCTCTCTCTCAGAGCTCCCTGGGTTCTTACATTTCTGAGCAGGAATACAAACATAGCAGAGTTAATGAGGATCAGTTGTCACTCAATGCCTCATCAGCCAACACAGGAGTGCTAAGACACTGATACAGAACAAACCCTCCTGTGGCAACACTGAGGGCTTCCTACAGTACGGGTCATCTCTCTCTCTCTCTCTCTCTCTCTCTCTCTCTCTCTCTCTCTCTCTCTCTCTCTCCCCTGTGTTATGCAACATCAGGCTGCGTCTGACCATTGATTCTCCCTGCTGACTGTGTGGAGTCATGGGTGATGCCACGCAGCCATCGACTACAGCAATCCCTGATCAATGATAATGACACCGCATGTGCAACATCGTTGCAACTTTTACCGAACTTCCACTTTTTCCTCATTTAGCAGTAACACACGCCAGGGGAAAGCTACGGTGCGATCGATCCTAGATGTTTCCTGATCCAGTGATGCTGCTAAACTGTGTGTAGTTATAGTACTTCTGACTCTGAGTCAGCACACAGATGAACACTCATAAATACTAGTACAGCTGCTGATTACATTGCAACAGCAAACATTTTTGTAATGCGATTATGTTTTTAAGAACATAATGAGGAAACACGTTAATTACTGTAGCTGCAAAACATTTATTGATAATGTATTTCATTTGATTGCCCTATCTGCTCATACAGCATGATTCATATTTATATGGTTATGTGTAGGCCACTTAAGACACTTGATTAAGGTGTGGGAAAAATTGTGATCTTGGTTAAATATTGAAAAAAGGTCCACACTGACTTAAAGTATAAGGATGTTTTTTTTAACTCAACCAAAATCTTTAATTTCCTAAACCTAACCACATGCAGGCCACGGTCCACCTTCCTTTGGATACTGTCTCCCTAAGAAAAATGACAACATTATTCCTTTCGACAAATGCCCCAAAACTGCACATTTTTATGTCCAAGTGACTAAGACCTCTAGTTCCTTCAGGACTTATGACTCTCGTCTATTCGAGCCAAAGAGGGGTTATATGACCACAAAGTCCACATATGGAGGATGTGTTAGTGGTTGGATTGGTCAACAAGATGTTAGACTGTGACATGACTGTTCAATTCGGCGCTTCTTTCTTTTCACCATGACCACAGATGTTTCCTGCCTTTAATCTAGTAGTCATTTCAAGTTAAGCTAAGATCTTTTTCTTTCCTCATGATTGATGGATATTGGTGTTGTCCTGCCGAGATCGGGCATCAGATTTGTTTACAATAAACAGGCACTTATATGCAAACATGCTTCTCTCAGTGGGAGTGAATTTATGCGTGAATGTTTATGTTTTACACACACACACACACACACACACACACACACACACACACACACACACACATACACACACACACACACATGCACGCACATCTTCTGCAATTCTCTTCTATCATGGCGTTTATGTGCAGTCTAAGAATCCTCATTAAATAAGGCTGAAAAGATACAGAGGTGCCAGGCCACCAGATCTGGAAGATTGGAGGAGATGATAATAAAAATGTACTGGAGTAAGCAATAAATCACAGACTGATAAGGTCAGCTCCTGAATATTCATCATAATAATGTGATGAGCTCCAGCCATGAGCTAACAGAGAGGAGCTCTCACACACACACACACACACACACACACACACTCACACACACACACAGACACACACACACACACACACACACACAGTGGAACGTTGATATGTTTAAATATATACTGTACATGTTTGTGTGGGTGGGGTGCATCTGTGTGTAGATTTGCATGTGCATGGTTGAGAAATTGACCCTTCGCTAAGTCCCGCCCTCAAATGCAGACTGGCTAAGTATAGCGTAGCATCGGCAAACTCCAACAACTGTCCGGCTCGGCTCAATAGACTCTCTTGCAATCGTTCAAAATTGTCTTCGTTTTCCAGCCGGTTTTGTGGATTTGGAGCTAGTCATGATTAAACGTTGTGTAATAGTGATCCGGAGAGGTTGGGAGGAGATATACGTTTCTGAAACGATACGCTTCTATGTAAAAACTGTGAAGCTAACAGCGTTAGCACTTCTACGCTAGCTCCTGAAGGTATACTGGATGTACACGCACGCTGCTTTTGCTTTTTACTGATTCTAACAAATAATAAAGACCTACTCGGTTTTACAGGGACAGTGTTGTTATTTAATTTCATATTAAGCATATTGTAGACCCTTCTATCTGCTTCTATCTGAAATTGCTTTTTTGGTTTTCCAAAAAATAGATCATATTTATTCAAGGAGTACAGTTAGTGACAGTGTGGGCTCCATGGTAGCTCTGACAGCATGACGGAGTAGCAGTGGGGGACGGGGCTTAGCAAAGGGTCAATTGTGCACTTTGGATAGGTTTACTGAGAAAGCTCAGTTTGGCAAGCCATGTGTCTTTCCTCCCCAGACAGAAAATAATACCTCCTCTGCTAAATATAGAATGTCTGGATTTTACCTCACTCTTCTTCCTCACTCTGTCCCACCAGTCTCTAACACACCAAACAGACTCTCTTATGTCTCCAACGTGGGAAGCAGTTCTTCCAATTTTTCTTTGCAATCCCTCGTATTTTTGGCCACGATAGAGTGGTGGCTCATGTAATGGGGATATCAGTCTGTGAATTCAAAACTGAGTGAGGTCTTTAGTCTTTGGATTGGCATTACATTTGGCAGTGAACTTTATGGTGACCAGAGGATAAATCCCAATGATTCACTGACTTATCTTCTCACTTATCCATCCTTTTACTTCCTAACAAGATACCTAAGCAACTACTACTGAGCAAACACTGGCAACCTTAGTACCAACAAAGCAGTGCTGAATATTAATCGTAAACAACCCTTGATAATAAATTTATCTTTTCTAGTTTCGGTTTGGAATGGGCCAATTGCTGTCACTTTTATACAGAAAAAGGCCAAACATTCACTAGTGCAAAAATCTCAAATGTGAGACTTGAGCTTGAGCAATTTTAAGATCTTTTTTGCTACACTTTTTATGACGCCCATGTCTATAATGTATTATAATGTGATTATAAGTTTTATAAGAAAAATATCATTAAATGTATGCAAACTATGGGAACTAGGATCCTTGTAAGCAAGTATGGTGTAGACCTTGACCGTGTAAGACAATATGAAATGCTTTATAATGAGTTATAATTATTGAACGCTTCGAATAATTTATACAATATACTCATAACTATTATTACACTGTGCTATAAACAGAGTATAATGCATTATACTACTATAATGCAGTATGGGTGTCATAGAACGTTTTACCATATTTTTTTAATTAAATGACACTTAATAAAGGGCGTAAACAAATAAATGTTTTGCTAAAAACACAAATAAATTCACATTACATAACTTTTCAGGCTTGCTCTTTCCTTGAGAAACACGCTGTCGCCATGTTGACGTGTGGATATGAGCATGTTAACATGCTTTGTCTTGTTTTCCGTGCTGTGGCAGAGCCGTGATCAGTGCACGCTCAGCTTATAGTCACAGCAGCCAATGAGGTCACGCCCATGCTAATAGCTTTGATGAGTATTTTCTCGGCGCTCCACACCCAGCCCCGCTGCCCCATTATCACGCTTCCCCCCTATCACGAGCTGTGTCAGCATTTTCTCAGCCTGTATGCCGCATTGGCATATGCAGGAGAAATGTGAGCGTGTGTGTGTCTGTTTCTGTGCACACACGTGTGTTCAGCTTTACTGCTTGGCTCTCTGCATCGATTCAGCCGCATTCCATTTGCATTTTGCTCGGCGTCTGTTGCGTGGAAACGTTTTTAGTCTCAGTGCTGCATGACATGAGACACATGCAAAAATGAAAAGCAGCCAATTAAAAATTGTTGTAAGTAGGACAGTCTCTCTCATCACTGGTACATGCACAAGATTATGCTGATGGGAGGGATCTCCAGTTTTTTTTCTGGAATTCCTTGCTGTTATGGTTTTCTCTTGTTCCAGTTAAATATTAGAAAATGAGAGAATGTTAACTGCAGTGAGCAAACAATAATGCACATTTTCCTTCACAGTCACGACTACAATCTTCCTTTAAAAACTGTATCAGAAAAAAACGGTTCTGACTCATAGTGACCTTCATGCAGTCATTGAGCATCTCCCCTAACAGAGATTAAATGGTGAATATGGGTTACATTTGACTGAAAGTCAGTGAGAAGTGCAGTAATGTTGAACCAAAATGAGGACATTTGTTTCATGACGGCAAAAATAAAAAGTCCAGTGAGTAAAATAAAATTCATACAATACCTGGTTTACATTCAGAGGCCACTTTATTATCACACCTGTAACACAACAAAGGCAGGTCACACATCCATGATGTCAGGTTTCAAGTAATAAGATGATTGACAGATGGTTCATCCAATCACCTGCCAAGTATTTTTATGACAGGGCCTGCCCCCTTCCACACACTTTCCAATGACTGCTTCTCAGATGGTTTTGTGAAACAGACCATCTGGCGTGTCAGGTTAGTATTGAACTGGACTGCTTTATCCTGAAAGGTTTCTAAAGTATTGCTTCCCTGTATGTATGTAAATAGGGGGAAAAAGAAATTCTCAATAATTAAATTCAAACATTTCTGACAATGTTATCAAAAAACTGAAGCTCTGTAACAACAGAATTTGTATTGAATGGCAGTAGATTGTAAAAGCGCACCGAATAAAGTGGCCACCGTGTGTTGCTGTTTGCGAGAGTCACTACTTTCACTTGCTAATGAAACATAACTGCTGAAGACAGATGAACTTCTGACCATCTACAGCCCCTTAAAGTTAAACCCTGACTTATTCGTCTGCATTAAAGAGCCACTCAGCGCAGCAGCAACTGTTGAGTGGAAGAAGATTATGTGAGAGGAGGAGATGGTCTGTGAAGGCTGGCACCAAAAAGATGATGGAAAGGAGGAAAATACGAAGCAGGGCAAAACATACCCGTCACAGTCTGCGCAGCCAAGAGACGCTGTGTTGTAACATTTTTGAAACATCATTATCTCCGCTCTTTCAACGTCATCGTCCCATCCTCGATTTACCCTCGTACTTTTGGGATAACAGCATCCCTGTCTACAATCCAATTACCAGATGTCAGTAAACAGCCTTAACACAACATGGTGACTTAATAACACGACAAAACAAACACTGCGGAGGAGCGTGTGCTATGAAACGAGCAGAAATGCAGGCTTCTGTTTGACAGGCTCCACTAAAATGAGATATTTTGTTAGGAATACGTACAAGGGTAGAGGGGTTGGTAACTTACTTTCCTATCAGGAGATTTTAAATGCAATTCATGCCATCGACAGAGCAAAACGCAAACCGAGGATATTCAAAGAACATTCAGCCATCTGTCAATAACAACTGCCTCCTATAAGCACAACATATCTCCACACCCGGCTAGTCTAAATGGGAGCAAACCGAAACGTATTTTGTAACGCATTTCATGGCAATCTGTCACATGTAGTTTCATATTAATCAAAAAGAGGTAAAAATGTGTGGAAACATTTATTCATCCACTTCCATTTCCTTCCTTGTAGGCACAAACCTCCCTAATTTAGAGCATGACAGCAGCGGTTTTCACGCCAGTATTTGCAATATTTTGAAGCTGTGGCGGTAATCAGGAGGATAGAGGAAAGAGTGAGAGAGAGAGAGAGAGAGAGAGAGGAAAATGCATTTGAGGCAAAACTGTTACTTCAAACAGCATATCGAAGCAGAAAAAAAAGATCTAAGAAAATATTTGTTTTGCTGCATCGACGAGCGCCGTGACAATTGGTGACAATCCAAGATGGTGATCAACCGAATAACCTTCTGTTATTGTTCATAATGATTCCCAAAATCAAAACCCCTGAGACATACTGCATTCAGTCACATGGGACCCCCACACCCTCTCCACAGAAAACAAAACACTGTTACTTGCTGATTAGCAGCATCACTGCCAGCTCTGCATTCACACACTCTGCTGTAGGTATCTGTGGTAGGCCTGACACTGTTTGCTAGTTAAACAACACGCTGCCTGGCACACATCCCCCTCTCTGCTGACGCATGTAGAAATCAATTCTGTGCAGGCAAACTATACAGACAGCACTGGGGCTTTCCAGTGTCCCTATTGTACCTTCTGGGCTAAGGAGGTAAACACTGCTCTTATAGTAGAGACTCCCATTGTCATTACTGCGATTAAAATGTCTGGAACCAACAAAAATGCTAAACATCTGTGAAATATGATCAGCCATACCCATCAGTGGGTATGACTTTGACACCAAAAAAATTAACTTTTCTCTACTTTGCTTAAGCCAAAATTGAGGATAAAGTATATGGACATTGCACTGAGAGAAAGATTATAGCAGTCTGTATGGTCAGCACATTTTGTCTTAAAGGATAAGGCAGCAAATATTCTATAGTTTTGTTATTACCAACAAATCCCATGAAAAGAGCAAAACTAACAATGCATTAGTCCATCTCTCAATATATTCTGTCTGTGGCGCTCAGCAAGCCCATTGGTTCCTGCTGAAGACCTTACTTCTAAATAGTTTCCTTTTTTTTTTTAAAAGGCTAAGTCATTTCTTAAAATGTTACACAAACAGGAGAAAATAGTGTATTTGTTGGAGACTATTTTCATGGGGCACTGGTGAGTATTTACGACGTCAGAACAGTATATGTGGGATTAACTCAAACCAAAGTACAGTGCGACATGTTCACTGTAATAAGGAAACCTTGTGTCACCTTGTGCAACAATGTGGCTCCCTCATGTGTTTTTAGACACACTGGTGACATGGCTCTAGCTGCACCATGAGGTTTATGTTAGTGGTTTAAGGTGAAATGTCTCAACAACTTCTGGATAGAATTCCATCTAATATGGTTCGAAACTTCATATCCCCTTAAAGATTAATTGTCACAACATTCCACATCAGTTCAAAATTTAATTTGTCTAATCCTTGAGTTAATTAGCATGTAACTGCCAAACTAATGCTATCTCCATCATCCTAAACTGAGTGTGTGTTTAGCATTTAGCTCATAGCACTGCTGTGAATAAGTACTTAAACTAGCATGGCTGTAGACTCTTAGTCTTGTTTTTGAACAGCAATGGAGCCCCATTGCTAAGTTATATCATGCTTTGGCTGATACTTTTTAGAAGATTCACTTCATTATGGGTTTTGGTCGTGTGATTGGAGTAGCCTTATTGTGCTTATCGCAACAACCACCAGATAAGGACATGTTAAGCATGGAGCAAAGAATAAGCTCGGCGATTTCAGCCATCTGTATCTATCTGCATTGCATGGAGGAGCAACTGTACTCTGCCTTCCTCCAGCATCGAACAGCCTGTCCTCAGCCTTCCATGTGAAGACGAGGTCTATGTCTGTATCTGGTGGTTTAATTGAGGGACTAAACTCATTCTGAAGGCATTGGTATTCAATACAATTCAATTGCTCTGCTTCACTTTATTACCATCAGTCTGTGCACAGATGTCATGATGTGGTTTTCGAGAGGTTTTGGGCTGCAACTGCATCACTCCAAAAGGATATTCACTCTGAACGGGTTTTGCGAGGCGGAAATTAAATCATTAATTGATGCAGTTTTCCATCTTAATGTACTCTGACCCAGTAACATATATACTAATGCTTTTACCTCTGCAAAAATTGAAAGAATAACAGATAACTTTATGATGATAACAAGATTATTCAAAAAGTCCTTGTAGTTGAAGAGATACAAGAAATATATTCGGGCAAGAGGCCGAGTTAATGTTAGTTAAGAGATTGTATTTATTCATTCATTCAATTGTCATGTTTTTTGTATTTGTAGTTTAGGTGGTAGTGATTGTCTTTGTGTTACCCCTCTGTTTCAGAAATGGTTTGATCAGCCATTAGTTCCCCATTTGTATTCAGTTTGTTGGGTCAGTTTAGTCTGTTCAGTTTTATTCAGCTTATGTTGAGTTCGCACAGTTTAGTTGATCTCTTGACCAGAACTTTGTTGCATATTTTATAAACTCTCTATATATTCTATATCTTTCATTTTTGGATCAATAAAACTTTTTGCGGATATCCATCTGTGACTCCTAAAACCTGCCAGCTCATCACACACAACAAATATTGAATAAAAAGATTGGATATTTTGGCGGAGAATAAATGGAATATGTTGTCGGTGAACATTTTTCGAATACGTTCAGTATAAACATATTTAAACTTGTCAGACATGATAATTGACAACATTTCCTCATTATGGTGATAGAAAACGTAATCCAGTCGGCATTACGTTTTCCTTCCTACGTTTCAAAACATATTTGCTGTTTTATATAAATGTAACTCCCAGAAGACAGGATTTTAACCCTATGAGCCATTGTCTGTGAACATCATAAGTTCTGCTCATGTTAAGAAGCTACTGTCATTGGATGTAAGAGAAATGTCACAGGATGCACATTGTGCACATTGAGTCTATAACCACAATGTTTTACTCTCTGTGTCCTTGAATTGCAGGACAATGATACATGCAGCACTCACGGACCTGATTGTTCATTATTAGGACTTAAGCACAGCCATGCATTATGTTAAAGAAAGGCTGACCAAGCACAAAAAGGTAAATTACCGTTGGTGTGTGTGTGTGTGTGTGTGTGTGTGTGTGTGTGTGTGTGTGTGTGTGTGTACACAAGATCTCTGTACACAGAGAAAAGCCTCACAGTTTCTGTAATTAGACGATCCTCTCTTAACAATAACTCAATTTCCTGTTAAGTGATTTCACCGCGCTCCCTCTGACATGAACATGTGCCACGACACTGGCCCTGCTGACGCTCTCAAACCAACTGTTCTTGTCTTATCTCCAACAAAAGGATTTTAATAGGCTATACCCTGAACAGGACTTTTGAGGACGCCCTTATCTGTTAACATCAGCTGTGATCATCTACAGTTGTGCTAAAAAAAGGAGGAGTGGAAAAGAAAAGAATAATTTGTAGTCTGACTGTTGCAGAACTGATGCTGACATTAAAGAAGACTTGCAGAGCTTTCCGAGCTGTCATCCAGATCCAGTAATGAGAACAAGTGTTTTGGAAATTTGTCAGTGTCAACAAAATTTTAAGTATAGTCTCACACAAAACCACCTGTGGTTTGTGCAAGGAGAAGTGTGTGTGTGTGTCACAGTTTCTTTTAACAAGGGGAAAAGATATTGCCTTAAGAGGAGTAATGTCATTTGTCTCTTTTCTCTCTCATCACTGCAAACCGAACCCATTTTTGCACCTCTTTATAAAATCCTCTCAGTGAGTTGTTGAAGTGTTGGACTCGGCAGGTGTTCACTGTGAACTTGTGAGTTAACAGAAGTAGATGGTGGATGTAGACAGAGTGAAGGAAGGGGAATGAGACAGAACAGGTTGTTATAAGGAAATACGAGAGCGAATGAAAAGTAAAGAGATGAATAATGAATGAGATATAAATGAAGTTGAATGCACTAGAAATAGACAATCCAGTGGTTTCTGCAGCTTCTGAAGAGGGAAATATTGTACGTTTGACTTGTATTCCCTACATAAAGCATCACTGAAAATCTGGCCGGGAATGGGTCACTTATATACTGACAAGGCTGATGAGGGGAAGTGGAAATAAGTGAGCAGGTGAATGAGAGAGTCAGGTGACTGGGGCAGGTGAGAAGGTCTGAGGGCACCAGGCTGTGACAAGCAAGAAAAAATGTGTGGAATGAAAAAAAAGACGCTATATTTGATTCTGCTGCATCGATTATGATGCCTTTTTTTTTTTTTTTTTTTAAAACTGTCCATCAAATGTTTGAGGAATGCAATGATAAATGGGTGCGGTAATATTTTAAATGGAAGAGTCGGGGAACAAAAATCCCACTAAAGATTAGATGAAAGATTTCAGCATGAATGCCTGCAATCTGCAAGATGGACAGTGATACAAATCTCCGTTCCACTACGGTTCTGTAATCATCCCTTTCACTGTAAAACTGCTTTTGCGCATTGCTACACGTTGAGAGCACTCTAACAGGCGTTTACATCAAACAGATTGTGTGATACTTTTTCGCCTCACAGCAAAGTAAGTGAGATCAGAGTTTGTTTGAAAGTTCAGAGCTGAGGAAAAAAAGCAGTGGTGAGGTGTGCGTTGTGTGGTTTCAGTCACAGCCTCTAATCTTTAAGCAGCACTTCCTGGAACAGAATCCTCTGTGGCCCACAAACAGGTTTAAATGTGGAGTCAGGATGAGAGGGAGTGAGACAGGCAGAGGAGATAGAGAGGGTGTCTGAAATGTGAATGGCTAATGGAGAGAGCGGCGGATGAGACGGAGGAAGAGAGAACGAGTGAGGGATGTAGAGGACAGATACAATGTGAGGGTTTGATCCCAGATGTGGAAATTAGAGAGCAGGGAGACAAGAAATGAAGATGTTTCTGTGTCTGTTTGACTGGGCGAGAGCATTTCTATATATACAGCAAAAGATTGTACATTTGTGTGTACGTGTGTGAGGCTGACCTCATTCCCTTGCTACTCAACCTTTTCCTCTGCCTTATCCGTATATGGGCGAGTATGGACGTATAATGAATCAACAGACACACAAAATAAGAAGCAAAAACACATCATGAGAAGATATTCACGGATGAATTGGTAAAATCCATTATTTGCTTGCTTCTCTACCCATATACTGCGCTAACACCCACAAAGCACAACACATTTTTACACGCAGCTTTAAATGCATGTCGGTTGGCATGAAGAAAGAGAAAAAAAAACACACAGTAGCAGAAACAGCTTTACTAGCAACAACCATAGCAGTTATACAACTATCTGCACTGTAGGTAGGACATGAAACTTCGGCCCGCAGGAGAAAGAAGAGATCAGAGAGAGAATAATACGATTTAAACTCTACCTTCCACCGGCTGTCATGGGAAATGTGTGGTTGCCGAACAGGAGGTGGATAAGCTCTTAGCCTTGATCTTCACTCCTTGGGAATATCACAAATGCCTCTTAATATGCTCGACTGAGAATACAGGGGGAAAATAACTGACTCATTGATTATGCCGGAGGGTTTTCAGAGAGCGTGGGCAGGCTGAGGGTAAAACAGAAATTCTTATCATAATGTGGTTTGGCTTCTGTGTTCGTTCCGGGCAGTGTTCTCTGTGGGAGCGATGAAGATGTGCTGCACAAGAAAGGAATGTGGACAGCGAGATATTAAGACACCACATTAAGGCTTAGGCATCCACAACATTTCCCATTGTAGTATTTTCCATTCGTTCCTCCCCTCTCCTCCTCCTGCGTCTTGTAATTGTGTGGGCCACGTGTTCCACTAAAAAGAAGGCAGGTCAGGCAACACATCAGAACCATTCATCGTATGACTCTAACCCGCCAACTGATAGGGTGAAGAGAATACGGAGCCTCTAAGAACGATACAATGGAGAGGGGGAGCAGGAGGACAGCATATCTGCATAATCTAAAAAAGTTCGGAGTTGCAATAATTTATTGAAAACTTTAAACTGCTCCAGGCAGGATTGCTGTTCAAAAAGATACATTTCTTATCGTCATGAATCTCAAAGTGGGGCTCTCTTAAGGAAGAACGCCCCACAAATGGTTGCACTGCAGATCTGATGTGTGACTGTTTTGTTCCCAATTTGCATTATTGATTACCTGATTTTGCTTCCATTGTCCGGAACGTCAGGGGGAACCACAGTTAAGGAATCGAAATTTGATAGCGGAGTCCAAAACTTGCTGTCAAACCAGCCACTAACAGGTCCACATAGTTTATGACAATGCTATATTCGGACTCAGGGCTTTCACACCGCAGTGCACACGGCATGGCCATTATTTCCACAGGAGAGAACGGCTGTACTCTCTCAGGCAGCGGCGCGAGTCAGTGTCTCGAGCCCTACGCTGATTTTTACCGATAGGTTTTGCGGCCAAAGTTTAACCAGAGGTAAAAAAACAAAGAACTTGTGAAAAAAGGAAGAATAACTTGACAATGTCAGTTATATAGCGTGGACTTAGCTTGCATAGCTGCAAGCTCTGAAGAAGGAAATCATTGCCAAAACATATGGAATAGCAAGTGTACGCTGCATAAGACTTGCTTTGTTGAGGTTGAAAGAGGTCTTGAGCAGTAGAGCATAGCTTCAATGAAGTTTTGAGTGAGAAAGTTACAAAAACTATATTGAACTTTGACCCGACCCGATCCTATCGGGACTTGAGGAAAAAATGTCAAGCATTGCTGAAGAAATCAGAGAGGATACCAGGTTGGAAAATGTATACTTTGATTTACAATTTCTTTACAATCTGCTGTAGTCCACAGCGTCCTAGTTAGCTGATTTGTAGGATTATGTACCGCTCTTCATTCTACAATCTACCGCACGCCCATGTTGGAGCCCATCAACCTAGGGGCTATATAGGAGCTATATAGGAGCTATATTTCTGGGGTTTTAGTGTTGCCAGCGGATATCCGTGACAGGACTCCCTAATCCGTGCACTGGTTGTTGTTTTCAGTCCGATAAGCAACTCGAGAAGAGAGACAACGTGTACTACCAATTTGTTTCACAAATTGCCAGTTTACAATTTATCAAATTATCGCCAAATGATAGCCGGTGGGTTCCCAGACTGCATTTTGGCCAATGCGTTCCGCCTCTTTTGCTCTCCACACAGACTGATTACCTGCATTCAACCAAAGCCTGCTTGAGTATGATTGATCAATACTACTTGACCTCCAAACGGAAACCAGAACGCTTCCGATACCAAAATCTTGTCCCGTTGCTTACAGAAATTAACCGCACGCTAACTATTCGCTCTTGTGCATTTGGTCTGAAACCAAAAATCAGGTCCATTGATTATAGAATCACACCGGATGGTACAAACAAGAATGTTTGTAATGAAAATTTTATTGGAGAAGACTTTCAGCTGTGGTTTAGTTTGTAGGCTAAGTGCCTCTGGTTTTACAGGACAAGGACAGAATGGCTTGTTGTGTTGCACACGTTTTAGATGTCAGAGGACAAGATTTCTGGCAACTGAATTGCCTATTGCAGCGTTAAATTGGAACCGACCACACACAAACAAGAGACGCAGTCATACATCATAACGTCATAGGTATATACGTACGAGTGATTTTCAATACAGAGAGACACTGAAGCCGTTGACTCCACAGCCAAAAGATAGATTGACATAAACACAGGCAGATGGACACACTGACTTATGAGATCAAACATATAAACCTGACAGAGACCCTGTCAAGAAAAACTGCATCACCATAAACAGATGGGAACCCTGGACGCCTGGCTCTGTGTGTGTGTGTGTGTGTGTGTGTGTCTCTCTTCTCTCTCTCTCTCTCTGGCGGGAGTTCAGCAGTTTTGTTGAGCAGAGGGAGAAAGTATGGAAGCTGTCAGGGGCCATATGATGCTGCCTCTGCAGTTTACACACGGAGACAGAGAGATTGATGGCAAGGTCGTGGAGACATACTAGAGGATGGTGAACCTCATACATTTGGGGTTGAAGGTAGACATACAAGACACAAGTTGACCTAATGTTGATGTGTTTTTCCACCCTCACGTGTTTCTTCTTCATACCTGTAGTTTTTGTCAGGTGATGTGTGTCGTGGCGTGTCGTGTGCAGCAAAGGTCAGTACTGTCTTCACTTCACTTGGCTGACCTAGATTTAAAAGGCCCTTTACGTGTCCGTGTGATGGTGTGCAAATTTGTGTGTGTGTGTGTGTGTATGTGTGGGTGGCTTGCCACTGTCTCTGCATAATCCCCATGGCAGCATTTAGTTTCAAGCATAAGTCAGAGAACAGTCAGGGACTCAGTTTGCAATACGCCTGACCTACATCGGCTGCTCACAGTGCGCTTAAGACGACACATGAAGTCACACTTACTGTATCCGCCTGCAAAAAGTCTGCTTTCAAGGGGCGTGTACGTGTGCATGTGTGCTTAAACACACCCACCCACACACACACACACACACACACACACTCACACCCACCAACACACACACACACATATACCAAGGCTCAACAGTTTAGTAATGATGGTAGTTTCGCAGAAAATGCTGCTGTCACATTAAGGAAAGGATTAAATTCTCCTTAAGCTTCTCTCACCAGGCTGCCTCTCTCCAGGTGGTTAACAGGAGAGGTATAATCTCCACACACACACACAACCATCACACACACGCAGACACACACACGGTGACAAGAACACAAAGCGAATTACAGGCACTGAAACATAGCGTCTCAACAAACTTGTCTTGTAGAGGCGCAAATATGGGAAAAAAGAAAAAGAAATCTGTAAATGAATATACTGTACTCAAAAACATCTACATTAGGACACCCTCATTGTGTGGTGTTTGGAGCGCTGTGGCTGCAGTAATTAGAGGTGCGACAGCCAGACAGGAAGAGGGGATGATAATGGGATACAGCTATTTCCGTTCTCCACGCTTTTGCTCTCTACCGCTCCACCTTCTCTCTTTCTCTTAGTTTCTCGCGCTCACACGTGTTCTCACCGTCAAACACCGAGCTGTGGTCCAGGTGGAACTGACATGTTCCTACACACGTGCACAAACACGCACGCACATCACACGCCCTGCCCCTCTCTTCCCTCATTCCCCCTTCACCTCTTCTTACTCACTTATCTCTCGCTGTTTCACTTCTCTGAGCTGCGTTTCCTTTGTCCACTTTGTGTGTTGAATCGACCTGATGTCAGCTTTTCCTCCGGCTTCATGACTTTTTTTCAGTCAGTTCCTCCATGTTGCGGAAGTGGAGTTAAGGTAGATGTATCGCAATAAGTTTTATTGTGTGTTTATTGATAATTACTATTATCTGTGTGTTTGCATCTATCTTCCCTAAAGGTGACGTCACAGCCTACGTCCCATAATAAGCTATTCTCTGTTCTACTAGCAAATAGATACATTAACACTTACTAATCTTATTAAATACATATCTGAAGTTGGGCGCTCACAGAGTTGAAAAGGCTTTGCAGTGATTATCTGGTAAATTACAAGTTTCTTATTTCATAAAGTTACACCTGCGGTAATTGATTATTTTTTTGACGCAGGACAACAAGCTGTTGATATAGCAAACATGTTTGCAAAGCGATGCTAAATTACACATCCAACAGACACAAAGAACAACATTAGCATTCATTTTGGGCTCGTTTGAGTCCACCTGACGAATGAAAGTCCAACACTCCACCAACTCCTGGGGGAAATATCTTTGATCATTTTGACTGTCTTCTCATTGGTGATGGGCAACGAGTGCGATGAGTTGTTAGAATGTTTTCACTGAATGAGCTTCCTGTGAGATCGGTGAGAATGAATCAAAGCGACAATGTTACGGGCCGAAAAACACAAGAAGGTGCTAAAATACTCCGTAGAGCTGAGGGGAACTTCAGATTCATTGATGTGGATGAGAGGTGTGGGAACATCCGTAGCCAGAAACTATAAATTGGATTTACTTTTTATTACCTCTGCAGTTTTATTTTACATCTGCAGTTTTTACTCTATGCCGTTTATTACCTCAATGCAGGTGTTACTTTCATGTAATTCCCGTATGTTATGATTGTATCCCTGTGGCTCTGTAGAACTAGAGGTGAGACAGGTGGCCAGTGGGTGGAGACGAGGACCATTTAATAACTGATTGATTAAAATACAATGAATGAGCTATTCTTTTTTTTTTATGACCACAGTGCATTGTTCCCTTTAATACGCCGCATGTGGAGCTAAATACTGACGTCGCTGCAAGACCTCTATTGTCATTTTCTAAGTCGGACCCTTATAAATAACTAGAGCAATAAATACCAGATTAAACGTGTGTTTTATAGCTTGTCTGTGTGTGTGTGTGTGTGTGTGTGTGTGTGTGTGTGTGTGTGTGTGTGTGCCTATGTGCTTGCAGCCCTGTTTTATCTATTTGCATGTGTATCTGACAGCCACTGTCAGCATTTCTGTGTGACATGCAGCTCGAGCTGCCACGTCGGTGTGTGTTTCCGTGTGTCGGTATGAACATGTCATCGCAGTGGGTTTCCATTAGCGTGGTGCAGATTATCTGTCATCTGGAGTGAGCTTGCTTTGACCTTGAGGATCTTTCCAAGAATACATGTTGTACTGAGTGAAAGGAAGCTGCATCAGTAGGCAGATATTATTCACCCCTCTTGCTAACAGCGAATTAATTTCACTCTCTCATCCGCCGTAGAGACGTCACGACGTTTGGTCTGGAATAACCTGAGCTATCAAAGGACTGTCACATCTAATCTAGAACAACAGCAGCTTCGCACTCTGTCTCATAGCTTTTTGGTTTGTGACTGTGGGGGCTTTCACATCAGTAGTTTGGTTGGCTTAGTCATCACCAAACATGGAAAATGTAGATTTCAGGTGGACTCTGTTGTTTTGGTCAACAGTTCGGAAACAATCTCAGCGAGACATGAAAAATGAGCGCTTCAGTCCTTTCGGCAAATCCCCCAAAACAACATATGAAACGTCCAAGCCCTCTTGCAGATATAGGAATTATGACTCTTGTTCGTCGGGGGCAAAAGTAGGAGACATTGTTATAGAGGCACAATGTCCGTAGAGGCTATAGGTCGGGTTTCTTCTTTTAACCATGACAGCAGCCGTTTCCTAACTGTAACCAAGTGGTTATTAATGTAATGTCTAAACTTGAGCAGCGAGACTGGAGTTGGTGGGGAGAGACGACGTGTAGCCAGTTTACAAGCAATAAAAACAATAAAAAGCTAAATCATCGTCAGACGATAGCTGGTCGGTTCCCACCTTGGCTTTTCCCCTGCAGGAGTTATGTAAAAACATATGTATTTGTGCACTCCGGTGTTGAATAAATCCATGTTTAGTGCTTGTGTATGTTGGTTCATGCAAGTGTGTATGTGTGTGTATGTTTGTGTGTGTGTGTGTGTGTGTGTGTGTGTGTGTGTATACTGACAAACTTCCACATCACAGGCAGACCCCCCACTGCTGTGCTGAGATGCATCAAAGCATCTGCAGAGTTACTTCAGGCTGCCCAATGGCAATACTTCCTCTAAGCCCAGTCCAACATTATAGGGTAGGATTTAGAGGTGTGTGTGTGTGTGTGTGTGTGTGTGTGTGTGTGTGTATGTGTGTGTGCGCCCCAACGCTTCTGGCTCACGACAAGCTATGCATGCATGCAAAAGTGGGTTGACAGGACATAGCAGATCAGAAGGTTGCAATTTGTTGGGCTCGGAATAAATAAAAAATTAAATAAAAATACTCTTAAAAACATCTGCAGAAGAGAAGTCAGCGGTTTGTTTTTCAGATTCTTTTCAGATTCACCCCACTTCAGTGCTAACTTCTGCTGGAGAATGTTGAAGAAGGAAGAAAGGAAGTTAGGGGAAAAAAAAGGAGCAATGGACGTGAAGAACCAGCAAGACCAACATCTACAAGTCTGCTTCCCAAAGAAATCAAGATATTTTGGGGCTTTCAATACACAATATCTTATTATCGTACGTGTGGTTGTGCATGATTGCGCAAATTGTTTTTATTTGGGAGCTAGAGTATATATTCACACACACTCTTTGGTCAGTGGGAGGCCTGGGATGCCCACTGTGGAATAAATGTTAGCCTGGTATCCTCTGCTCCCATCATTTAGTAGCTAGAGGTTTGCTATCATGTCCACCCATATTCTGGTCTGGTAAGGGCAAGGGTGTGTGTGTGTGACTATTCAAGTGTGGAAACACTAACTTGCACAAACCTCAGTCAGATAAACTCAGCGGTCCTCAACCTTTTTTGCGCCACGGACCGGTTTCGTGTAAGACAATATTTTCACGCACCGGCCTTCACGGTGTGGGCGATAAAGATGACGTAATAAAGATGACGTAACAAAATGATACGACCGGTATAAAATTAAATATAAAGTACATAAAAAATACAACTCACCATTAAGAAGGTCTCCAAAGACCTTTGTTTTTACTTATTTTTACTCGCTTGTAGGCTTACTTTTTGGGGTAACGTATCACGTGACCGAGACGAGACGCACAGGCGGATTTATTCAGGTCATTTTTCAAAAATAAAACATCTTTCAGACTGTGATAATGAATCAAATATTTTTTTTATTCATTCTTTCTGTGCGGTCCGGTACCAAGGGAGCCACGGACCGGTACCGGTCCACGGCCCGGTGGTTGGAGACCACTGAGATAAAGGATGAATGAGTCAGGCAGACTGGATTAACATGCTTAACTAAACAACCCTCTGCAACTAGGAGCTGGAGATGGCAGGTTAACAAGGGGGGTGGCATAACCCTTTACCCCCCTCAATTCACCTGTACTGCTTATTATTGAAATAATCTTACCACACCAGACTTAATTATCTTTTCTTTTATTAACAAATCCCCTTTTGTTTTAGAAAAAAATACAATTAAAAGTACACAAAAAGCTCAAACAATTTGTCCGAAACGTCACAATCATTTACATGGAGTGGCTCAACACTGACAGGAAGAATACAGCAGAAAAAAAAAAGGCTTTCTTCGTATTTGAAAGTCCACATAAGTTGGACAGAGATGCGTTTGCTACATCATGCAAGGCACTTAAATTCCTTCAAAGGAACAAAAACCCACATAAGAGGTGAGTGAATCACGCACGTAATTATAACTATATAAAATAACAGTTTACAGTATTTAGCCACGGTCTGGCATACAATACCCGACTACATACCGGATACTCCCTTAAAACATTATTTATATTATCAAAATCAAAACAATACATCAGTTTTTGTTGCATTTATCCTGCATAACTGATAAGAGTTTTGTAGCACAATAGTAACTTATTTCATAAGGCTTAGGTTTAGGCTAAGCCTTATGAGGCTGAGGTTCACAGTTTCAAGACGAATTACGAAGGGACTTCTCTTAATGTCCAGTTTGACCAGGGGCACTGATCACAACAAGAACCAACAGTTTCTATGTTCCCACGGGAACCTGACTATTGTTTTAAGACATACCTATCCTTTAAACAGCGGGACTGTTAGACCAGTCAGAAAAACCAAAAGGAGGTTGTCCTGGACAATCCATAAAACCTGAAGTATAGTGTAGTTTGTATGTGGGGACAACAAAATAAGTGTAAAATGATTCATTCAAAAGATGGTGTGAATCAAAATGGAACTTGTGTTTGTTTTTGCAGTCGGTCTCCAAGGAGAGCTTTTGGATTCACAATACAGACATTTTGTCAGAATTAGTCACAGTAAACACAAAGCTGTATTACCAGAGTGCTCCATAGAGGAAAAACTGAAAAATAAAAAGACAGATCAATGCATCTCATAATAATGTGTCTAAACTTGTATAATATATCATTGTAATATCTCAAAGAGAAAAAGGACTAAATCCCCATTGGCAAAAGTACTGATACAGTACAGGATACCCACATATCACCATTGAGAGCAACAACTAAATAACTATAAAAACCCTTATGAAGAAGGCATTTGTGAAGAATCTATTAAACTGCAGGAGTTATCCTTTCCTTGAATAATGTGTGTGTACACATGCAAAATAAAAACAAGTGCAAATGGAAAGGGAGTGAAACTACAGTATGGCAGTTCTCAAGACCAAAGTGTCCAAAGTCACCACAAAAACCTGTTACTCTACATTCTACATGTAGATACGAAGCATTGTGAGCACAAGTGTAGCGCTCTAATCAAGCTGTGTAGTTCATGTAAGCTGCAGTAATTACTACCATATTTACATTCAGAAGACTTCAAATCAAAGACATTCATTAATCTATAAAGTTGCATTATTTCGAATAACCAAGTAAGTGCAATTCTATTAAAAAACATTTTGATTACGGACAAATATTAAATATCAAGCTAATATTTAACATTTTATCATTATTTTGTTATCACTATCTACAGGAATCTGAAATTAATGATCTATTTTGTAATGTCACACTGCAGCTGTGTGAAACTCTCTCATAGTTTGTCAAAAACAATTCATGTATGCTGTTAAAAAGTTGATTCTGGATGAAATGCAAGTAACGTTCCTCCTGCTCTGAACGCAGCTGAACAAAAATAATTGGCTGAAAAATATTAATAGATAGGTAGAAACTCGGCGCAGTGGCACTCCACCGGCCGCTTCGTCTGAGTCAACACCAACGCCATGCTGCTGGAGGCCCGGCCATGTTGCTGGGCCCGCTGGAGGGAGAACCTGAACCAGGACTGAGCGTGGCAGACTGTCGGCCACTGCTGCAGTAAAATTAAAGGTTTTATAAAAAGGGAGCATGGCAGCTGCAGATCTTTATGACACAAGGCGCTCATTGGCATGAGGCGGTGGTGCTCAGAAACACTATCCACTGTAACTGGGACAATGCTTCAAAAACATGGAGATTCAGAATCACAACATCTTTTGAAATTATAGCATCAGAGTGCAGCTCGCCTGAAAACTCTCTAGTCCATCCTATTAACCATCATGTTGCTAGTAAATCATAATCTTTCACCTGAACTTTAGTTATTGATTGGCTGTAGTGGTAAACTATTGATTATCATCACTACAAAAGGCAACTATGGATTTGCACTCCTAATTAGACAAAAAGTCAAACTGACGCATTCACGGTAACATGGTGTCAAGAAAAGATGAGATTCATTTATATGTGAGCAAACGGGTTCACGGCTCAGTTAAAAGTGTCTCATCAATAATCAGGACCAAATCCACAGCAGTCCCTCTGTGTTGACAAAACTGTTGCTAAAGCAGCAAGAACAGATATAGGACCTGCCTAATAAGTGTCTGCGCACAAATCAATACACCAGTGTGTGAATTAAATAAATAAAGGTCAAAGTGCTTGAAGATTCAATACACCAGTGTGTGAAAAGAGACAGAAAGAATGCTCTAATCAGATACTGAAGCCTCAGCAATAAATTACATGTTTTTTTGTGTATGCGTGTAGCTGCGTGAGTGAGTGCAACTGTGCCCCGTATTTGTTTTCCGACCGCTATAAGGCTATAGGCAGGAGTCCCAGTGTATCGGCAGGTCGGAGCTGTCCAGGAAGTCCGTGGAAAAGACACTAGGGGGTGTTTGGGGGCCAAGTGGGGCCAGCGTGGAGGTTTCCTCTCCCCTCTCTTCTCCCATGGTGAGGTCCAACCAATCCATACCGTCCAACCCATGCTCCCCGTCCGTTGCCAGGTCGAAGGTATCCATGGGAGACAAGGGATGGTCCAGGATGCTGGGGGTGCACAGCATTTGGCTGTGGAGGTCATCAATCAAAGTCAACAGGCCTCCAGGCTCCACCCCCAGGAGAGGCTTACCGGTGGTGCTCTCGAGAAAGTCCTCCAGGCGTCCACTCTCAGCGCTACCGAGGTGTTGTTTCTCCTCTATGGTGTCGGCCAGAGTCTGGAGATCAGACTGCATCGAGGAGGCCGACTGTTGGGTGTCACAAAACGGAGGTATGGGGGGGGATAGCATCAGCTGGAATGGGGAGTGGTGAGGAGAAGAGGAAGAGGAGCGTGGATTCAGACGGTCCAGAGAAGGGTCTGGGGCTGGGTTGAAAGTCGTCGACATTTCTGAAGGGAAAGACAGAATTAAACCAGAATCACCGCCTACGCCGTCAAGTCAAGTTGCAGTTCACATCCATGTCTGTACAAAATATCATCATCATCCTCCATCACTAAGACATTTGCGTGAAATTGTCATAGTTAGCAGATGAATTCCACCGGTTTGGACAAAAACATGTTTTCAGAGGTCACAGAGGCATTTGGCCACCAAATTCTAATCAGTCCAAGTGGATGTTTGTGCAAAGTTTGAAGAAATTCACGAGAATAGACCGGACGGCTGTACAGACAACAGCACAAAAGGCATAGAGACTAAGTATTTAGGCAATCACTCCCAATCCAATAATCAGCAAACTGCTGAGTAAAAAAGTTATTACACAACAAACAGATCAGACAATGTTATTGCATCTTACCTCCTGTCTGCAAAATGATGTCAATAAAATCCTCTTCATGCTCTGTATCCTGAGGACGGACACACACACACAAACACACGCGCACACACACATACACATTACCCTTCAAAACTGTGCGTAAAGTTCACATAGCACATTAGTATGTGACTCGAGCACTGGACGTGAAATGTGAAATGATGCGATGCAAAATGACATATCAAACCGAAACGCAGCTTATGTAGCTTAATGTAGGTTAGCAAAACCTGAGAAACACCCCCAGGGTTTTCAAATCACACATTTGAGATTATTTCATTAATTTTGCACAATGACACCATCAGACATACTTTGTCATCAGGCGATGAGGCCGCTGTCTCGTTGGACGCTGGAGACAGAGGACTGAACAAGACATCCAGACTAGGACACAGATCCTGGAGGAGAGGGGAATGAAGAGAAAGAGGGGGCGGGGGGGGGGAGTGAGATTCTTGCACATCCAAAGTGATCAGGAAATCCTTTACAATGTGACTGGACGACGCGAGTCACCAGCTGGAGATTACTTACAGATTGAGAGGAAGGTGAAGAGGTGTTTTTCCCTGAGGAGACGGTCTCCTGGTCCCTGAAGAAAGGCTGCAGACTGGGAGGTGCTGACAAACACAGAGCAACGTCCTGCTGAGGTTGTTCTACAGATACCTGAGGTCTCACGTTCTGTGGCTTCAAGTCATCACAAAGAGTGGAAAGATAAGTTCTCCTTACAGGGAAAACAGTATGCAGAGGCAGCAGTACTAGTTATTTCACTAACTAGTACCGCTGCCCATTGAAATCATGAATAATCTATATTAAGAGTGTGAAAAGAGGGCGACAAATACGCAGCAGAGAAGACTGCTGATAACAGCAATGTGTGCCATCAGCACACAGTGTTCCCCCAAATTTTGACATTTTTCAGCACACCTGCACTCGCCGAGAGGCACGGTACGTCTCAATTAGCCAAGATGCGATGGAATTTTTGTTCCTCCTCCGTTAACAACATAGATCATAGTAATGGACGATGTCGTTGGAGTAATTAGCCGAGCAATAATAATCAGCATCGGGCCAGTGTCAAGACACTCTTATCAGAGACTGCTGTCACTGTCTCGAATGGCATATACATCATTAATTTCCACTGCTACTGGAATCAGTGGAGCTCTCTCTCTCTCTCTCTCTCTCTCTCTCTCTCTCTCTCTCTCTCTCTCTCTCTCTCTCTCTCTCTCTCTCTCTCTCTCTCTCTCTCTCTCTCTCTCTCTCTCTCTCTCTCTCTCTCTCATTGACAGACTGTTCTGCTGTTGCTCCGGGTTGCCGAGGCTCGTTTGAGAATGAAGTGTGCATGTAGTATGATGAGGGTCCATTAAATGTGTAAAAGAGATGATGTAAGGGCTCACATCTGCTGTTGAGTGACTATTTGTGGTGACAGAAATATTTAAAGGCCAGTTCAGCCAAATAGAAGAAAAAGAACCCGGCATAGCAAGCCAAGTACATAGTTCTAATTTTCTAGCGATATCGGGATATCATGAATATTTTTTTGCCACGATAATAGTGCAGTGAAAATCTGAAAATCCAAGCCATAATAAATATACATTTTACATCTTTCAAATGTGTTCCTGTTGCACAATGCTACTCCAGCTACTTTAATGCAGATGATCAGTGTATTTCTGTAAACCTCACCTTTGTCTCTTGTTGTTTTAAAAAGCCCTTGATCATACTCTGTTTGGTTTGATTAACAGGATTGTGGTCTGGGAGCCTGGCTGGAGTAGACTGTAGTCGCTATTGGAAAAAGAAACAGTGTAGTTAGTATTAGTATTAGTGTAAGTGCTTATTATTATAATAAAGAGTACATCAGCATTCAAACATCACTGTATGTACCTCTGATAACATTAATCTTGGCTATTGTGGAGCTCTTTTTTGGTAATTGGTTAACCTGTGATTACACTTCTCTGAACATCGAGCACACAGACTGTCAGAAACACATTCTGAGGCACAAGACATAATTGAAAAAATCTGTCTCTTTTGAAGTGAATTGCTGAAAGTGAGTCACGTACCTGCAGTGCGATTTGATTGGTTGCTTTGCTCCCGGGTGCATCAGTCCCTTGGTTCTCAGTGATGTGACTGGTCAGTGCAACCAGAAAGTGGTTGCCGTTGCTGTCGGTGACCAGAGTCGGGCCGGAGTTGCTCTTGAGGATATCCAGTGGGAACGAAGGGGCTGAGCCTGACTGCTGGTTGAAGGACGCTTGAGACACCTGTACAAAACCCAGGAGAACTTTTAGAGAAAGGATGGGTGTGTGTGTGTGTGTGCACTTTTGCTTCACATTTCTTAGTGGCGAGCCAAATATTCGGCTCATCTTGTGATTCAATAAATTCAATGTGGTCCAGCTGTGCTTGTTAAATTCTATATATTCTAAAATCTGACCAGATCAAGAGACCATCAGGAGCATCCTACACAAACTCTCTCACAGTCTATGTTGTAAATGATATTATGAAACCCACTCCTGACCTGTGGCGGCTGCTGTTGCGCCTGTTGTTTCTGCTGTATTAGCACCTGTTGTTGCTTCAGATGGATCTTTGTCTGTATCTGGATTTGTTGCAGTTGTTTCGTCTGCTGCTGCTGTAAAAACGACTTCTGCTGCTTCAGTAGAATCTGTTGCTTCAGCTGCATCTGCTGGTGATGTTGCTTTGACTGCTGCTGCAGGTGCTGTTGCTGCGACTGCAACAGTTGCTGCTGCAACTGTAGTTGTTTGAGATGCTGCTTGTGAGACTTCTTCTTTCTCTGCTGAGAAAGTTTCTGCAGGTTTTCCGGCGTCTGACTGCGGTTCTGCGTGACCTTCTGCTCGTTCTGAAAGCTGCGCTGTTGCTGGAGCAAAAGTTTCTGTATGGCCTGTTGCTGGGCCAGCTGCAGAGTGGTTTGCTGCAGGCGTACATGTTGCTGTTTTGTCTGCGTGCTCATCTGCTCCGGCTTGACTTGGAGCTGCTGCTCGTGCCCCTCCTGAGTTTGTGTCAAAGACTGCGGTACTCCATGGATTTCTGGTAATTTCATCGTTGTCTCACACGCAACTTCCTCTGCCTCGATGGCTTCCTGTTTAACAGTAACCTTGATAACATCCATCTCGCATGAAACGGGTGATGGTGAAGGGGAGAACGGTGGATGTCCAAACGAGACAGGGACACTGGGTCTATCAGGAGGTTCTTGTTTAACTCTGACAAGAACCAGCGGCTCTGGTCCTCCTCGGTTCACATGCTCCAGCTGCATCTTCAGCACCTCCACCAGTCTCTGTTTCTGCCTCAGCATCCTGGTCAACTCCTCTATCTGCTTGTCTTTCTCATGCAGCATCCTGTCCTTGTCCATAGTCCCCACCAGAGGTGGGGTCGTCACGGTGAGGGCCGTCGATGAGACCGGGCAATGTTTCTGCAGAGAGGCCTGTTTTAAAGAGAACTGACATGGGGCTAGGGCGGAACACTTGGGCTCTTCTTTAATGCTGGTCGCAAGCTGAGCAGCTGGACATGGCTGAAGGCTCACCTGGGTGATGTGTGAACTCATCTAGATAAAAAAAGAGAGGAAATAAAAACAGGTAAACATACAGGAGGAAAACTTGAGATGAAAACCAAGAGTCTACAGCCGAAGCTTGCTTGAGCTTAATGCTAATGTCTGCATGCTGGATAACATGTTCACAAAGACAATGTTAACGTGCTGATGATGAGCAGGTATAATAGTTTAGTTTAGCATATTAGCTTTTTAACATTAGCACTAAACACAAAGTACAGCCGAGGCTGATGGGAATGTCATTTGTTTTGCAGGTATTTGTCATAAAACAAAGATTTGTACAAATCTTGACTGTGCTATTTTGAGGGACCATTAAGTTATAATTATTTTAATTGAAATACACCCTCGTACTTAATATAGGCATTCTTGAAATTTGACAACATTTTAATTAACTTACTATTTCAGATATGATTGTTAAAAAGAATATTAAACAAGTATCTGCAGTACATTAAATGTATATGAATAGCTGTCCAACAGACAGGTAAAATAATTTAAGTATACTCTCAGTAAATGGTAAAAAAGTCCATAATTATTAAAAATATACTTAAAAACATTTCATTACATATTAAAGGTGTCTCGTAATTTAGTAGTTTGGGTAGTAGTTCAGCTGGTAACGGCGTCATGACCCTCACCGAGGTTATGTCAATGTATTACAACAACAACAACAAAAGAATCTGACCATTTTCCCCAAGGGGTCGCTGTTAAAGCTGGTATCTTCTAGGCTCATGGCGCCCGGCGAGCGGTCAGAGTGTGTGTGTGAGGCGGTCGGGGGGGACGCGGTGCCCCCACAGGTCATGAGCTGCTGACGAGTGGCTGCACCGCTACCTGCATCACCTAAACAGAGGGTAAGATATGACATTAGGCAGAATATACAAAGGTAATAAACTATCCACACGGTTTTCTACGTCTTCCTTATCTTTTGACACCTGAATACATAATTCTATGAAGAGAGGAGACTGAAGAAGTACAGATGCATTTTCGGTTTGACTAACCAGTCAGAGGAGAGGGCTCGTGGTACTGAAACTGTTGCTGTTGTTGTGATGTGTTGTTGGGGGTTGCAGCAGCAGTTTTGGAGGATTTTCCTGCTCCCTCGGCCCTTGGCCCTGTGGTACCCCCTGCTGTTGGAGAGGAGGTAGTGTCACTGCCTCCATTCAGCTCCTGGTAGGTCCTCAGCCTCTCGATGAGGTCGTTTTTGGTGCCGGAGACCGGCAAGCTGCGCAACTTCAACTCGGACTTCAGCTCCGCGACCTGACAAAAGATGGATTAACAGAGAAATTGAGACTGACGGACAACAGCGAGGAAAAGCAAAGAGATGAGGATAAAGATCCGAGGAAAATTGAAATGGATCCATGGGAAAAGAAGAAAGAAAACAAAAAGACAGACTAATCCATCACTGCCACTTTCTTTGTCAGCTCTAAGTTGGCAGGCCACCTCTCTGGGCCGACATTTTGTAAATCTTTTACATATGTCAACACCAGTTACTCCACTGATTCGTAGCTTGTAGACAGCGGAGAGAGCTGTTGCTCTTACTGTACGGAGAGCATGAGACATACGATATGGATCATGAAATAACCAAGCTGTTTTCTTTTGGATTTCTATGTTTCTGTGCAGCTAACCTTCATTTCGTCCAGGTTTGGAGGTAGGGACACTGGCTTTGACCCACGTATAGCAGCAGAACTCTGACGGATGTGACAGCCCTGGTTAGAGGGAGCTTTTGAAGGGGCAGCGACAGGTCGAGGAGGGGAGGAGGTAGTCGTGGAAATGGAGGAGGAAGAGGGCTGCTGATCTGTCTGAGGTCTGTTGGAGAGTCAGAGAGGGTCTTTACACAAGATACCAGCCCCAGGGGTGACTGCACACTACAAGCTTGACCACACACACACACACACACACACACACACACACACACACACACAACATACTTGGGTGGAGCAGGCAGGATGGTGTGGTAGTTATAGTGCTGCTGCTGCTGACTGAGGATCTGGAGCTGCAAGAAGAGCTGCTGCTGCTGGAGGATTTTGGCATACGATGAGTCCAGATGGGGAGGAGGCTCTTTATCTCCCTTCTGGTCAGGAGGGATGTACTGATGGTACTTTAACTTCTTAATCTAGAAGGCAACACATTAACAGTTTAACTAATAACCAATTTATTGTACTGCTCCTATGACTCATTTGTTTCCTCTTAGGTTTCAATCTACCTTTGGCTTGTTGTCCTTAGGTTTCTTGAGTCGTTGTGCAGAGCGGTCAGAGTGTGGTTTAGGCTGGCACTGAAAAAATAGAAGGGATGCAAGTGCCTACTGTAAACCTTTATAAAACAACATCGATCAATGTAATGTCTGGTATGCACTTTCCTTGTAGCTCTGTTTTGGTCTCTACCAACTCCTGAGGGAAATATCTGGCTCTTTCGCTACTAAATGCTCCAATATGTCCACCAGCTGGTCATTACCTTTGTCTGTCTACGGTTTGGTGTCGCTTATGTAGGATAAAGTGAGATTTAAAAGTTTTTTGGGTTGTTTGTTACTGCCGGAAACAGGTTGACCATAAAACCAAAACAATGAGCTGGAAGACGCTGGGAACTACAGAGAAGGGTGATGATCTATAATATTCTACAAGGGGCCGCTGTCTAGTTACACAAAGTTATTTGATCCATTGTTAATATAAAAATATTGATAGGAGTAGCTTTAAATCAGAGCATCAAGCAAAGTTTACACGTCTTCTTTTTAAGGTGTAAAAGATCACTTTTGCACATTCATCGTTCACCGGCCTTGTGGACAGACGTCACTTACCTTGATCTGTGAAGTCACTCCTGTCCTCTGGGCGGATGATGCTGCCGTCCCATTGGTCAACTTGAATGAGGGGGAGGATCCAGAGAACGGTGGGAGAGCAAGAGCAGGAGGAGAGACCTAATTGATAAGATGAAAACATACTTAAAAAGGAGCAACACTAATCCCTGAGTGACACCATGACCTTACCAAGAGCTGGACCAATAAACCAACCAGGCCAATATATATCGCCTGATATATAGCCTATTTGAGAAATGTCAAAATGCCCATGACTTGACATAGTGAAGCTTCATGCTACATAAGAGTTTGCTATCATGCTGGATATTACAATCTTGCATCCATGACACACCACATGTGTGTCAGACTCTCTCCGTCGGGAGTGATCCTACCTGTGTGGGAGATGACACGCCGCTGCCAGCCAGCGTGTCCGGTGGAGAGGGCAGAGGTAGCAGGCTCAGAGGAGACTCCACGCTCACCGGCTGTTCTGGAGACAGACTGTAATTGCTGTCCTCATCACATGACGAGTTATCACCTGAAGCCTTTGGAAACCGTGTCTCTGAGAGGGAGAGAAAGGGAGGAAAGGGTAGTTATCTAGGCAGATGAAGCCATAAAAGCTACTCGTTTTTAATTTCTTCTGTGACAACGACATAGCAACCGAATCTACTATCTTGTCTGAGTTTCTGCCTGTTTTTTCTACATCCCTACAATGACAGCCAGCTTTTATCACCTGCATTTACAGGTGTTGAGCCAGTGGATTCCTCCACACAATCCAAACTAATTGTGCACTGTGCTACTAAAAATAACACCCTGTTAGCATCCTTCAAGTCAGCCATAACTATCACCAGCACGTCCTCTACAAGTATCAGCAAACACATCACTGCGTGTGCGAGTCAAGGCATATAAAATTGGACCGAAAATACACACAACAAGTTTCTTCTCAGATGTCTGCTCCAAAACTGTCAACTAGTGCATTTATGTGATGGCTGCTGCAGAGAAACCTAAATGCTTGTCCTCTCTGCCTGCACATCGTGCGCATAAAAGACAGTTTTAGATGATATCTTCACTGAAAAAAAAAAGTGCTTCTTCCGTCTTTTATCCCAGTAATGGTTTTCATTCATCTACGTTCACTCTCAGTGCAGCCAAGTAAGCCTGGCCACCTCAGTCATACTGGTTTTCATGTGACAGATGGCATCCTTCTGAGTGAATGATGAGAATTCTGGAGGATCAGTTGCGTAATTCATGCTATGAATTAATTAACTGTTTATGTGAGGGCTCCCCCTGTTTATGCCAACTCTCTGTGCTACTAATGATATTCTCTTCACAAAAATGTTTTCCAGGCTACAAATAAAAGTAGCCAAATGATATAAAACATATAAATCATTTTAAAAACAACTGTATAAAAACAAAAAGACAAATGTCTCCATATTAGCCAGACTGAGCATCAGGTTGAAACGACCTCCAGCACAGGAAATGAATCCAAGTCCTGATCCTGCTAATATTTCCCTTAGGGATATCATATAATCGTTTCATTATTATGCAGACTATTGAGTCTTTACAGGGATTTGCTAGACTAGGACAGATACTTTCCTTTTGCAGGTGGATGTGTGTTATTTAATTACAGGAGCTGCTATGGGCTGCAGCAGACAGCGATGTAAAATACGCCGCTGGTCATTAATCTAACATCAGCAGGCGATGATGAAAAGACAACATGGGGCTGATTTAACACCCTCTGATCCAATAATGTGATGACTTCCTCACTGCTGCGGCGTGCCGGTGTGTGTGTGCGCGTCGTGCTTTCTACGTTTGTATTTTTGCATGTCGACCGTGTGTAACTCTCGTGTTCCCAGTGCTCCCACAATAACTGCCGGTAATGCAATTGTGTTTATTGTGTGGCTGTGACAGCGACGGATAATCCACTGACGCTGAACGTTATTGAATCTCAGAGTTCTTTCCTCCACACATCAATCAAACTGCTGGACCCAGCGACTCTGATCTCATCATCTAATGTCTGAGAGCACTGGACTAGAGATGTACGATAACAGTTTGACAGTACGGCTCCTTTTCTCGTCTTTTATTGTTGCTGTTATAATGGCAAAGGGTAAAATTGGGGTCATTACATCTGTCACTATGCCCAAATTGCAACTGATTAAAATCCCAGTCATTCATTTAGAGTCCTAACTCTTCAATTAGTGTGTAATTTTCCTAATAAAAGATAATTAGTTTTTATTAAAAGGTACTGCGGCCATCTAAAACTGACAGCAGAGAGGGGACTTCCTGTCTGTCAAGCAGGGATGCCAGGGCATACATCATTTACTTTATCTACTTTATCCTAGTTCAACATATGTGGCTGTTTGAAGCATGATTACTCAGGTGGGGGAGTTTGTGTGTGTAACTTGGTTGTTGTTTATATATATTAGATGGGAATGTGTGTGTGTGAATGTGTGTGCTGATCAGTATGTTCACGATGGCTGGAGGAGGGGGCCAGGCGGGACATCCTGTCAGGAGCCTTAAACTGTGGGTGTGTTGTGATGCATTACACTTTCACATTTATATTACACCTCCCTCCTCCATATATATGCAGGGCATATTGTGTTTAAAGGTGTTTTTAATATTTCATGGCCACTAGAGGGGAGAAAACCAACAAAACACGCTGAGAAATGTAGAGCCACAATGACATCAAGGCTCATAAAGTTAGTTTAACTAACTTGTTGCCTAGTTACACCTCCAGTTCTACAATAAATCTTTCCTCTTATAGACGTTCTACAGCCAAAGCTCGTTCCTGCCACATTGATGGTATTAATATATAATATAATAGAAACATTGTTATGTTGAAGCAGCAAAATCAGGAAATTATGTTTTCATCAGCAGTAACTCCTGATGATGCAACACATGACAAGTGACACATGGACATTCAGTGGGAGTGTAAATGACAAATATAATCCATCTGAAACCTGGCCTGGCTTACCTATGATGGCCTGCTTAATGCTGGAGTGAACCGGGAGGATGTTTTTGTGGATCAGCTCCATGGGCCCCGGCCGGTGGGAGATCTTATCGTTCAGATCATCGGCAATGCGAGCTCTCTTCAGCTGCAGCTGCTTGGCCTGAAGCGACGGCTCTGCTGACGTCTCTGGAAGCACGCAGAAACAAAACGATGTACTTTTTGTTTCTTGCCAGTGTGTTCAGAGCCTTCTGAGTTATTTGCTGTCAGACAGACAGGACGCTCTATTCTATCTACTTACCCTCCAGGATGTGCATCCTGATCAGTTCAGATCGCTCTGGTCGAGTCTTCATCTTCCTCTTGAGGTAGTCCTCAGTCTGACGGAGCAAAACATTTTGACAATCACTTACCTTTGGATTTATACTGCCTACTTATAATAACTCATTCTGTCAATGACCTCTCAAGTTCAAACCCAGATTTCCTCTTTTGCAATCATAATAACCTGTGCTACATGATATACTGTACCATTTAGAGCAGTGGTTACCAACTGTTTTTTGGTGAGATTCCCCCCCATTGCCCTGTCAGATGAACTCAAGTACGCCATCATTGACACCAACATTTGTTTCTATTTATCCAACTTTAAATGAATGATTTGTATCTATTCATTTTAGCTGTCTTTTAACAAATGATCATCATGTATTCATTATTCTCCGTTTATCCATTACTACTAATTAGTTTTCAAACAATCTCAAAACGTGGTGGATATAGAATAAAAGAAATTCTAGAATATGCAGACATACCCCTGGTTGGGAATCACTGACTTTTGCACATTGCACTTTACAATCCAATAAGCAATAACCAATCTGTGCAGATGGCCTTATCTCAGTGCTTATTTGTCATTTCCAGCCCTTCTGTATTACATTATTATTCAAGAGTTGCTCTTATGATGTCTGATGTTACAAAGCCCGGAGATTGAACGTTTGCTTGAAACAGGGCAGTTTTGAGTCCACTGATCAATTCGAGGATGGCATTACTCACCCGAGCTCGTTCCAAGCACCGTCTCTGTTCGTGGAAGGCAGTTGAACTTTTCAGGGCTTGAAGAATAAAGAAAGACAGAGAAAGAGAAAAAGAGAGAAAGAGAGGACATTAACTTGGCAGTGTGTACATTCATGCCATCGAGGGAAATGGAGAGCAAAATGGCTTTGAATGGCTCTTTGCTTCTCCAGTTCAGCTCCAGTTCAGTCTCAATAGGTTAACTGATGGTGAGGGATATTGCTCTTACATTGCCAAAGCTTTTCCTTTCTCTCATACTGAGTGCCATGCCAGCGTAGTAAAGGCCTGCTCTTGCTGTACAGACTCACATATTTATATTTCATGACAGAACAAAATGCATAATAGCCTGGGCAGTGGTCCCACTAACAGGTAAAGGGAGAGGTGTAATGGTATGGATTCTGAAGGTTCCAGTCCAACGAGTCTCTTTACAGTAGTGAAATTTATGGAATCTTTTCAGCATTCCCAAATGACTCAAGCAAGACTTGCTGCAAGTCTATGATTATGCAAAACCCCAGGGATTAGTGGTGCTAGACACCTAAAAGCCTAAAGGGTTGTGATGACACCAAAATGCTGAGTTAAATGCAGCATATCAGTACAGGCTTTATGAGTTCGCTTCTAAAACAAGAATCTAAACCTCAAACTATTAAATAATGTTAGATTGCATGTAAGAATATACATGCAAGCAGGCTATGGAGTAGCAACATACACAACTTGAGCATGATGGGGATCAGTTTAAAGGCCAGCGTCCATTTCCAAAACATGCATTTTATTAACACTATTTCAAATTGGATTTGCTCAATGACACTGCAGACTTGTGAATTGAACTTTTTATACCTGGAATAAGTTTATTTGTTGACCAAGACCCTATGAATGAGGAGGAGGCTGTAAGATAAGACAGACAAGAGGCAGTGTTGAATAAGGAAGTTATTAGGGTGCTGAACATAGATTAATTGTTGGTGTAAACCTAGATCTGGACATTTTACCCACACAAATGAACTGGGGCTGCAAGCACATACTGTCTCTTAGGTCTAAATCAGCCTCCGACACAAACTAAAACTAGTCATTAGAGTTAGGCGATCGTTTTTTTTCTTCATATCTTCCAATCTTGGTGACTCGAGATCGCCGATAGGCAATCTGATCACCAGTGGGGCGGCGGGAGTAGGAAACGGTGGGGATGTAAGAAATACCTTTAGTTGCCTCACTTTTGTTCTTGTTTTGAATGCCATCCAAGCCTCTGACAGGCCTTTTCATTCTTTACAGCGAAACACTGCAGCATAATGTACCAAATAGCACTTGTGACGCTTATAAAAGGTGGTGTACGTTGACACCATTCTTGAAGGTGATGTATATCATGAAGTTATAACATGCATGTCCAACCCTTTTTGCTTATCGTGTTTTATGCATTCAGATTAAATGATAGTTGAAAGACTCCGACAACTAAAGCGAGCCAACTTTCTCAGAGTGCAACACAAACACAATGCAGGATTAACACGCAGTTTAGTGAAATGGTTTTTCTTCCCCGTTTTGGCTCTCCGTCGGCACACTGGAATGGAAACAAACCAATGACTGAGAGGTTAATGGGGGCGTCCATGTCCATATTGGGTGGGCAGTGTATGATTTGTAGCCTTTTGTGTCACAGTTTCCACAACTCTGGGACAATTGTGTTGCCTTGTTTGTATCTCAAACATGCAGACAAGTCAACAAAGAAGTGTTTAATGGCCAAACAGTGGTGTATTTGTGACTGGCCAATTCAGTTCATTTCAACTCCAATGTGCTGGAGCTAACACAATGGAAAATGTGTTGCTGTCCTAATACTTTCTGACTGCACTGTACACGGACGGACGGACGGACGCACACGCGCGCACACACACACACACACACACACACACACACACACACACACACACACACACACACACACACACACACACACACACACACACACACACACACACACACACACACACACACAGTGTGACTAAATTAGCGACCCTGGGCAAGACTGCTGGTACCTGCTCAAGCCTGAGTTCACGTCACTGAGCATTGTCAAACTGCTGGTACACACTCACTCTTGCACACCCTGAGGACATCGACCCTCTTAGACCTCTCACCCATCCACATGGGGGATTGAGTCTGCCTGTCAGTCTGCTATATGGGGAAAATGAGGGGTGGGATGGCAGGAACGACGGATGGATGAGCACAAAATGAGGTCTTGGAGGGATGAAAGAGATCGAAATGGATAGGAAGAAGACGGAGCATCGGAAAGCCGAATGTAGGGAAGCCGGGGAGAGGAAGATAAATGAAGAGAGGCAGCTGGAAGAGAAATGGAACAACAAACCGAAGGGCAAATGAAGAGGAGGAAATAGAGAGTGGTGGGGTGAGGTCAGAGAGAAAAGACCCCATTATGAGCATGAGTGGCTGCATCGTGGCTTCTTGCCACCCTGCTAAAGCTAACCAGCATTTCCGGTCTTTAAACTTTGAGAACAGGAGCAGCCTCACTTCCTCTGGCGGTGGCTGTGTTTTGATGTTCAACCAGGGCTTTGTCTTTCCTTATGTGTTAACCGACTGGCTTGTTGCTCAAGAAACTCCCCTCTGTATATTACTTAAACAGTGTGACATATTTTTCAGCTTCATGAAAAAGCTTTAATAGCCACAAAATTCATCACATATATTAGGCCACAGATGTAGCCATCTCAGACAAGAGAACTTTTCTCCAGCTCCACCAGTAAGTGTAAATCTGTAATTCTGCTCTTTTTATTGCTCTTGCGAACAGATATTTGGAGCGAAAAAAAAGGCTTCACCAGTGCATTAAGGTTTTGCTGAGAAACATTTTTTACACATCTGAGAAGCGTATAAATAACATACTAGGCAGGGTTTCACACTGTGGGCTTATTATAGCGCCGAGTCAAATGAACACACACCACGGCTAATCGAAGAAACATAAGTTGTCTCTACACAAAGCAGGCATTTTAAAGATTATTCTTTAATGGGATTGTGGAAGGCAGAATGGAGAGACAGTGAGTGATAAAGAGACATAGTAGATCACAGACGGTGGAGAGAGGATGACCGCCATTGTTAAAGAGAGGTCAAGTGGTTATTTATGAGACGATCGACCCAGAGCAAGACAAAGTGTTGACTTCATTACCAAAAACTATGAATAAATACGTCCGTCAACGTCCTCTTTTTCCACGACTAAGTTGAGATGATAAATAGCAACTGTGGCTATATCAACATGCAATGTTGTTGACGAAAAAAGAGAAAAATAGAAATCTAACAAAATCTCTCTTTATTCCCGTTGACAAAAAAAGGAGACAAAATCTTATAGATTAGCTTCATGTCACCGGCTTCCATTGAAAATGACTCGTAGTCTGTTGTGCCTGTGCAGTAGTCTTGTAGTGTGAACGTACAAAATGGCATACTATGCACGACATACTCAATGAGTCATTGTTCAACATACTTGTGTATTAACAGTAGCATGTATCTTTTTTGACGCGCTGAACTATAATTATCACTTACTGAGAGCCTCCTTGTCAGTTGGAGACGGGTAACCAAGGCGACCTGTGCCAACCTCATTTGACCAAATGATGATTTGTGAGACTCGTAAAATCCAAAGTAATTATAAAAATATAGTACGCCTTGCAAAGCAGAATCTTATACTTACACTTAAACTGAGGAAAGAAGACAAACGGGAGGACGAGAGGAGTCAGAGAGGGACAGCGGCGATGCAGAGGTGGAAGCTGTACAGATGTTGTCCTCCAGCGGTGATCACCGCTGTTCTACAGTAAGTATTGTCTTTCTTCCTACTGCCCTCTGTCTCCATGAGAGACTACAGGGACAATGATGATAAAGGTCATGTGACACGAGAAGGCATAGCCTTAATGTCAGCGGCTAATTGTTCTGCCATATCCTCAGTCTGACATTAACCACATTAAAACCCATCGCCGACCGTTAACCATTTCTAAACGTGGTCGGGCGGCACTCCAACCTGTGGTCAAGGATAACACAACAACATTGCCCTCCTGTCCTCCACATAAGAATCTCTGCTGTGTTCACATTAAAAATGCTAACAGCAGGGCTTGTTGGGACATACCGTAATTCCCCTGAACATTGAAGGAGACAAAACAAGCACCTAATCAGGCAACAAGCCATTGGTTAAGGAGCGTAGAGAGGCTAATTGGATGAGACCATGTGAACAAAACATTTTGATCTGCGTCCCAGTCGGTTTCTACAAAGAAACACAAGTGAAGACGGACAAGAGCCGTCTCCTCTGGTCACACTTGGCCTGATCACAGCGAGACTGTCTGTCCCTCGCTCTCTCTTTCTTACACCCGCATGTTCAGTTAATGCTCACCACTCACAGACAATTAAGAAACTCAACAGCACCGTTTGTCCCCTCATTGTTAACAATGGCGAATTTCTCCTGGCATCTTTTCATTTTAAAGTAGCTCACCACCAGATGAGGTCTGAGCCCTGCTCATTATTAATGCCGTCTGTCCACAAAGATAAGAACTACTTATTGTATTGTCGGCTCTATATAGTAAAGGGGAAGTAGTGTGTGTGTGTGTGTGTGTGTGTGTGTGTGTGTGTGTGTGTGTGTGTGTGTGTGTGAAAAAAGAACAGAATACATCCCTGCAGCAGCAAGGTGGATACACAAAAATAAGAAATACTAGCAGAGCACAACACACTTCCTTTGTGAAAACGTGTGAGACTACAATGAGATGAACTGTCACAGTCGGAAGATGAATATTTTATATATTTTCAAAAATAAGCTGCACTAGTGTGCTTGAAACTAACTGGGATTATAATAGGCAGGCCACTTAGGTTATTCTCTCAAACCGAAATGTATGTTCTTAATAATTATTAAGATCGGAACGGGATGTTCTTCTTGTGGTATGTGACGATAATGACAGTATTCTGCAGAAGCATTTTCTATTGAATAGATGTGAAAGAAACGCCCAAAAGCATAGACTCAGCACTAACGGTCGAAAGCATCCAAATATGTGGAGTTTGATGGTGTCGGGGGAGATCTCTCAATCAGACAGAGAGCGGTAAACGGATGTTCTTGATGACGCTTGAAGTATGGCCTTGATTCACCTTTCTTTGAAGACTGAAACTGCAGTCTGTCGGGAGACGATGGCACCGTCCTGACCACAATCACTTCAGAGAACTGCCGTGTGACAAGTAATGAGGCGAACGCTGAAGCGACACGACGGATTCTCACGGGCAGCGAGTGAATAAAAAAAAACCTCGGCATTAAACAAAATCAACTTCACGAAACGGATAGGCACTCGTTATAATAGGTACGCCCAGATGAAACAAATGCAGTTTAATACGAGAGCCCTGCAATACATCCTACCTTAAGTAGGAGTACATTTATAGTGATGTGACTTATTGGCATTTTGGAGAATTGTATTGCATTATACTGAGAAAAGCTTCGAATATTTAGTCCACCTCGCTGTGTGTGTCTAAATAATGAGGCTGGAACTAGAAATAATTAGTCAGAACTCTGCAGTATATTGCGTTGCTTTGTTTTCAGTGTTTTGAGTACTACTTGTGTACTCAAAGTGTTTCAGGGTTTTTGTTACAACATTTATTTTATATAGTACTTGTTTTATGTTACATATTCTTTTGTTGCTTTTGTTTTGGTGAGACAAAGTTCCCTTTTGGACAATTCAGTTAAATTCTATATCATTCTAATCAATTAGTTTTTCAACAGAAAATGTATCGGCAACATTTGCAATAATTGCCTAATTATTTATTATTATTTAATCATTATTTTAATCGTTACTTTATTATCACACTGATTGAGAACATTTTACACGACCAATCAATGAACGGTTACTCATTAAAAAGCGATTTTAAAAACGCTTGCATCAGCAATGCGTTAAACAATCATAAAAGGACGACATTGTGAACAAATAATAGTCTGAAGCTACTCAAAAATGGAAACGGTGACTTTTTCAGCACATGGACCAACATTGGCCTCTGAAACACGTCGCTTTCATTTACTTACGTGGCATGATCCCCTGGCTGACCAACTCCTCCCTGGACCTTCTCTGCTGTAGCTTCAGCTGGAGAACTGAACACCAAGATGGCGACAAGAAGCAGAAGAAACACAAGTCAGTCGCTGCAGAAGGAGTAGAAAGCAAGGTCACACCGACCGTACATCCTCTCTAACTCAGTTCCCAGCCACAGAAAGCCACAAAGGTAGCAACATTACTCACAACTTAGGTGCAAGTACAGAAAAACATTAAAGAAGGAGGCTTTCCGTCTATGAATGTGAGTAATAATTGTGACATCTGAGGCTCTCTACAGAGCTTTTTTATCTACCATTAGCTGCTGATGAGCAGAATTACTTCTCTTTGGTCGTCTGTGAGAAGACAACCAAAGGTTATGCGACGCATTACAGGGGAAAGGGAACCACACAAACATGAACACCCTAAGAAACCACGGCGCAGACGCACCAACAGTTTCCTGTTTCAAGTATTTGATTAAATAGCAGCGCACACACTTCACCGCTGCATGTGTCACAGCTCGTCACCACAGAACACTGTGTGGCCAAGAGCGATAAAGGAAGGAGATCTACATGCACACGTTTAATGCAACCTCATATTCATCCAGATGTTTATTATGTTTTATTATTTCCCCAGACATGTGTGATTCAGTCTTTCCATTCAGGTGTACGGAGGCTCAGATACCGACACAGAACTATCATTAAAAGTCCTCGAGCTATCTGGAAATTGCATTTTGGGGTCATGGCTCCACGTTCACACACTCAGAGAAGCTATCAAACTCGTTCTGACTCACCACGTTCTGAGCCAACCTTGCATAAAAAAAAAAGAAATGAGCAAAATATTTTAATTAAATAGAAATTGTCAGAAAATGATCTTCCGCAGCAGCTGCATATCTGGGTCATGAAATCAGCGTTGCAAGTTTAAAGAAAATAACATCTCGAAAACATTTTTGGTAGAGGCCTCTTTTAGCCCACACCCTGACCATCTGCAGTTACAATATTAGCTCACACCTTTGCAGTGCAGAGCTGAGGCTGAGGTGTTGCACAGTGGGTTATTTGTTGAGGCAACTACCGGTAATAAGATAGTACTTTGAACACATGACCTTGCCTACAGTGTAAACTGCATGCTGTTAATTTAATTCAATTACACACCAGATCCTAATTTTCTAAACATGCACACTTGCGTGTAACATTCTCTCCTCTTTCCTCTGTCGGGAACGTCGTTGCTGCGTCATTCCGTCTGATCAGAGCTGATGTGAAAGGACAAATCCATAAAGTCAAAATTTACGGCCGCCACTTCTGGGCTGAAGCCATTCCCCCCCCCCCCCAGTGACATTCAAACTGTAGCTCAACTTTCCTCAGCACAGCGTTCCTACAACACGGGCTGAGACCCCACATGGGGCCACTTGATCAGCAGTCAGGTTAAGTTCATAAAACCAGCAAACTAGTATTGCATATGCTTTGTATAGGAAAATGCATCTAAAAAAAGTGGATAAAAAGGCGGGCCAGAAAAATGCCTTAGGACATTTAGCAAATAACTCCCCAAACTGCTGTAATCATTTCATGAGTGGGCACAAGAACTTTATTCAAGTACAACTCAACAAGAAGAGGACATAGGAACTACACTTTTATAAGACAACATATAAAACACATACATAGTACCATTAATAAATTTAATATTTTCAAGCAGTGCTTCCATGTGATATAATGTGCTGTTCTAAACTCCTTTTTCGCCACTTGGGAGCAACATTAGTTTTAATTTGGAGTCTTGTTTCTGGCCACTTGCTGATGGAAGTCCAACATTCACTCCTCTTTTAGCTCCGTTTTGGTCTTCACCAACTCCCGAGCGAGGAGTCTGGCTCCGATAGCTGCTCAACGCACCACTGTGTTCGGTTTGGTGCTGGACGTGAAGCGTACAATGGGTTTTTCAGCTGAAAAAGTTTTTTTTTTGCAAACATCAGCTAAACACTGCGGCCAAAAACAATATAGGAAGCCGTTAGAGTGAACCTAAACATTAAACCGATCATAATATGAATGTGGAGGAATGGCACTATTGTCTTGCCTAGAAAATGCCTGAAACTGCATCCAAAAGTCTTTCTCTTGAACCTCGAATCTATTTCATTCCTCTTTCCATCGCTACACAAAGAGACATTAACCCCCGTACATCACAACATGACTTTCTTCTTTTCTGTTGGCCTGCTCTGTCATTAATTAATTCCCTTTAAATCGCACCTCCGACGAGAGCGCTCATCTTTCTCATGCATCTGCGCCTCTTGTTCCTCTTTCTCAAGTCCACAGAGCTGTACGCTCAAAATTCTACAGTCTGTGTTTTTCTACACCGTAGAAAAGCTCTGTTCGGCTCCGTTTGTTCAAAAGGAAAGTATAGGCTCCTTCACTGTGGCTTGTTGCAGGTAGAATCTGCACACAATCGGTGTGTCCTGCGTAGCCTGATGAGATGAGGAAGGAAAACATTCATCCTCCTTTGATTTCTGTGTCGAGCACGAGGCTTCCGCAGGACGTGGCGGTTTCTCACTTCGGCAGCGGGAAAGATTTAACTGGTTCCTGTCGGCCAAAACAAGGCCAGGCCAGACGAACAAGACAAACTAACACACTCATAACAGGTATGCAAAACGCGTGCAAGCATACGCAGGCCGGCATATTAAAACATGCAGAAATAAACACACATCTTAATACCTCAGCTTAACGGCGGCGTAGTGTGAATATAAACTCACAGTCATGAAACGAGCACACACACACACACACACACGCACACACACACACAAAACACTTGTTTTCGAGGCAGATGATTTGTGCCAGGAGGTGACAGGCAAGTGATGCGATGTGCTGATACAGAATCTATTCTGGGAAAGTGTGCTCATTGCTCAAATGCCACCACATAACGGTGAGTGCACCCTCACTCAACAACAGTCTAATGCAGACGAGATCAATTCTAATAGTCACACATGAGGGCCTCGTACAGGGAGCAAACTGTACGGCGTGAACACCCTATGAAAAAGAACTTAACTCGGAATTCAAATTTACAACTAATACCCGAGTGCCCGAACGCTCGTTTGTCAAATGTGAGATTTCAAAGCAAGTGGAACTGGGGATTCTCCAACTGAAGCTGCTTTTCCCGAAACAGGGAGAAAAAAAAACTTATTTGGTATGACAACTGTCTAATCATGAGAAGAAATTGCGGGCTACTACAACTATCAGTGTCATATTTCAAAACACTGCTCCCAATGGATTTCAAGCACATTTCTACTGACTGGAGTTTGTTAAATCTCTTCGGACCCTTGTGGATGTGTTGTCTGTAATATTTGTCCCATTATTAGTGCTATACAAGTTAAATGCACTTCCTTATCTATATCTTTCTGCCCTGAAATTATCTTGTTGATTATCTGGCCTTCATACTTCAGAACAGCACTTCTTTGTACCCTCTGTTTTTATCTCTAACCTGTGGTGCTCCACTGTCGCCCTCTGACTCAGTTTTCTATTTGTGGCCATGTTGTAACCGCTTGGAACCCAATCTCTGCCGACGGCCGGCTGAATTAAAAGGACTGTACTGTAAATTGCCAACAAACACACAGGAGGAGACACAGTTCAGAGGAGCTCAACACTCCTCTTGTGATAAGAATTAGTCTCAGATTTGCTTGGTTAAACTTCTGTCAATTTATCTCATTATTCTCACTAATTGTAATGACGCCCATGTGTCTCCGGTTAAAAACTTGCCTTGCCAGAGTCCACAGGAAACCACACTGTGCAACACACAATCACTTTTAACATGCACCTGTTTCCCTATAATGTCAGTTAGAAAATAATAATAAGTACCTCGAATTGTATTTTTAGGGGTTGGCTCAATCATGTCATTACACTTTAGACGTCTCTGAAAGTCTCTAGGAGTTTGTCCTTTCCTAAATCGGTCCAAACTGCTCTCAGTCTAGCTGCTTTGGTTCGAGGCCCATGCCACTCTACTGTCAACAGGTTGCTGAGTTCATGTGCGCAAGGCAAAGTGTGCTGTGCCCAGGCTGGCCAAGCCCCAACTGTAACCCAGCCACTTGTAGAGTATTTGATCCACTTAACACCTGAGCCCAGAAAATAAACCTGGATGACACTCAGAGGAAGGCCTATACACTTATGTAATGGGCTGGTTTTTTATATTGACAGTAACCAGCGAATATCGCCCCAATTGACATTTTGGCCAATTACTGCACTGAACTGCCGCTGAGGTCAAAGCATCAAGCTACGTACATTTTCAAACCATCACATGTGTTGGCAGTTTGCCTTTACAAAGCGTGACACACAACAGGTATCCCACCTTGTCTGAGACTCTGACAGGCCTGGCGCTCTAACTCAAACCGCAGGGCTCTCTCATCCATCTCCCTGCTGATTGGCGGAGGCCTGAGAAGGGCAGAGTCGATGCGGACACCGGGCAGGTGTTCCAGCATGGCGATCAAACTGTACAATTACTCTGAATTGGCACTATGGCGCGAAGAAAACAAGCAGCAGGAAGTGGGCTGCAGCTGAATCCAGGGGTTGGATCTACGCAGCTGTAACAAGTCTGTACATCCGCAAAACGGAACAACGTAAATCCTCTTGACGATTGTAAAGTTGCTATGAAGGAATATTCTTGAAAGCAACGGAACATATTATGAAAAGAAGGGCGGCCGCAAAGTTTCTGAAATCACAGACCATCAAAAAGGGATTTCTCCTCCTCATGAAAATTGTTTTGAAAAAAGCTCGATTGGATTCGATTAGATTAGTGTCCTCTACGACAAAATCCTCCTGAAATGTATTGTGTTGTTGAAATAAAAAAAAAAAAAGCAATTATATAATATATATACAAAGCTACTGTATCAGAGCTACTGCACAGCTTTAGAAGAGCTTCTGCTGTGTTTGCGGCAGCTACAGGACTGAGTAAGACGTGTGTGTGCTCGCGTGTGTCAAATGTCGATGAATCCGTGATCAGGCAGTCTGTCCCAGCTGCTGCTGTACTCAGTCATTCAGCCGCTGACGGACACAAACAGGCGCACACACACACGCAAACACAAATACACATCGACACATGTTTTGAGCGGAGCCCCCTTCCCACCTCGCCAAATTCCTCTCACTTAGCACTTCTGATCTGAGCTCAGTGTGGTGTCGATGATATGCACCTGTGTGAGCACCTCTCTGGCATCGTGCAGTCAGGCCGAAAATCATTACACACACACACACACACACACACACACACACACACACACACACCTCCCCCGTCTGTCTTTCTGCCCACCTGCCTGACCTTTGTGTTTGCCGCTTCCTGCTAACCGTGTTTGGAGGACTCAAACTCAGGAAAATGTCAAGTACAGCGCCAAAGATTACCAGGCCACCTGAAATGTAGATTACCACGGCAGCAATCAGCAGTGGCACAACAGGTCATCTAAACTGGTGCAAGTGTAATTGCTTTAAATCCCACTCTTACGTAACAGTCATGCTCTTCACATTGTGAAGCCAAAGTAGAAGAGCAGAGGGGTCAACAGGCTAAGTATCCAATGTCAGCAGGAGCTTCATTATTTGTCCCACAAATTATCTTAATTTCTAAATTGGCCAATCTAAAATCACCCAGACCTATTAGCTATAACTGTCTCTCGTCCATAGCTTTCTAGGAAGACATGAAATTGTGCCAGTTGATGAGAGCCAGAAAAATCAGAAAAAGTCAGGACAAACACGCCGCCCAGGAATGTAAAGTACTCCGTAAAATCATTTTCAACACGCATATAGAGAAATTAAGTTCAATATAAAAGGGTCCTAAGCCATTTCTTTGAACCAACTAAATGTATATCTACATCGCATAGCTCAACTACCAGCTGATCTGTTCTCCTTCAGCGGGTCAATATAATGCGTAACCTGCCTGCATGCCTTTATCTCTCCCTTTCAGCTTCCCCTCTCCCCGCCTGCTTGTCAGTATAAAACACCTGTTCCCGTCCATTGACAGATTCATTCATCACCATTATTAAGGCTCTGTCCCAGGTGACATCAGATAATGTGACATGACATTAAAAAAGGTGAGAGGGGGCCCGTTCAAGGTGAAAGAAAACAAAGCGCTCCCTTCTCATCTGTCAATTTGCATTTCAATGAACCGACAGTGCCTGTCATGTTCACATTATGCTGATGAAACAAATTAGATGGAGGCGGCAGGGCCTCAAAAACAAAGAAATGATTGCAGGCATAAAAGGCCCGCCTGTGTACGCATTAAATATGCAGGATGGATGCGACTGCGGTTGCATTTCTGTATCAGAGGTTGTTTAGATGCAAGATGTGGTGTCCCCAGGCGAAGAACTCCTCAGTCTGACAAGAGAGGGGGAAGCGAATCAGGCCTCTGAGCCACCATTACTTCAGATAAGGGCCCAACCAAAACACGGGCAGGGATTATCCCGCTTTGCTGTGTGTAGACGTGTGTCTACATGCGCGTGTGTGTGTGTGTGACAATGCATTCAACTCTCTGACTAATATATCTGTATAATTTATGTAACATAAGGAGTATTCTAAAGATTTGTTTGCATCCGACTCAGTCCCCATAAAGAGAGTGCTCGTATCAGACATAAATGCCGAGATAAAAGCCAACAAAATGCTGAGGGCTCCAAGGGGACTGTAAATCTCAGTCTCTCTCTCACACTCACACTCACTCACACACACACACACACACACACACACACACAGCTCGATCCTGCTCCGTCAGTGGGGCCAAGATATTAATCTCAAAGTAGCGGTTTGGAGAGGTAGGGATGCCGAGGTCCTGTGGAGGTGAAGGAGGTATTTTGCTGATATCTGTAGAAGTAATTGAATATCTCTACAACTGCTATACAGGCAGCAACCAATGCGGAAGTGTCTGAAACTTGAATTATTTCTACTGGTCAACAGGGGGCGACTCATCTGGTTACAAAAATATTGTATAGACGTTTATGGGGAAAATGACTACTTCTCACTTGATGCATTACCTCAGTAGACATTGTAAAGATGGGTTCATGGTCTCAACGCTAGTTTCAAGTCTTCTTCAATACAGCATGATGCTCATTTAGTAAATTATGGTCCCATTCAAATAGACCATTAAGAGTATGCTTTAGGACGTGGCTACCTTTTGATTGACAGGTCGGTGTGGGAGTTGTCTGTGTTTTCATCTTAGAACTTTAACCCTTTCACAGTATGTTTTTGGTTCATGAGAGTTAATTCTAACCAGTTAAGTTGCCTAAAAATGTCCTATTCAGCATTTGGTTGAGGTTAGCTCCACCCGCTCACGTCACTTCTGGTTGCTAAAAAAAAAAAGCCTGAGACATTGTGCTTACAAGAATAGTAATGACGTACGTACCCAAAAACATAACGCTGCCTGTCACGGAGGCATAAAAATTAATCCGTTAAAATAAAAAAATGGAGTCAGGCAATAAATGACATGTTCAAATCAATCCATCCAACTCAAAACTGCAAATGTGAAGCTCATGGTGGCTCTAGAGGAACAACATATTTTAGTCCGGACCAAAGTGGTGTACTGGCCGCCAACATACTGACATTGCCATCCTCTAGCCACACCGCGAGCATGGCTACTACAAAATTATATTGAAGAGACTCCTTTAGGTCAATGAACCCTGAGCAAACCAGATCCTGTGAAAAAAAATACAGTTTACATCCAGAAGTATTTTCTGCTTGACCCTTGGGCTTGACCTCTTTAACCCACAGAAATTCTGGCAACACGTTCATCAGTGTCTCACTGTCATCTCTGGAGAGGTAGTCCATGGATCTATTAAAAGGATTCCCTGTTATGTCACTGAGAGGAAATGATGAGACTAGAGGTCAACGGTCATTGAAAAAAGTAGCTGCTGTAAGCGAATGTGTCAGTGAGTGTGTTCATTAAAAACCTGACTCAATACTTCTGAGAGAGCCCCAACGGCCCCCTGCTCTGTGATACAGGAAATGAAAGAAAGGTTCTGAGAACACGGAGGTATAGTTAGACCAGCTTCAAGACATTAAGCTAATGCTTAATGGTAGCTGGATACAGTGTATTTGTTATATTAAGCCCATGGATCCAATATTTGGTTGTTGTTGAGAAGCAGTTTTGAAGATTCATTAAGGATTTTTTTTAAAGGTTTTCATAGAAACCTGGGTCACCTATAACCTTTTAAAAAAGGGATAAAACATTTAAATTAGCCGTGGTATATTTCAATCTTTTATAACTTAACTATAAGCGTTATTTTCCCATTCTCCACAGGTATTTATTGCCACATATCGGCCTCATCTTCGGTTTCGTCACCTGTGTCCTTCCTAAAACAAGACAAAGCTGTAAACAAGTGTCAAATGAACTGCTCCTCCCCCTGGTGTTATTTTGCATGTTCCTGTCACGCACTCGCCCATCATCAGATTATTGCTCTCCACATAAAGATGCTATTTTCTGTCCGAAGAAAGTTATTTGCAATCTCGTATATCCCCATATTATTTATGTCAAGGTTTTATACAGCGTCCAAATATATAGCTGCTGACTCAGCGATAGCCTTTTTTCAACACTCTATTCCCCACTATCCACTTTAAATGAGTCTCACCTCAAAATGAAAATGTAGTTATTAACTATTGATCCACGTGTCAGTCAAACTGAAGTCAGAAGACAGAAGGAGTTTGGTCCATCTCACTTTGTTGCAGGATAAATAAAAAAATAAGGGTCCTGCATTGTAACTCTTTTATGTTGTTCATTCTGTACACATGACATATTTTACACTTTTGTCTATCCTGGGAGAGGGATCCCTCCTCTGTTGCGCTCCCCAAGGTTTATTCTTTTTTTTCCTGTACCGATTCAAGGTTCCTGGGAAAGAGGACTGATTGTAAAGCCCTATGAGGCAAATTTGTGATTTTGGGCTGTACAAAATATGGGTGAAGTATAATTTCTTGTGTTCTGGGGTCATAAAATTGCCCTTTGGGTCCAAACCCTTCGTTTACAGAGTAGATTTCCTTCAACAGGATTCAGTGGCATCTAGTGGTGAGGTTGCAGATTGCACCCAACTGCAAACCTCTGTGCTCTACGCCTCCCTTTCCAAGTGTGTTGGAGAATTACAGAGGCCTTCATCTGACATGAAATCTGGAAAGGCTGGAGAGCCAGGGTTTGGTGTGTCCTTTCTGGGCTGCTGTAGAAACATGGCGGTGCACTCTGTGAGGAAGACCTCCTCCCTACGGTGATATAAACGGCTCCTTCGAAGCTAACGATTCTTAGTTTCAGGTCATTGTACACTAATCGGAACATAGTTATGGATATTCCATTTCTGCAAATAAATCCCCCTAAATCCTACACACTGCTCCTTTGAGTTGCTCCACGCACACAGAGCCTTCCTCAAACCTACATATGAATTCTTCCTTTGACCTTATAATCTATTTTGTTCCTCCGGAGTACTCCTGCCCCCACAGACTCCCCATTACCCCAATACTGTTTCTCACTTCAACCAACCCTCCTCTGATATTACATCTCTCTCTCTGCTCTTAACCTCTGTACTCTCTCCAACTGGTTTAAATAGCAGGACCAGCTGGCCTCACCGCTAAATCCAGAACTTCTTCATCCGTGCAGAGTGGGGCTAGGGTTGCACACACCTCTCTCTCTCTCTCTCTCTCTCTCTCTCTCTCACACTCACACTCTCTCTCTCACACACACACACACACACACACACACACACACACACACACACACACACACACACACACACACACACACACACACACACACACACACACACGGTTTATTCAGGACTATTCCACAGGATTTGAAGGAGACTAAAACGAAACTTGGGTCCAGATGGTGTTCAGTTTATGAACCATGGGTTCACATTAGTTTGTCTTCCAAAGAGCAACGCTGGTTGTAGTACTTGTATTGGCCAGAAGGTGGAGACATGCACGTACTTTAAAATAGAGGGCTCCACAGTGCTCGCCTGTCTTAACTAACCCACAGTATCAGATTACTATGTCAGCTGTTTACTCACTGGAGCAGATATATTCAGATTGCACTTCTGAAACACAAAAACAAAAACATAACCCGTGCTGTGTCCTTCTGAGGAAAAGAGAAAGAGGAAGATTTTTTTCTTCATCCATTCAGTGGAAAAGGGTTTGCACTTAAGGCACCGTGTCCTTTGTCTTTTTATTGTGATTTATCTGGATCTCTCTGCGTAGATTAAATATATATTTCGGCTCCAGAGTTTACTTTAATTGGTCAAACACTCATGCATAAGAACTTCCACTGAATGGAAAAAAAGTAAAAGAAAATAGTGCTATAAATGTCACTCTTTTACGGTCACCTAACATGGGGTTCTTTTTTTTTTTTTATTAAAAGAACTAAGTCAAAGAATGAAAGTAGTCTCAGTGATCTCCATGTTATGGGCTCATTGATGTTATGCAAACAGAAAGATACTTCTATCCAAATACACGTTTCAGAACTTCCAATAATGGAACAGTTTGCCATAATAAATCGATCAATATTAAATGCTTCTTTTATACATTCAAATATATATAAATAAATATTGTCAATCTTTTTTTTTTAATGGCACTCTCAGCTGCACATAAAATACCAATATTCTTTTGCAATAACTGCATCATCAAATCTAAGCACCCACAAAAAGACACCAGCTCAATGCCTCCAGCTACAGAGGTCGACAATTCAACTGTGGAACAAAAAAAGCACAGCAACCGCAGCTATGTCTATATGAGTTACAGCTGTCATGCCAGACAAATGGGCAAATACTAATACATATATGTAGTACATATTACACCCTTTCAAAGCAATATGCTCCAATACTACCAAACAGTGTCTAGCTTGTCTGCCCTTGGAAGGCCAGTCAGTAAATATGCCCTATGAGATGTGCTGATTAGCAGGGATTGCGTTTTTAAACTACTCTACTTGTCAGCTCTCATTGGCTCTGTCTTTATTGTGCCGATTGAAAACACTATGGAGAAGGTTGGTTGCAAGTCATTTCGGATGGACACATGCCTCTGGGGGTGCGGCTGAGATTCCAGGAAGACAGAAGCTGTGGGCGACTGTCATTTTGCCCATAATTGTGCGGCCCTATCTGTACATCTGTGCAAAAAAGAAAAAACTTGAATGCTATGCACTCAGGATGCGATCAGATCTGTACGGCGTGACCACTATCTTAACAAAAAACATACGCCCAACAAATTGAAAGGTCGCCTAAGTCCATCTCCTTCTGCTAACTTAACCAAGTAATAGCTATTGCAACAACAACAAAAATATGTAAATATGAGTGACACCCACCCAGGCATGTGCATTGCTCGAAGAAAAAAAATAACAGGGACACACACTAAAAAAATGTCTCCACAGGGGCCCTTTAATGCCGGGTGTAAACGGGTCCCTGACAAACCAGTTTTCAAATCAACAATGTTATCTGCAGTCTACACAGCCGGGAACAGAGTATCATCGTATGGGGCATTCCTTTAAGAATAAGCGGTGTGTTTAACGTATACACACATTTCGGAGTGTTTGGGTCAAGATTGAGGTCAACTGTGTTGTTTCGCCGGCATCTGAAGAAGTGCACTTCACCGAAATACAGCGCGTGTACGTCATTTTCTCTTCTGGAGTTTGAGAGTCTGTGTGCGTAAGCAAGCTCGCCCCTGAGAGTGTGTGCACTTGGAAGACAGCACTTGCTGTTTATAATGAGGTAATTGGAAGGGAGACCTAGTATGTCTGAAATGTAAACTCCAGCAGCAGCTAGAAGCTCTACAGATGCTGGAAAAAAAAAAACACGGCACACAAACACCCTCTCCCCCCTCCCTCTGGGAGCATTTTACTTATTTGCATCTTCAAACAGTTGAACACAAAAGGAACTAGCCCCCAATCATGTTCAAATTAAATCCGACGGGACCACAGGTTTTACTGCTCGTCTGTCTTCGTAATATCACAATTTGTGTTCCCCTTGAAGCCATTTGATGGCACAAGTAGAAGCGGTTTCATTTAGGGGGTAAAAGAAGAAAAAAAAGAAAAGCCACCTACCGTCCTTCCTCTCTCTGACTGGCAGCAGATTGGGGGCAGGCTGCAGGGACAACTCCTGCAGCTCATTGGCCACAGCTTCACTCTGAGGGCTGGGGATAAAGGCACCTGCATTTGGTCGCTCTACAAACTCGGTCTCCATGGTTACCGGGGGTTCAGCGTGAGGCTCGCAGACGGACCTAGAAAGTGAAGAAACGCGTAAAACGACCACTGGGAATGTGAAACCCGGAGTTTTAGAGCCATGTGTGCCACAAACACCCATAAGATCTTCTATCTTTCCCTCCAACACTCTCTCTCTTGCGCTGTCTCTCTAAGTGACTCATTTCCAGCTATACGAGCCTGTAGTTAACAGTGAAGAGCAGATACACACTTCTCCTCCCCCTTTCCAAGATAATAATATTCTATTATTGCTCAGTTTCTGAGTTAATGTCTTCCTACACCCCCGCTATGATTTACGAACAGCATGTGAGTTTGTCCCTACATAGATAATAAGACTGATCTCTCTCTTTTATTAGTGCCGTAAAAAAGCACTATGTGTAAAATGAGTGTGCTCTTCATTAGAATGTCAAAAATCACATTCATTTTACCACATTAACACAATAATAATAAATTACTGGCTAATGCAATGTTCTGTGTTCACCATTCGATGTGGTACTGTTTACGCAGCTTGTGTAAGAGTTCAATCTCGACTTTTGTGGACTCTATTCATCGAGGGAACGTAAAAAAGGATCACGTGTGTTTTGTCAAGTAAAGTACTGCCTGACATTTGTTCCGTTGGCGGTCCACATGCTCCCGAACAGGGTTCGGCTCCTGAAAGCGGCCAAAAGCAGCGATCAACCGAACTGAAACAGAACACTTCATCATCCATCTATATCTCGCGAAAAACCTCCAACAATATTACAATATTCAAGTAAAATATAAATAGCAAGGTGAGTTCTTGCGAAATAATATCAGCTGTAGCCATCACTCAAGTGGAAGCAAGAACCTACGACAACCTTGGCTCTCAATCATTTATGGGAAAACATGTCCACTGGGTTTTTGTAAAAATTAAGACTTTTTTTTTTTCTTCTCAGTTCTCATTCTCAAAAGGCGTCCAATTTTTTGCTGACAAACCCAGATTTTGTCGGTTAAAATGACGACTTGAACTTGAGCTGAACAGAGAAGGAGTCTGTTGCAACACATACACACACTCACTCATAAAAAAGAAAAAAAGCCGGTTTAGCACTTAAATTAGAGCAATGCTCATAAATACAAGGGCTGCATTGGGTCATGCTCATGTTCTGACCTGCAGTAAAGGTTTGGATTTGACCCAAGTGAGCTCGTCTCAGCTCGTTACATCAAGGAAATATCGCCTGCATACGACGTCACTTCAAAACGCAGCCAACGGTCCAAATGAAAACCCGACTTTAAGAGACAGTCTCATTAAACCGGTGCAGCTGTTAGTTTCGCCCTACCAAAAGCAGCCGTGTGACTCATTTCATTGGCTTAATGTAGCTCCAGAACATCCCGGCGTGTTTGTGTTGGAATGTAAACAATGTATTGAGTGCAGGCTCTTCAAACAGCAACGTCAACCCAAAGATGAAAGCTCACAAACCAGAGCAAAAAACCTGACATGTTTACTGGATCTGTAGAGTAATCGGAGTGGAGTAAAGGGGAAATCTATCTCAACTTGTATAATTAGTGGTGGAACAGCCACATTTTATTTATTTTTTTATAATAAAGGAGATATGAAGATGTTGCTGATGTACATACCTGGTGTTTTTATTTCCCGTTTAATCAGCAGAACCGAAGATTTCCATCTCACTGGATCCACTCAGTCTAAAACCAAAGTGAGAGGAATTAAATGGGTTAGATGAACATAGAAACAGTTGTTTAATACACACATATTAGATAAAAGGAGTCCGTTCAAAGGCTTGACGCAATATACCGCGACGGTAACGTGACTTCAGGAAGGAATCCATCGGCCCTGGGACCCTGACAAGGGGCGGGCAGGACGCAGACGAAAAGCAGCCGAGCAGCAGCCTGTGATGAAGGGACACGTCGGTGTGGACTGAGACACACAGGTCTCTTTGGAAACCGGTATTTGACAAGCTCCAGAAGAAGAAGAGAGGCTGAGAAACTGAAGCTCACTGATCAGAATCAGGAAGAGAAAGTCGGCCCTCAGCAACAACCTGGAGACAGAGAAGAAGCCTCATGCTGAGGGCAGGGCAGGAAGTCCTCCTCCAGGCGATGGAGCAGCGCTTTGAGGGACCTGGAGTTGAGACTTGAGGAACGGACCTCAACAAACCTCGGGATTGCCACCAAGCTCCAGGCTGAGAAAGAGGCGAGTCAGTCCCATCGACGGCCCTCTGAATCTGACACTTCCCTCGGTTTGAGGAGGAAAAGGGAAGTTTCCTCACACACTCACAAAGACAGGACTCTCAGGTGAGATGGACACTCTTAACTTGACCCTTAAAACAAGTCAATAAAATAAAATAAAAACATTTCCACATAAAAGTTCTTAAACTATACAGCCACTTTGCAGTGGCTGTATAGTTGAGTTGTTACTACAGCCGACACAATGCAAGACATGGGGAGAATAGCTTCACTCAAATCTACAGCCAGAAGTTAGGGATTAACCACAACAAAGAATAGGAAGCAAACCGGGACTCGTTTTGGTGTTTACTTAAACCATCAATGATAACAAAGACAGACTTCTAGAGCAAAATGACTGGTTTTGTTTTTTTCTAAATAACCATAACGTCAAAATGAGGCCCAGCAGCAGCAGCAGCAGTCAACAAGGACCTGACAGTCTGGTCCACACACAAAGCGAGCGTGCAGCTGCGCGCTGGCATTACGCAGCAGGCAGACAGTTGTGTTGTGAAACACGTACCTCGGCACTATCTTTGTTCCCGTGCGGCTCCCATGTCACTGCCTTGCCTTTCTCAGACGGACACAAACAAAGAGACGAGCGGAGTTTTGGGGCTGGTCCGGGGAGGCTGACAAGTTTGCGCGATACACATTGTGAAGTCAACCGGGAGGCGACACGTGTATGATTTCCTGTCGAAAAACTTTCAAAATACAACTCTTAACCGGAAGTACAACTGCAGGATAACGCTCGCGGGTTGTTTAGGAAAGAAACATCGCTTAACCTCCGGTATTGTCACGCGTGCATCGTGAAAGACTTCTTCCGGGGGCGCAGACTCTCGCGCCGCGACGAAATATTCGAAGACGCGGGACCAACTGACAGACAGACAGACCGACCAACCAACCGACAGACAGACAGACCAACCAACTGACAGACAGACAGACCAACCAACTGACAGACAGACAGACCGACCAACCAACTGACAGACAGTCTCATTTGTCAGTTGTTGGTTGTCTGTCTGTAACGCTCATCTCGTGATGAAAGTGAAGTGGTCACACATTCATAACGTTGCATATATAAAAGGGTTAGTCCCTTTTATTTCGGTGGGAGTGACACCTCCTCTTGGATCGACAGTGAAAAGTTGGCATAACACTCACCTGTCCGGATAAGAGAGGATGCACCCTGACGGCGTTTAGTCTGTTACTTGAATTACAAAGATATACATTTTGGTTTGCTTAACATGCACAAAATTATAGAGAGAAAAATAAAATAGCCGAAAGATGAAAATATATAGGTTTTCTTTTTTCTATACAGCAACCAGAAGGCTCGGTGGTGAGCTGTGAGGGCCCCAAACCTAAACCCCCATTACTCCCACTCTGCCCACTTATTGTGCCTGAATAGTACCTGGCCCCAGATATCCTGCATCCTAATTAAATTATGCACAATTAAGAAATGTAAGAAGAAATCCTAAAATGTTGGTACCCTATTTGGAATCACGACATCTAGCATATTTGGAATCAATATTCAAGAAACATGTATCTTTATTTTTTTATTTATTTAAATAATCTTCCACATCTTCAATGCAACCACCAGAGGGCGACAAAACCACCATCACAGGCGCCTCAGGGACCTGGGGGGAACCTATCTTTCGGTTGCAGAACCGGAGGACAATATTTAAGACGGACCAACAATGGCGGCAAAACAATGCTAAACTCGTGAAACGAATGTGTGTAATAAACCTGTAATTCATTATTTATGTTTTCACGTGGGAATGCTCACACTACATCGAGGGACATTGTCATCCCTTTCCGGTTGTCCTGACAACACATTCAGTGACGTTAATGTTACAGTAAAGTTAAAAATCAAGACAATCTGACAACGGACAGCTAGCCAAGTTATCGCTCGCTGAGTAAATTGCTGAACAGTTATCTTCATCATGTGGGGAGAAATCGACCCTCCGGTCAAAACACAACCGCGTCTGTGTGAAAGTGAAGACGAGAGTGATTTACCAGAAGAACCCGTGACACTGTCGCAAATATGGGATTTCCAACGCCCCACGGAGGCCCGGCAGCCACGAGCGGACCCACAGGTGAGACCAGCAGCAGTCAACTTAACCGCTATCTCTGCTTTGGTGTCCAATGCGAGGACGTGCACACTAACATTATCTGATTGTCACGCGCAGTGCGTGAGTCAGGCGGAGTCCATCTGTGTGAAGGCCATGGTGGACGCCTTGGCCGTGAGTGGGAGCCTGGTGAAGAGCCAGCAGAAAGGAGACGCTGAACTGACCCTGAAGCAGCGCAGAGAGGAGCTGCTGCACCAGTACAGGAGCAGACCGCTGGTGTTCCTGGAGAGGTACCATGTACGTGGACACGGCTCACTGTGTGTGTGTTTATGTAGCAACACACACTCTGGTGTGTGTGTGTGTGTGTGTGTGTGTGTGTTCTGGGCAGCAGCTGATCAAAGTATGTATTTTATATCCAGCATACTGACAAACCTACCTCCCCATGTCTAGACCTGCCTCAAGCCCCACAACCTGTCAGCGTTTGCCCACGTCAGCTCAGATCCTCGGGTTCTTCACTACAGCGACGTGATACAGAGGCGGGCTGCGGCGTTCACCAACAGGACGAGGGTTCGAAACCAGCGCTACGCCGCCCTCAGGGCCCTGCAGAGGGGTAGGGGCTTTTTTTTTTTTTGTTAACTGAAACAAAGAATATGTTGATTCATGCCAGTTAAGACTTCTTTATTATACAATAATTGTATATAATAATCACTGTCTTATTGACTCTCTCAATAAGACAGGTGACTCCTTTTACCGTAGCTGTGTTGAAATGACTGTAAAGCATTCTTAAATTGTGCAGCCAAGCAACATGATTGACATCAAAGTACATCCTTTCAGTTTACACCAATATGTACTGTATATTATAATATCATTTTCACTTACCACTAGTAGTATTATGCAGATAGTTTGGGTTTTACTCGGTAAGGCTGCTGAGATATCTGCTGCCACCCCTGCAATTACTGGCAGTCTTGTAACTGTGTACCTGATGACGTATATCAACTGTGCGTCATCCCTTTGTTCCTCTGCCCTGCCTCCTTTTCTAGAGGGTGAGTATTTCAGTGAGGAACAGATGAGGATAAGAGAGCCGCTGTTGTATGAACAATACATTGGCCAGTACCTGACTGACGATGAGGTGAGAGACTGATGCCGTGCCAGAGCTGTCATAGCTTTATTTCAGTTCAGGCAGTTTCTCTGAACTCGATTTGTGTTTTTTTTTTTTTAAGTAACTTCTGAATGACAAATGTTTTAGGTGCTGGAGCGCTCCCAGGAGGCCATGCTGGAGGAGGCACAGGCGGGACCGGGGGCCCCAGCGGGAGGCACAGGAGGGCTCGCCAACCTCCTCCTCAACTCCTACCAGGAGCGTCTCATTCAGAATCGCCTGCAGGAGGAGCAGGAGAGAGAGGACGGAGCACGGGAGGAGGACGAGGATGAGGACGACGGTGAGCGAGGCTGAAGTTGTACAATAAATGTAGTTTCTGTGCTCGTGCGGTTCCGTCGGTCATTGTGCGTCTCCCTCTGTGTTTCTGCTGTAGGTTATACTGTCCAGCAGAAGCAATGGCAGCCCACCCCAGAGGAGAAGGTCCTGCTCAGGGAGGAGTTCGTCAGTCAGATGCACCAACGCTTCCTAGATGGCAAAGACAAGGATTTCAACTACAGGTCAGCCACACCACCACTTACATTCATACGACGTAAAGGCTGCGTTATCTGCTGAATAGAAAATAAATGAGTATAAATGTAAATAACTGAGTGAGCAGGAATTATGTTTATGTTGTGACAATAAACAGGATTTTGAAAGAGCTTTTAAATACAATTCTAAAAGCTTCTGTCTCAAGTGGTGGACTTGCTTGTAGTGCCACCTTGTAGCTGCGTCCTTTGTAGATAACAGTGGCACAGACAAACTTGTGATTTGAAGCTATTAAAAAGGTGCTGATAACATTGTGATCAGATTTGTACTTAAAAAGTGAGTAGTTTTCTATTATTAGTGCCAATTTTCAAATGTAAACATTGCAGATGCTGGTGTCCTGATGACTCCCACTTTAAAATCTGTTTTATGTTGCTTTAAACGAGTGTATCGTAAGTGTTTGTGTGCGTGTGTCCATTACAGTGAGGTGGACGAGAACCCAGACTACGACAACTTGGACATAGTCAGCAGAGATGCGGAGGATAAATACTTTGATGAAGATGATGATGACGAAGAGGAGGAGGAAGAAGAAGAAGAAGAAAATGATGAAGAGGAAAATATGACAGAATAGTGTCTGTAGTAGAAGTAACAACTCGCTGCTTTGATTGATCTGTAAATACAAATGTACAAAATATTTTTTTCATTTTACACATTGAACAAATGCAAACATAGCTGGTAATAAATAGTTTGAGTCTTTTGCAACTGTAAATATAGTGCCCTTCTGGGGATCTATATTTGTGCCCCTAGTTACCATATGACTCACAGTTTTCTATTCACCTTGTTTATGTCATGCACAAATATAATGAAAACAAAGAACAAAGCCCTACTTACCTTACAAGGAGAGATAAAGTTTTGGCTGACATACTTCATTAAAAAAACAAATAAGAAATTGACCTCCTTTATCTTTAGTTTTTAGGTTAATGTGTGAGATCTGCGTCTCCAAAAGCGGAGACTAGCACAATAAGTCTCTTTTTTTTTTTTTTGTTACTTTGAAGTCTCAAATGTAGTCAGGTCTCCGATAAGTCAAGATCCACAAAGAGGTTAAGTCCTCATGGATAATAAAATGATATTTCACAAACTACACTTCTGATTTGTACTTTGATCATGTTGATACATATTTACATTAATTATATGGCTGGTACACTCATTTTCTGTCACAATGATTGAGGCCAAGTTTCAATAATTTAAGAGTTCAAGTTGACATCTGGGTCCATAATTATCAAGTGGTGAATGGTTCAGAACCCAGAGAGGGACTCACTTTTGCTTTCACTTTGAGACAAGTCAGAAAAAGCCTTGTCTAGCCAGATTTTGGGAGAACTCCACAGCTGATCTGACCGAATTGCATGGCCGACCTTTTCTGGCAGCGTAGTAAAATAGTTGAGAGATGGTGTTCAGGCGAAGGATGTAAATAATTATCCCTTAACCAACAATCAGAATTATGACCAGTTAATGCTGTGTTGAGGTTTGCTGTATGATCCAGTGTCTTTAGTTTTAGTCAATATTTATATTATAGACATTGATGACTGTAAGACCTAAATCTTATGGAGAGAATATGAAATCCATTGAGTAAATCACACAAACACAACTGCCACGGTCATGTTCATAGAATTTCTTTTTCAATGAAGCCCCATTCAGAATAGCAATATTGCCAAATAATGCATTCACCAATTAAAGTTCATATACATAGACTTTAGGATCAATCAATGTAACCAGCTGATATTTTTGGCAGTGTTAAGGGAACGGTGTGAATTTCATACATTTAACACTCACCTGGTCAGAGGGAGGAGCTTGCAATTATCGGCAGGTAATAAAATATACCTATACAGAATAACTTTATAGAGATCTATGAATGAATTGAGGTTATTGGCAGATATTTCCATACATTTAATAACAACTCATAGCTTTAACTGAAATAAAAAGGGGCCGATTACTCGGCAGCTAATCTGTTGTACCAAACATACATTTACCCCCCAACTTGTCATTAAGAACACTTCAAATCAAAGCGTGCATAAATCAAACGGTGTTATTAGCACATACTTTATTTGATCGACTTTGACAGAGTGAATGTGACATTCGTCTGTCTTTTAAAAACCTCAATTTAAAAAAAAACAGTTCGGTGTTTCTGTCTGAAATGCGTAAAAAAAACAATGAAAAAGAACAGAAAATAATTTGTTTACTCCTTTATGAATTGTGAAGTAAACAAACAAATATTTGTCTCCACTTACCCATTTCAGACCTTTCAACAAGCAATTTGCCCTTTTTTTCCCCCCATAGGTTACAGACAAGAGTCCTAGATTTTGCATAAAGAGACATAATTGCCATACACATGTTGCACACAGTGTTGACTTTCAGCAAATTCATGAGCAGTACAAGAAAATATTGAGTGTATTTCCATGCCATGGATAATGTTCTGTTGAGGATTCAATGCACTTTGCAATACAGCTTTTGATAAGGCCTTGTTGGTTTCAATCTTCATAAGGGAATGTGTTGTCATGGCATTATGCAAGTACAGCTGTTTATTGTGTCCATGTCAAATTGTTTCACAAAAGAAAACAATTTCACATTTGTTCAAAAATAACTAGAACTATTGATAATTGATCACCAGACAGTGTCTTACCTCTGCGATGTCCCTGGAGGAAAAGAAACCACACAGTGGGAGTGGAGCCCACTCCCTCTAAATCACTGAATCACCACAATGAGGTTCAGCTGACTGAAGCTCAGCCTGCGAGACATTCTGTTGAAGCCACCACCAGAGGGCATCACGACACATTTACAGTCACATTTATAAAATAATCATAAAACACATTTGCTCAAGCAAATAATGAATTTCTAACTTAGACATATTATACATATACATTTTTTATTAGCAAGTTTTACAGTTGTGTTACATGACAGTCGATTAGGTCTGAATCACAAGGGAGTGAGAAATCCATAAAATCCAATACATATTTCTTCTGTTTCTAATTATAAACTGAAATTATATGAAATCCATTAAATGAACTGAACATCCATCATAGACTCTTAAGATGACTTATTACTAACAATGCCTCAGTGTCAAAACACCTACGCCTATTGAATTTTCTTAGAAAGCCATGGTATGTTTCGACAGACCACAAATAGACTCCTTGAAGAAAATCAAAATGGCAATCATAATCCCCACCAGAATGCACACAATTGGTACCTGAAGAGCCACGCCTATGAGTAATATTCCTACCAGGAAGAGGATGAACTTCAGAATGTAGGAGGCCATGCGGATGTAATTCTCTGCGTCCATTCTTGATTTGTCCTCCTCTTTCCTCCACAGCTCCCCCATCTTCTTCTCCAGCTCCTCCCCCTGGAAATCCTCCTGCAGCCGCCTCTCCTTCCCAATGATCTCAGTATTTCTCTCCGCCAGGATGCTCTCTTGTTTTTGCCTAATTATCTTCTCCGGTTTGGGATACAGGGACGCTTCGTAATGGCTCCCTCCATTCAGGGCCACCAGGGTCTGGATCTTTGCCAGGAAGCTCGCCACCTGGTTGTGGTCCTGCGGGTTCTTGTTGTTGAAGACGTGGAAGCCGCCGCTGCACTTGCGTATGAAGTTGCGGAGGTTGTCCTCGCTCTCCGCGATGATGCCGTTTATCGTTTTCCCGCCCAAATGGTCCCCATGTGTGAACAGCACGATGGTGTAGTCCCACACTCTTGGGCCGAACATTGCCTCGATGAGTTTGTTGACATCTTGATCTTCCCGCGTCATCCTCCCGATAGGGAGCACTAACACAAAGACGTGAGGGCCCGGTTCCTGGAGTTTGACACTCTTCAGAATATCTCGCACAACTACCTCCTTGTCGCGATCCGTCTCGAAAAGGCCGGGTGTGTCAATCACGGAGACGGGCACATCTCGAACTCCCTCAGTCGCAGTGACAGACACGTTCTTAACCGTCTCACTCTTCTTCTCGCAGTATTTAGTGACTCTCTTCAGCTTCATGTCCGACAGAAACACCTGTCGCCCGAGGATGGTGTTGCCACTCGAGCTCTTCCCGACCCCGCTCTTCCCAATGAGCATGATTCTCAGGGGCTCTGTGAATCCAACAAATAGAAGACATTTTACCACATGATACACAATTAAATGTGGTTGTTCTCAATCCTCATATTTGCTTGGATTTCTATGCATGATTGACATTATAGCTCGACCAACGCTGGAAAACCTAAGGTTACTTAACGTAACCCCGGTTCTTTGATAACAGAGTGAGGTGTTTCACTATGGGAATATATCTATATCGGGTGATAGGTATATAAACATCACAAACAATCGTGATGTGAATCATGGGCACCAGAAGAAGCAACTTTACAGCCCTTAACGGCATTCATTTTTTTGCAGCAAATTACTGTATCCCCACAAATATTGACTTTATTAAAAAAAAAAGTCTCTCAATAATACCCGTCCAGCCGGTGCGTGTCTAGACCAGAGGGTGCCAGAGGTGTTTTTAACTTGCACATCTTGCAGTATTATGAACAGAATGCAACGATATATTGAAGATTTAAGACAGCAGTCAGATCAGTCATCATTACGAGTTATTGCAACTACTGCTACTACTACTACTACTACTTTAGTTTTGATGGATGCTAAAATGGGGTGTGAGCAGCTACAGAGATGAAACGCAGCGAGGGTCCAACACCCACAGCGCCAGAGGTGGGTGGCGCGAAAAGAAACAGGTTGAGTACGGCTTCCCAGGCACGCTTGCCGAAACATTTTTTAATAATCGATTAATCTGTCGATTATTTTTTTGATTAATCGGATAAAAAAACAAAAAACAAAAAAGCATTAATTTCCAACCCTTTATTCAAAAACAGAACTGATAGTGTAAATTCACTCAGAAAGTGCACAAACAGGTTGCTCCTTGAACATCCCTGAGCTGTTAAAGTAATAACTAAAAATAATAAAATATAGGTATTAAAGTATATAGGCTTTTTTTTTTTTTTTAAATAAAGTGCACAAACAGATGTATATTTTTGTTTAAAGGGACCTGAGCTGTCAGAACAATAAATAATTTATAAAAAAATAAAGAAAAATAGAAATCAGAAAACTTAACAGGATTTGTTTGAACGTCAGAACTTGTTCTCTACACTACACTCACAGACGCACACACTCACAAACTCTCACACGATTTATTTAGTGTGAAATGCTCCCACACCTTGGATGACCTAGGTCGTACTAATTTCTCTGCCTCCGTCATGTGTTTCAGAACAACGTTACGGGTCTCTCGGATGGTCTTTCCTCTACCTCCGCTCTTTTTTTGCTCCGCTCTGCTCTGCGCTCAACTCAACTTTTTTTTTTAATACTCAAACATCTCCGCGACTTATTGAGTGGCGTAATAGTCGCGCGACACAAAGAATCGATAATGAAATTCGTTGCCAACTCTTTTAATAATCGGATTTGATCGATTCGTTGTTGCAGCCCCACCCTAAACCCTCACGGACTTTACGGGAGTGCACCTCAAATTCCGTGAGTCTGTGAGGGTGGAGATTGGGAATGGGCCAAGGTACATAGGGTCATAGGCTGTGACTATGTTCTGTGGTGACGAGCACCAGAGGCAGGAAAAGAAGGAAGGGTTCACACATAGTGACTGTGTCTGTGGTATCAATCATTTGTTTTTAACATTTGTCATGTACAATTAACATGATTTACTTGGCTATTTTATACACAAAGAAAAGCACAAGAGTAAATAATACCAGCAAAGAGCAAATAAGATGAGGATACTTTTTTGCTGCTAAGTGTAATTGAGATAAGAAATTAAGGACAAGACGTGACAGGAGGTGTATTTTACTCAGTTTGCCTTAGGAGTTGCTTTAGTCTCGGAAAGAGAAAGCAAACCCACCTCAAGTCAGACATGTGACTAAAAACTCCTGTGATGAAAAACAAAGTGAAGGGTTGTCCCATGAAAATGAAGTAAACTCCTTTTAAATAGAGTTCAGTTCATTTTAAATCATTTGGCACTTCTCTTTATGGGGCAGCTATACACAGAAAGACCACGTGAAAGATTTGAGAATCAAGAGTTCTTTTTTATACTTACGTTCCTCCTGCTCTACATCTGGCGTGGTGTCAAGGCTGCTCTCACCCAAACTGCCAACCGCAGTTATCATGTCTGTATGATGTCCGTGTTCACAGCACTTTCTGTGTAAATGTGTCTCAGAAGTCTGATTGTTCTTGGGAGAGTTTTTTTTAGTTCAGGTCGGTTCGGTTCCCTCCTGAAGTAGAAACGAAAGTAACAGAAAGCGTGCCTGTAAAGAGGGCAGGACACTGGCTCTAAAGTTAACCAGGAAACCAAGAAACTGTTCTCCTATAAAAAAAAAAAACATTGCATAAGTACGACAGTAAAACTTGCATCTACAGTGCTTTCATGGTACGGTAATGATGAAAGCTTTCGTTTGTATTGGTTTATTGATGGAAACCAAATGAAAGGCACATGCTGTGTGAGTATAGTTGACTATGGAACAAAACTTCAATTTGTTCGTGAATTCTGAGGGTCACGTGGTCAATGTAAACAACATTAAATTCAAATTTAAATGTGATATTCGGAGTACTTTGTATAAAAACTTCAACTAAACAGCGGTAACAGGGGTAAAATATCTCAGTGATCTCCATGAAAAGCCTTTGGGAGATCCACAGTGGGTCCGGTATCTAAGAGCAGACAGGGCCTTCTGCCTTCAGGATAGATTCACAGTCTGTCAAGTCGATATAAACAATGTGGCTGTGTGTTCATTGGCCATACCTTCTAGTGAAGTGATGGCAATCAAGATCCACAGAACTCGGGTTGCACAAACAAGCATTATAGAGTTCAGCTGAAGCCTAAATGGGAGGGAGATTTTGTACTAAAGACTATAACTTAGTAAGCTGTTCACTTTGTTTTTCAAAAACAAACTGCTACAGCTTCATAGTAGCTTCTGCCTGACGCTTTTGTAGAGAACACGCCCCCATTCACTTATCACACATTGGAATTGTATTAGGGAGGAATTATTGCAGAGACCAAACCCTGTTTCAGTGTACATAAGGGTGCCCGGCTATTGACACGAAGATAAGACTTGAGGAAATGTGAACCTATATCTATCATTAATCACTCTGACAAAATCTTTAAAATCCACTGAATGGTCGAGGAGGTGGTTTTTATTTGATGTTAGCGGAGAAAACTGTAATGCACTAAAATGTAAATCATGTTACAAAAGCACCCCATTTCACGTCATGCTTAAATGTAGAAAAGTGAGCAGCTCTTGTGATTTTATAAAATGTCTTTTACACTATGATCAGGAGAGTGAAACCCTTTTCAGTAGCATCATGGAAGGCAGGCGGACCGGGTCGCTACATGTTAGGAGGATTAAGAAGTTTTAATGAGCGCGATCTCAGGGATACAGATCTCCCGCCTTCACCCTCCATCACTTCCGCTCAGCCAGTCTCTGCAGGAGGGCAATGACCGTGTCCTGTTTGGAGGAGAGCAGCTCCAGGGCCGTGGCTATCCTGCCGAGGGACTCCGCCATCCGCACCTCCCTCCTCTCGCGCCGCTTCTCTCTGGCCTCCACCCGGCGGCGGGCCACCCGATCCAGGTAGGCCTGCTCCTCCTGCCGCTTCAGGACCTCCTGGAACAACGTGGCGCTGGTTCGCTCCTCGCTCCCTTTCGGGCTCGGCCCTTCGCTCCCCTGCGGGGCCGTGGCAGATAACGAGGCGGAAGTGCAGGAGGCGAGAGAGGAGGAAGTAGGCGGGAAAGAGGAGGAGAGGCCGAGGACATTGCGATTGTGGCTCTGCGGCGCCCGGTTGAGGCGAAAGGGCACGACGCCTGGCGAGAACGACGGCGCTTTGCGGCCCGCGTAGCGCGTCGCGTTGAGGTCGGTGTTGCCCGTCAGGCCAAGGGAAGGAAGGGTAGAAGCCGTCTCTGTGAAACAAGGCGAGGAGATGAAAGACGGAGATGGCACAATGGTGGCTGGGTGAATACTGGTGCCAACAATGTCGCTGTTGAGGACGATCAGGGGCTTGAGCTCTGGAGCGTTTGTTGGGCTCACGGTCGCCGTGGTCATTGAGCTAACGGCAGCGCTGATGATTTGACTGCCGGTGGCCCCGTGACCCACCGAGTCCACCCCACCAGTCGAAGCAAAGTCCCCATTAGGGCGGATGATGGTGGTGGTGGGCTGCGGGAACTGCGGTTTTGCGGCGATCTTTGCCAGAGGACCAGGCAGGGCGGAAACCTTGTGTCTCTTGTTGTGGACGATCTGAGTGCCAACGGTGTCACAGAGCGTTGCGTCCATCAACTAGAGTGAGAGAGGACGGAGAGAGGAAACAAACAACCCAAGTTATTTGCAGCGGCCAGATCAGGTGATCATCAGTAGTGGAACGCGAGGAACGCACCCGGAGCGTGCGCCTGCTTTTGGTTGCTAAGCTAGGATTGCACAACTGCTGCCGTTGCAGGATGGTGGTTTAGCAAACGGTCAAATACATTTGTCTTTCAGGTGAAATATACCTGGCAAGCTAATGAAAACTCATGAACCCGTGAAAAAAAAAAAAAGAACACAGCGAACATTGTGGGGAAACATGATTTGGGGTTGGAACTTGGTCTCTGGGTCAGAAACTATAAGAGATGTGAGAAGAAAAAAAAACAACAGTTCTGAAGGGAAACACTCACATCGAAGAACTCCCAGGACGTTTTAGCGTGTCCCGTCTCCCGGCTGCGGTCCTTAACCCTCTTGTATGTGACGATGAGGTTGTTCCACTTGCGGCGGATCTTCTCAACAGGAAGCACATGGCCCTTGGAGGCCATCTCCTCCTGGACGCTCTGGAAGAGCTGCGAGCGCTCCCGAGTCTCGTACAGGCCCCAGCGGCGCCCGACGGCCTCTATCAGACACAACACGGCTTTGGAGGAGAAATCGGAGCCGGAGGGGAGCGTCTTCTCTGAGGGAGCTGGTGGCATCGCTGAAGCTGGAGGACAGGACACAGATCGACTTTGACTTTTTTTTTTTTATTCCTCATATGTAAATGGTAATGAAGGAGATATATTTAGGGTTCGTGAAGTCGCGAAAAATCGGGAGAAGTCATGGAATTTGAAAGAAGCAATTCCAGGCCTGGAGACCCAGAAGGTTTTGGAAAAGTCATGGAAATGTGCTTCACACGCACCTGTATAATGGAGGACATGTGGTTCATTGAGATCTACAGCCTATTGGTTAAACTAGACTTGAATGTTTGGGCAGATCAGTTGTATGTTGCTGTCTGTGTCGGGAAAAACGTTGGACTTCGACCTTTTTATTTTGCATGCATACACAGACGTTTCAGAGAATGTATGGTCGTGAAAATGTGTCTCAATGGCCTGGAAGTCGTGGAAAATTATTGGTAAAAATGTGTATGAACCCCGTCTCCCGAAATATATTTAAAAGGCCCTTTAAACATATTTTTCTCAACCAGTATCTTTCCATAAGCTATATTAACAAAAGAAATTCTGCCAAGGTTAAAACGGTTTACAATTGTTTCACATGCTTTGCTGTTTTTCTTTCGCTCTTCTCGCTGATTTGACGTGGGCGGGACTTAGTTGGAAATGGTGATGTCACATACGCCTGTGCTCCAATCAGCATTGGCAACATTAGAGTCAGAATCTGAGGACAGTGGTTGGGAGTTGTTTTAGAGCATTAAAATATGAATAAATAACAGCTTGAGATGCTTTTTTTTTTTTAACTCTGCTGTTGCTCATTTGTTGTGGGGGAACATTTAAGATTTGAACTTGTGTTAAGGGCTTTTAACTTTAAATACACTGGAAATACATAATGTCTATATAAAGTATATCTGAAGCTCCAATTCAAGACATATTGGGATATGATCACATGCTCTAAAGAGCTTGAGAACTCATGAAGTTAAATAAAAACTGACTGCCACTGAATTTTATTTGTATACGTTTTGCACCCACAGCTGTGTAAACACAACAACGGTCACGTGTGAGACATTCAGACTCTCTGGGCTCTATATTGTGTTTCATGATCCACTGACCTGGAGCGATCTTCAGGTAAGTTTTTCCATCCGCTGATGTGGTGAAGAAACGGTCTGTACTCACGGGATCTGATGGTGGGGACACACAGATGGCACATATCATGTTCAAATATATATATCATTTTTTTTAATGGTGAATGGTGATTTTTTTTAGATAGAAATAAACCCCAAAAGATGAAACTCTTTAATGATAAAGCAGCTGACGCGTGCACTCACACAGCAGCACGGGAGTCGTTGTCGTGTCGGCCAGCTGCTCTGCAGTCTGATCCACTCCTCCTCCTCCTCCTCCTCCTCTTCCTCCTCCTGCTCCTCCTCTGCATGCGGTGTCTCCGCAGGGCGCAGGCGACTCTCGGCTGCCCAAAACCAGCGCAGATGTCTTCTCGTCGACCGCTTCAGTCTTCACGTGCATTGTCGCGACGTCGCCGCAGCCTCCTTGCAGGTTCCCCTCCATGGCCGCCGCCGACAGCAGCGCAGAGCCCGTTTAGTCTGCGCAGGCGTTGGATCGGGAGAAAGTTTGCAGCTCGCGGGTCTCGCTCGGTGGTGGTGGTGGTGGTGTTCAGCCTCGGCGTGTACCGCCAACGTCATGACTCCCCGCGCGCCGGGTTAGTTATGTGCGTGATGGACAAACGCCACCTCGCTGTGTGTGTGTGTGCGCGCGCGTGTGTGTGTGTGTGTTTTTCACGAGGGGCAGAGAAATGGCTGCGCTGTCCACCTCGGCCGACGGCTGCGCAGGGCGGCTGCGCAGCTCTCCGCGCAGATTTGCTGCTGGCAACTGTGACAGTGACGTCGGCCGGCCGCAAATGCCATACACACATTATTACAAATTATTATTAGGATTTAACCTCCATCGCGTAATGACTTATAAAACAGGACCCCCCCCCCCACCCTCCCCCCACCTCTGTCAGTTTAAGTAAATGTGTCTTTTTAATCAGAATTAAAAGTTTTCATCTTCACAGTTGTAGTTGTTTCAATCTTTCTTTAAGATGCAGGTTTATGGAAACAAGGCACGTAAACAAGATGTACACAAGCTAATGTTTATTTTATTTTAAAAAGAGACATCCACAAGTATCAGATCAGAGGTGGAGCCAGAAAGAGACATGCCCTTTAATACTGTGCAGTGACACTGTTGCACGATGCAAAATGCTTCAGACAAAGACAAAGTCTAATACAGACTTTTACAATGAATTCATTTTCAAACCATCCTTACATGTGGTGTAACAACAATACTTTTAACTTTCAAAAATGAATATTCAGATGAAATGCTTTGCCTCCATTTTGCAAACTCTCGTATTGTTGTCTGTGTGGTTTTGAATCTTTCTCTATGAAGCACTTTGGGAAGTTGATCGCATGGAAGGTGTTATGAATAAAGTTGAGTAGAGTATTGATAAATGTGAAACGTTAGACCGTTAGTTATTTCTGTGACGTGCCTTTTATGAGTGAAGGAAATAAATAGTGGGAAGAATCACTTTTTCAATGCATTGTAGTAGAATTACAGATCGAAATGTGTTGTTATAATTGAAGTTAAAGTCGCTTACATTCTCTTGATTAGGAATCATTTCTTTTAGGATATTTCAACCACATACAAAGGGTTATGTCAAAAAGATATATACCACAGGCATATTTACATATTCTTCACCTTTCTCTATCCACTACTGAGTTTGACAACAGAACACTGTTAATCCATCACCAGCCTATTCATTGACGTTGAACACACTCTTAAATTCTTTGTCAAATAACTCCATCAGTCTGTTGCCCGTGGTGAGGAATTTCACGTTTTCCTACAAAAGAACAAAACAGACCACGTCACTGTAAAATGTGCAGAAAAATCCATCGTAACTTTTGATGTTTAACTGTTTAGTACCACATGTGAAAACCCTGCATGTTATCTAAAGGGTGTTTACTGACGCTGCTTCTTACCCGGTTGTATAAAGCGCAGTTGGAGAAAATGAGCTGGACGTCGATCACAAACTCCCCAACGGTCTGGTAGAGTTGCTTCTGGAGTTTGTCCGCTATATGACCCAGCCACATCGGAGTCTTGATCACGGCGGAGTAGTCACTCAACTGAGGGTGCCAAGCAAAACAGGGGAATGACGGGATTCTGTCCACAGAAAGATGCTAGAGGGCTTTTATTTTGAAACAGGAAGTTACACATAATTATGATTTCTTTTTCCATGTCCTACAGGTATATACATACAAACTGTAGTAATGTTGCTGGTATGATGTCAATATATCTCAAATCTGTGGAGGAGACAGAGCTAAAGCCGGCGGTGTGTGACCTCTCTAACATGTTAACATGGGCGCCAATATCAAAAGCAAGAGGTCCCACGACACAGGCAGTGTGACCCGGCCGTGAGTCCTCCAGTAACCAGATGATTGAGTGCACTTTAATGGCTATACATTTAATTAATCGGCACTGTTAGTCAAGAATAGCAAGGCAGCTAACCAGTGCATGGGAACGGCAGAGAAGAAAGACTTACATAGTGGCGTGGGTTCGCAGCAAATATTTGTTCCTCATCAGCACTGCACAGACACAGAAGGAGATACTGGCATTGCTGTTGGTGTAAGGACAGAGGGACGAGTGAGATGAGTTTTTGCGCTCATTGTACATGCACAGAAATAGACGTACGGCTAAAAACAGGGACAACAAAGATAAACAAACATTTCTGACCTTTGTTCAGCTTCGGTTTTCATTACCCTGTGAAGACAGTCACACAGTTTACTCACCAGCATGCGTTGGGATATTGGGCGCGACATGGCTTCTTCTCTCTTCAGCTCCTCCCAGTAAAAATACTCTTGATTGGTTCTGAATATGCAGAACGTACACATCCACAGTCTCTTGTCCCTGCTCACACACACACACACACACACACACACACACACACACACACACACACACACACACACACACACACAAAGTAAATAATCTTATGTAAGGTCTGTCAATTATCAACCTTGAACAGAATATTGACCCCTATTTATTTTTTGTTTCACCGTAACCAAATGAATCCCGCTGACACAGGACGGATGTTGTTTGCCCACTTGGGGGCAGAGCAACAAAATGCCACACTATGTTCACCGGCTAGTTCGGAAGTTTTTTTTACTGGAAACAGCTGATAATGAGTTTGACTACAATGACTCAAAACAACAAAAGTTGCAACAATTTCCTGCGGGCTCGTCACTAAAAACAACACCTCTCACATGAGAGAAAAAACAGCGACAGATATATCTTTTATATATCCTTTTATCAAAGCTCACCCTAAAATGGCATCTTCTACATGAGGCAGGTGACATTTCTGGTGGAAGGCACGAGGGCAGTGGTCACACACCACCAACTCGTCTCCGTCTTCACTTTTACAGACGCAACACTCGTCATCGTTCTTCTGATTCTCCTGCCAAGACATAACATGACAGCAAGTCTGATTACACAACTACATGTTTGCATGTATCTGAGAGAGAAAAAAGGTTTCTTGTTTATGAACAGAGAGTTGACGCAGGGACTATTTAACATCACTGAAACATCAGCTATGGTCCAACGCGTTGTAGAATGAGGAAACGACAGTAAGCTTACCAGGTCTTTGCAATCTGGTTTGCACAGTCTGCAATTACACAGCAGAGAGTGGATCCTCAAGATGTCTGCCTGAAATAGACAAATCAACAGTGGTCTCCCTCTTTGCTTCATAGTTTAGTTTTTTTTGGCTTGACAGATCCTGTGGCTCTCCCTTTAGTTCCCTGGCTACGGCGCCATGTCTGACAAACAACTTCATGAAAACGGCATTATTAGTGCCATGTTTCTAAATCAGACGCTAGCATTTATTTTGCTCTGTAAATTAAATAACCTCACTCTTTTATGACCTTTTCTGTCAACCAGTTTAGGCTGATTTAAATCAGGATTTCCTTCTGCAGTCTATTGTTATGAGATCTTTTTATTCTGTCTTTCAACTTCATCTCTTTACTTCTAGGACTGACATTCCTTCTGCACTTGGAAAGCTTTTGGAGGTGATGCCGGCTTACAGTGAAGTACCTTTGGTGAACGTGTGAACTTGATCTTGAACATGTGTGTAGCGGACCGAATGACAAAAGTCACATTCAAGTTCAAATCTTGAAGGATTTCATGGCATCAAACCCGATTTGTGATATTATTCATGACCAGCCTTTTTTCTACTAAAGACATTTGATGTAATTACATTCTGAAATCATCTCTCTATATGGTTGTTTTTATTGTTAGTGACGGAGTCCGCCATTCCTGCACTGGATTCGTGATCATGAAACAGATTCACCAGCCGCTCAAAGAGTGTTTGCTGTAGCATTAAACTGCAAATCTTAGAGATTACAACTTTCACTCTCTCCGACTGCATCACGAAAACGCACAAACATGCAGTTTTAAATGTTCCGGTCACCATGACAACACACCACCCCGATCATGTTTACCTCCATGAGGACATTGAGTGGTTCCCCATCACACTCGATGTCTTTCTTCCACGAGGCGTCCGTCTGACACGATGCCACCTTCAGGAACTCCACCGGGGTCACCCAGCTCGTCTCGGTACGAATGCTCTTCCCACAAGTCCCTGGTGGTCCGAACAAGTGTGAGCTGGTTAGTACACGTTCCACCACACGTGTTTAGCTTTTCGTGCACAGTGAGACAGACGCAGCTACCTGACGCGAAACGTTTCTTGTGTAAGGTCCCCGCTGCAGCTCCACATGTGACTCTGAACACCCTCCTGCCACCGTCATGGCTGACTTCTGGCTGCTGCTCAGTCTGCTCCTCTTCTTCCTGGTCTGTGATGGACACAGAAGAGGAAGTATGATTAACATCCCCATTGCTATAACACTATTCTATTGAAAGCAAAAATGCGTTACAACCCTGAACATCACTTTGTAGAGGTGAGCACCTGTGACAGCTGTGGAACTTTCTTTGCTGCTTGACGAAAACGAAAACCGGTCTTCCTCGTCCAGGTCACGGCCCTCTTCTTCTTCGTCTTCTTCTTCATCTTCATCTTCATCTTCGTCAGACACTAAAAAAAAGTGAGGAGGCTGTTGCTTTTTCTTATCCATTAGCAGTAAAGACGCTCACTCTGCCTGTTTTTTCTCAAATGTATCATGTTGAAACTCTAAATTTCATATCTTGCGATAGATGCAGCACTCTCATAAGCTACCACAAACACTGCATGTATGCTCCTGTGGTTTTCTAAAATCAGAGTTTTGCATTAATACAACAAACCTGTGGTTGCATGACCAGATGGGAACAGTGATTTCTTGGCCAAGCAGGAAGAAGAAGAAGAAGAAGAAAAAAGAATATGGCTCAGACCAGGATCACTAACAACAAGAAGATGCACCACAACGCCGTTATGTATCTATTTATGTATTTTCACCAGTTTTTGTTCTTACCTTTTTACACCTTCCTTTGTAATTTGCAGCTTTCAAGTAACCTTCCTGTAGCGAAGCAAAAGAAACAAAACAGAAGATAAATGACTTTCACAACAAAAGTGCGTAACATGGCACTTGTTGAAGAAGAAGTCTTTGTCAATGTGTAAATTCCAAATTCACTCTTCAACAAACCTGTATAAGCTTTCCCAGGGGGGTGTCCTGACATCGAATGCTCATTTTCCAGTTATTGTAACTCTCCTTCCCCGCAAACTTCTCAAATTCCATGGGAGTGAACCACTGTTTCCCGACCACAATGCACTTCTCACCTGAAACGTTCAGAGGATGTGTTAATGTCAAGCATTTATCATCTGCCTCGTCCCAACTGACTCTTTTTTGGTTTTCCTTTTTAGAGGAGACATTACATAACATTTCATTTAGCTGACGCTTTTATCCAAAGCGACTTACAATGAGTACATTCATCATACACTGGTGACAGGGGCTACCATGCAAGGTGCCACCTGCCCATCAGGATTCTAACTTACACCGTAAGCACAGTTACGGGAGCAACTTGGGGTTAAGTGTCTTGCCCGAGGACACATCGTCATGGACTAGCAGAGCTGGGGATCGAACCGCTGATTCTCTGATTGAAGGACCCCTGAGCCACTGTCGCCCAGACAATGGTTATAGTATGTGTTCTTCATAATCAGATACTTCAGTCATTGAGTCTGACGTACCTTCAGCCAGTCTTTGTCTCTTCAGTGTCCCCTCCTGGTCTCCACATTTCACGGGCAGCTGGAGCTTATAGATGGGCCAGCTCCAAATGCTGTTCTCCCCTCCCTTCTTCAGGGGAGAGGCTGCGAAACAGGAAGAAAAATACTTTCACTTATTTGTTTCAAGTGAGAAACTTCTTTTCACTGAGACATCATTTCCAGATTAATGGTGCACTTGTTCAGCAGTGAAACTTTCCACACAGTCATGTTTAAAAAAGTATAAATAAGAGGTAGGGGGGGGTTAGCTCTTATCAAACACTTCTTGTGTCCCCAACAAATGCCTCTGTCTGCTTAACTTGCACTCAGTGGTCCCAATGGCATGCCTGTGTGTGTGCCTGTGTGTATGCATGTGCATGTGTGTGTGTGTGTGTGTGTGTGTGTGTGTGTGTGTGTGTGTGTCGTGTGTGTGTGACTTACAGAAGCATAGTTTCTTGGGCTTTTTCCTGGAAGACAACTGGGAGGATGGACCGGCCGGCTCCTCCTCATCGTCGCATGCGCTGCTACTTCTCAGTTTTCTCTTCTTTTTCACAGAGTTCTCCTGCTTCTCTTTTCCCTCCTCACCTTCCGAAAGCTCCTTCCTTTTCCCTTCGTCTGACTCTTTTGTTTCCACCTTCTCTGTTGGTTGTTTGTCAAAATGGAAAGACCCTTCAATTTCAATTTATGCCCAGGGATAAAGTAAATACCAAGTGCACATCATGGACAAATTACGGTGGAATAATGATGAGAGAAGAAGTTTTACTAGTAAGTTACAGTAAGGTACAGTTAACATATATACTGTAGAAAACACATTTTCTAATCCAGTGCTTCCCAACCTTTAACCTTTCCAATGTTGTCAATGTTTAGGTCAATTCGGTCAGGTTTACCTTCAGACTATGCCTACTATGAGTGGGGCAAATCCAGATATGTCAACCATTTATCGACTTTTAGCCAACTCTTTTAACCATCATCCAATTATTGACCAACTATTTTCACTATAGTTTATTCTTTATTCTGAGCAAACTATTTTAATAATGGTTTAAACTGTTGTTAAAACTGTAAAGGTACTGAGTGCCGATCTCGGCCAGGTGTGTCTGCAACGGCCACTGCTGTAATGTTTTATTAAATGAACGCAACCACCAGTTGTACAACCCCCTCGTCTACACTGCAAGTTTATCAGATGTGTTTTTCACTCGCACGTCTCACACAGCTGATCCCCTTCAATGAGCAGGAGCGAGTCTGAGCTCCTTCACTGCAACTTGAAGCATTTATTTAAACTGAGTCTCTGGCCGCAGATCAATAGCTGAGCTGCGGCGATCCGTGTTATCACTCGCGGCCCCGACCGGGCGGGGGACGGTTAAGAGTAGTGAGTGAAAAGTCAGCAGCCAGTCAATTGCAGTATGAAACAAGCAATGAAAGGTGTTTTGAGAAAGTGTGAGTCACTGCAGACGCGAGAAGTCCTTGAGCATGCAACCACACGACCGTTCGAAGATAATAACAATAAATATCTCAAAGTAATGGTTAACTTTTAGTCCTGTTATCTCTCCCTATTGTGACTTCTGCATATTCATTGTTCAGGGGGCTCCGATCAGGATTTTTGCAGCCGATCAGCTAAAACCGACTAACCGATACAGATGATGGGGTCTACTTGGAACCTTCTGTTGATCGTATAGCATTACTCATTTGTTTATTTATTTAACTGTTCCTAAAGACAATGTATATAGAATATCAAAATAAAGCGATAGGAAAGTATCATAAATTGACAACTGTTTATTTATTGGCAGGCAACATGTGCAACATATTCCAATCTAGAGCCACTAGAAACTCCTCTTAATACAGAGCAGTGAGGCGGAATAACGGCCCCGTGAACAGACAGTGTGAAAGGGCCTTTAGAGACACAACACTAGTGAAGCCATTTTAGTGGCACGTGGAGAAATTGTCTTGTGTGTTCTGCGTCATCTGATATGCTTTTCCGATCGGTTCTTAAAGAGACCACCAATTATTCATTACTCACAAGCAAAAAGAACATAAACATAGTAAGCGGACTCCCAATGATTGACACCCCTGTGACCATAAAAAAAAGACTGACCGTCCATGAGGCTGTTGCGCAGCAGTCGCAGGGTGGGATACTGGTTCAGGATGGTCTCCTTGAAGACGCAGCACCAGAACTCTCTGACGCTCTGTGGTTGTTCTCTTTCAAACCAGTCCAGAATTTCATAGAGACCTTTCCTTATGTTGTCTTTACTCCTCATACAACTCACCTTCTGCAAACATGACACAAAAGCATGGAGAAAATGAGGGTCCAATAATTCTACAGGAGCCTAACGTACACACTTCACACTTCAATAGTTTTTTCATGATCACTCCTTAGCTTAGTCAGCACCGCTCATACTGTAGGGGGGAGGAGACACAGCTAACCAATACTAAAAATGTTCCTCATCTTTTATAAAGAAAATAGTATAACTACCTTCAGCAACAGGGTTGCTCTACTGTCTGTTCAAAATAAATGAAAAGAAACACATCCTCCATTTGTAAGTGTGGTGGAAAAATCCTTTACTATTTACTATTTGATGAGTCTTTTCGTAAAGAAGTAAAGAATATCGTGCAACAGAACTTGTCTTTAAGATCTTTATTCTCTGCACAGAGAATTCAATCGTCATACAGAGTAATATTCAGTCTGCAGGAAGACCAACAAACTGTGCAGGGCATGTACATCTTCTAAAGGGGTGGTGGACAAAAGGAGGGGGGGGGGTAGGATGAGACCTGACAGAGAGTCTGGACAACATCACCTGACCTAAACACTGTGGCTGACCTCTGATCTGTGTTTTGGGAGAAAGAGGATGTCTTGACTGGTTACTTGACTGAGGAAGCAGACTTGGACTGACACCATGTGAGGTGCTAAGCATCTGACAGGTGCAGGTACAGGGGTTACTGCGTATGTGTCCTCCGCTAAAAGGCTGCCGGCAGCTTCCTGCAACTTTTAAGGCGGAAACCGTTCTTGCGTGTTACTTAAATATAATTTTAAATGAAATATTGTCGTTCTGCAAAGATGTCCGGGCCAATCCATCATATCCTACAGACCCGAGAAAACATCTTAGTTTGGAGCTGATCCCCACGTGCATGCGGCCAGGACCACCTCCAGAATGTGGCCTGAGGGGTCGGATCTCAATGCGTCCTCAGTCTAAATGAATAAATAAAAAAATAAGCCACCAGGGCAACTTTTCATTCGCAGTCTCCCTACTACCGTTTTATTACCTCCCTGTATGTCGCTGCCTACGTATGCAGTTCCTTCCCGCGCGCATGTCATCCAAACGGGACCCGTATGAGGAGTTGAGAGCGCTCGGGTTGAGGAGCATAACAAATGCGTAGTAACGATGCCACTTGAGGACCTCACCTTGTATCGGTCCTCCGGGACCAGGTCGTGATCCCTGAGCTGTCTGAGGAACGTGTGCGGGTTCTCCATGCAGGACATTTCGGTTTTACAGCGGTGGAAGAACCGCAGGAGTTCCTCGTTCTTCAGCCAGTACGTCGGGTCCATCGGTGGTCAGCGCGGCCGATCCACTCCTCTGCAAAAACAAATAAAAACCCAGGAGCAGGTCCAGGGAGAGCTCAACTGCTCCAGATGCTTTGCAGATGTTACAGCCAAACGGTGGCACTAGGTGAAGTGCTTAAGGCGGGCTCCCTCCGCTGTTTCACCGCGCGGGGAGTCCCCTTTGCGTAATGTGGACACAGTGAAACAAAAAATGGGCACCGACAACTTCCCCGATGTCGGTGCCAAAAAAAAATCACAAACAAGTAACAGATTTAGTATTCGGCGGAAGTCCTTCCACGCCGGAATCAGAGCTCTCCTGGATTTGCCCGCATGTATTTCTCGGTTCCTCTTTTCGCTGAATGGTATCAGACCTTCGGCCTGCAGGCCGGTGCCGCCTCTCCGTCGGTGACGTTTAGAAAGTGAAAGTAATTTTCATTATTTATTTATTTTTTTTCTGTTGGCAAGTCGCAGTTCCGGTCAGTGGCAGCAGGGGCACGGTAGAGTCAACATTGACTGAATCCTTCCTGGATCCTCTTTTATCCATACTATGTTGTGTGTGTTTTTACATAAACAAAGGAGTACAGTGCTCCACAGAACAGGAGGGAGTCACACTAAGTCATCCAGTTGTTACGCTTTAATCTCACCCACTTCCATCATGCATGAAAGATGAAGAATGAGGATGATCATCCTTCAACAGTTGGGGCTCTAGCCCCTAATAGATCCTGAGCCCCCCCCCCCCACCCCACCCACTCCAATTTCCCCCATTTCGATCCATAATAGATTATTTTCCCCCCTATAAGATCATTTCATTTTGCAGATGTTTGCAAAGATATTGCAAACAAGTATTTCACAAGAAGAATGAGACGAGACAGAGAAAAGAGCCTCAGGATGTATTAAGAGCTTGAGAACTCATGAAGTTAAATAAAAACTCACTGCCACTGAATTTTATTTGTATACGTTTTGCACCCACAGCTGTGTAAACACAACAACGGTCACGTGTGAGACATTCAGACTCTCTGGGCTCTATATTGTGTTTCATGATCCACTGACCTGGAGCGATCTTCAGGTAAGTTTTTCCATCTGCTGATGTGGTGAAGAAACGGTCTGTACTCACGGGATCTGATGGTGGGGACACACACATGGCACATATCATGTTCAAATATATATTTTTTTTTGTTAATGGTGCATGATGATTTTTTTTTTTAGATAGAAATAAACCCCAAAAGATGAAACTCTTTAATGATAAAGCAGCTGACGCGTGCACTCACACAGCAGCACGGGAGTCGTTGTCGTGTCGGCCAGCTGCTCTGCAGTCTGATCCTCCTCCTCCTCCTCCTCCTCCTCCTCGACTCTCGGCTGCCCAAAAAAAAAATAAACATGGCAATAAGAAGAATGTTGAGAGCAACATACAGGACAATACTTTTAACTTTCAAAAATGAATATTCAGATGAAATGCTTTGCCTCCATTTTGCAAACTCTCGTGTGTTTGTGTGTTTTGAATCTTCCTCTGTGAAGTACTTTGGGAAGGTGATCGCATGGAAGGTGTTATGAATAAAGTTGAGTAGAGTATTGATAAATGTGAAACGTTAGACCGTTAGTTATTTCTGGTACCGTGCCTTTTATGAGTGAAGGAAATAAATAGTGGGAAGAATCACTTTTTTAATGCGTTGTAGTAGAATTACAGATTGAAATGTGTTGTCATAATAGAAGTTAAAGTCGCTTACATTCTCTTGATTAGTGTTAGGATGGCCACGCAGCAGCTTGAGTTTGGGAAGCAGGAAGCTGGACACAAAGGTTATGTGCAGACCAACCAGGTGTTTATTTCTCCAACATTTATGACAAACAGGCCCGTCATTGTGGTTAGGGTTAGGCAGCCTTAAATAGCCTGCCCCTGATTAGGACCTCAACCCCCCCACAGTACAGGTATCTCTGGCTTCCCCTGACATCACATTAACTATCCTGCCAGAACTACATTTAAATATAATACCAATAATCTATTATACCAATAATCTGTATGATCTCTATGGTGCCACGCATCACCAGATCATATGAGCTCAACTTTCCCAAAACCCCCTTACTAATTATTACATTGGTATCACCCGGAACCATAAATTGGTGCTCAGGCACCCTGGGGACTCTTTTAGGTCGAACACCCTGGAGAGGAGACACCAGAGGTAAGTGAACACAGTACAAATTACATATTATTTGGCTCCACCAAGAAACAGTTTATACTCCCAATCATTTGAGTAAAGATAGCCGAACTAATAATGCATTTGTCTTTACAGGTTTGCCTTCAAACAATATACCTGACATTTCAATAAAGCCTTTAAACCTTTAAACCTTTTGAGTGTCTTATTACTTGAAGCTGGCTACCAGTGCTCGTAATGGAGGGTCTTCATTATTATTAGGAATCATTTCTTTTAGGATATTTCAACCACATACAAAGGGTTATGTCAAAAAGATATATACCACAGGCATATTTACATATTCTTCACCTTTCTCTATCCACTACTGAGTTTGACAACAGAACACTGTTAATCCATCACCAGCCTATTCATTGACGTTGAACACACTCTTAAATTCTTTGTCAAATAACTCCATCAGTCTGTTGCCCGTGGTGAGGAATTTCGCATTTTCCTGCAAAAGAACAAAACAGACCACGTCACTGTAAAATGTGCAGAAAAATCCATCTTAACTTTTGATGTTTAACTGTTTAGTACCACATGTGAAAACCCTGCATGTTATCTAAAGGGTGTTTACTGACGCTGCTTCTTACCCGGTTGTATAAAGCGCAGTTGGAGAAAATGAGCTGGACGTCGATCACAAACTCCCCAACGGTCTGGTAGAGTTGCTTCTGGAGTTTGTCCGCTATATGACCCAGCCACATCGGAGTCTTGATCACGGCGGAGTAGTCACTCAACTGAGGGTGCCAAGCAAAACAGGGGAATGACGGGATTCTGTCCACAGAAAGATGCTAGAGGGCTTTTATTTTGAAACAGGAAGTTACACATAATTATGATTTCTTTTTCCATGTCCTACAGGTATATACATACAAACTGTAGTAATGTTGCTGGTATGATGTCAATATATCTCAAATCTGTGGAGGAGACAGAGCTAAAGCCGGCGGTGTGTGACCTCTCTAACATGTTAACATGGGCGCCAATATCAAAAGCAAGAGGTCCCACGACACAGGCAGTGTGACCCGGCCGTGAGTCCTCCAGTAACCAGATGATTGAGTGCACTTTAACAGCTATACATTTAATTAATCGGCACTGTTAGTCAAGAATAGCAAGGCAGCTAACCAGTGCATGGGAACGGCAGAGAAGAAAGACTTACATAGAGCCGTGGGTTCGCAGCAAATATTTGTTCCTCATCAGCACTGCACAGACACAGAAGGAGATACTGGCATTGCTGTTGGTGTAAGGACAGAGGGACGAGTGAGATGAGTTTTTGCGCTCATTGTACATGCACAGAAATAGACGTATGGCTAAAAACAGGGACAACAAAGATAAACAAACATTTCTGACCTTTGTTCAGCTTCGGTTTTCATTACCCTGTGAAGACAGTCACACAGTTTACTCACCAGCATGCGTTGGGATATTGGGCGCGACATGGCTTCTTCTCTCTTCAGCTCCTCCCAGTAAAAATACTCTCGATTGGTTCTGAATATGCAGAACGTACACATCCACAGTCTCTTGTCCCTGCTCACACACACACACACACACACACACACACACACACACACACACACACACACACACACACACACACAAAGTAAATAATCTTATGTAAGGTCTGTCAATTATCAACCTTGAACAGAATATTGACCCCTATTTATTTTTTGTTTCACCGTAACCAAATGAATCCCACTGACACAGGACGGATGTTGTTTGCCCACTTGGGGGCAGAGCAACAAAATGCCACACTATGTTCACCGGCTAGTTCGGAAGTTTTTTTTACTGGAAACAGCTGATAATGAGTTTGACTACAATGACTCAAAACAACAAAAGTTGCAACAATTTCCTGCGGGCTCGTCACTAAAAACAACACCTCTCACATGAGAGAAAAAACAGCGACAGATATATCTTTTATATATCCTTTTATCAAAGCTCACCCTAAAATGGCATCTTCTACATGAGGCAGGTGACATTTCTGGTGGAAGGCACGAGGGCAGTGGTCACACACCACCAACTCGTCTCCGTCTTCACTTTTACAGACGCAACACTCGTCATCGTTCTTCTGATTCTCCTGCCAAGACATAACATGACAGCAAGTCTGATTACACAACTACATGTTTGCATGTATCTGAGAGAGAAAAAAGGTTTCTTGTTTATGAACAGAGAGTTGACGCAGGGACTATTTAACATCACTGAAACATCAGCTATGGTCCAACGCGTTGTAGAATGAGGAAACGACAGTAAGCTTACCAGGTCTTTGCAATCTGGTTTGCAAAGTTCGCAATTACACAGCAGAGGATGGATCCTCAAGATGTCTGCCTGAAATAGACAAATCAACAGTGGTCTCCCTCTTTGCTTCATAGTTTAGTTTTTTTTGGCTTGACAGATCCTGTGGCTCTCCCTTTAGTTCCCTGGCTACGGCGCCATGTCTGACAAACAACTTTATTAAAACGGCATTACGGCATTATTACGGAAAACGGCATTATTAGTGCCATGTTTCTAAATCAGACGCTAGCATTTATTTTGCTCTGCAAATTAAATAACCGTGACTGCATCACGAAAACGCACAAACATGCAGTTTTAAATGTTCCGGTCACCATGACAACACACCACCCCGATCATGTTTACCTCCATGAGGACATTGAGTGGTTCCCCATCACACTCGATGTCTTTCTTCCACGAGGCGTCCGTCTGACACGATGCCACCTTCAGGAACTCCACCGGGGTCACCCAGCTCGTCTCGGTACGAATGCTCTTCCCACAAGTCCCTGGTGGTCCGAACAAGTGTGAGCTGGTTAGTACACGTTCCACCACACGTGTTTAGCTTTTCGTGCACAGTGAGACAGACGCAGCTACCTGACGCGAAACGTTTCTTGTGTAAGGTCCCCGCTGCAGCTCCACATGTGACTCTGAACACCCTCCTGCCACCGTCATGGCTGACTTCTGGCTGCTGCTCAGTCTGCTCCTCTTCTTCCTGGTCTGTGATGGACACAGAAGAGGAAGTATGATTAACATCCCCATTGCTATAACACTATTCTATTGAAAGCAAAAATGCGTTACAACCCTGAACATCTCTTTGTAGAGGTGAGCACCTGTGACAGCTGTGGAACTTTCTTTGCTGCTTGACGAAAACGAAAACCGGTCTTCCTCGTCCAGGTCACTGCCTTCTTCTTCTTCGTCTTCTTCTTCATCTTCATCTTCATCTTCGTCAGACACTAAAAAAAAGTGAGGAGGCTGTTGCTTTTTCTTATCCATTAGCAGTAGAGAAGCTCACTCTGCCTGTTTTTTCTCAAATGTATCATGTTGAAACTCTAAATTTCATATCTTGCGATAGATGCAGCACTCTCATAAGCTACCACAAACACTGCATGTATGCTCCTGTGGTTTTCTAAAATCAGAGTTTTGCATTAATACAACAAACCTGTGGTTGCATGACCAGATGGGAACAGTGATTTCTTGGCCTAGCAGGAAGAAGAAGAAGAAAAAGAAAAAAGAATATGGCTCAGATCAGGATCACTAACAACAACAAGATGCACCACAACGTCGTAATGTATCTATTTATGTATTTTCACCAGTTTTTGTTCTTACCTTTTTACACCCTCCTTTGTACTTTGCAGCTTTCAAGTAACCTTCCTGCAGCGAAGCAAAAGAAACAAAACAGAAGATAAATGACTTTCACAACAAAAGTGCGTAACATGGCACTTGTTGAAGAAGAAGTCTTTGTCAATGTGTAAATTCCAAATTCACTCTTCAACAAACCTGTATAAGCTTTCCCAGGGGGGTGTCCTGACATCGAATGCTCATTTTCCAGTTCTTGTAACTCTCCTTCCCCGCAAACCTCTCAAATTCCATGGGAGTGAACCACTGTTTCCCGACCACAATGCACTTCTCACCTGAAACGTTCAGAGGATGTGTTAATGTCAAGCATTTATCAACTGCCTCGTCCCAACTCACTCTTTTTTGGTTTTCCTTTTTAGAGGAGACATTACATAACATTTAATTTAGCTGACGCTTTTATTCAAAGCGACTTACAATGAGTACATTCATCATACACTGGTGACAGGGGCTACCATGCAAGGTGCCACCTGCCCATCTAAGGGCATTTTCCCGATTTTGACATATTTTCTTAAATTCACTTAAAGGTACTTGCATATGAGACATATCCACGTGTTGTATATGATCATTTGAAGAACAATCTCAGCTATATATATAATGTGGCACCAATTGTCCTAAGGCACTGTGTAAAGAGATAATCTGGCCATAAAGCTGAAAATTGAAGTCTGATTCTTTTAATTCTTCAAATCTCTTGTGAAAACATACCTTTACTCATGTGGTCAAACTGTTTTTGTGCTTGAAATTGGTTTACCAAAGTCTTAGGTACACAAAAGTGGTGGAATATACGGATAAAATAGTAGATAAATGTATAATAAATGTCTAAAACCAAATTTTGTAATATCGTTTTTTGAGTAGAAGTGATGTCTTTCACTCTACTTCCAGCAACTGTGCGAGGGATTGAGATGAAATGGGACTGAGTAATTACTTCATACTACAGATCAAGCTTCATGGGATGTGGGCAAATGAAAAATGAACATTACAACAGTTTTTGTTTTCAAACTAAATATTTACTATATTGCTGAAAGTATGTAAATCTTCGTCACTTTCTTTCTTCTCTCTTGGATGCCAACTGAATGAAAACTGCAGTGTTTCTGTAGCGTAAGGTGATGGGTAGGTCCTTAGTGATTTCCTGAGTGTCCATTGGTTAGTTTCATACAAAAATGTTGACAGACACATGAATCCACAAATAACGGTGAAAGGTGGAGCTCAACACCCACGAATCACACGACACGTCGATGCTCCCAGCTCGCTGTGTGAGTCACTTACGATCTCATAGGAACAAGGACACAGACGTGGAGAGTCTAAAGATTCCGAAAACATCTGAAGCATATTTCTGTGCCGTATTATCACGGAGCAATTTATTTAAACATCGAGTAAACACCGTGAAAACGCGCCGGCGCGTGCGTCGACCCCAGAGAGTTAATGTCAAGCATTTATCATCTGCCTCGTCCCAACGCACTTTTTTTGTTTTGTTTTCCTTTTTAGAGGAGACAATGGTTATAGTATGTGTTCTTCATAATCAGATATTTCAGTCATTGAGCCTGACGTACCTTCAGCCAGTCTGTGTCTGTTCAGTGTCCCCTCCTTGTATCCACAGGTCACGGGCAGCTGGAGCTTACGGATGGGCGAGCTCCAAATGCTGTTTTTCCTGGAAGACAACTGAGAGGATGGACCGGCCGGCTCCTCCTCATCGTCGCACGCGCTGCTACTTCTCAGTTCTCTCTTCTTTTTCACGGAGTTCTCCTGCTTCTTCAGGGGAGAAGCTGCGAAACAGGAAGAAAAATACTTTGACTTATTTGTTCCACGTGAGAAACTTCTTTTCACTGAGACATGATTTTCAGATTAATGGTGCACTCGTTCAGCAGTGAAACTTTCCACACAGTCATGTTTACGAAAGTAAGAAATAAGTTTGTGTGTGTGTGTGGGATGGGGGGGCGGGGGGGTACTTACAGAAGCATAGTTTCTTGCAAATGATTAACATCCCCATTGCTATAACACTATTCTTTTGAAAGCAAACATGCGTTGCAACCCTGAACATCACTTTGTAGAGGCGAGTACCTGTGACAGCTGTGGAACTTTCTTTGCTGCTTGACGAAAACCGGTCTTTCTTGTCCAGGTCACTGCCTTCTTCTTCTTCTTCTTCTTCTTCTTCTTCTTCTTCTTCTTCTTCTTCTTCTTCTTCTTCTTCTTCGTCTTCATCAGAAACAAAAAAAAAAGTGAGGAGGCTGTTGCTTTTTCTTATCCATTAGCAGTAGAGAAGCTCACTCTGCCTGTTTTTTCTCAAATATATCATGTTGAAACTCTAAATTTCATATCTTGCGATAGATGCAGCACTCTCATAAGCTACCACAAACACTGCATGTATGCTCCTGTGGTTTTCTAAAATCAGAGTTTTGAATTAATACAACAAACCTGTGGTTGCATGACCAGATGGGAACAGTGATTTCTTGGCCTAGCAGGAAGAAGAAGAAGAAGAAAAAAGAATATGGCTCAGACCAGGATCACTAACAACAAGAAGATGCACCACAACGTCGTAATGTATCTTTTTATGTATTTTCACCAGTTTTTGTTCTTACCTTTTTACACCTTCCTTTGTAATTTGCAGCTTTCAAGTAACCTTCCTGCAGCGAAGCAAAAGAAGCAAAACAGAAGATAAATGACTTTCACAACAAAAGTGCGTAACATGGCACTTGTTGAAGAAGAAGTCTTTGTCAATGTGTAAATTCCAAATTCACTCTTCAACAAACCTGTATAAGCTTTCCCAGGGGGGTCTCCTGACATCGAATGCTCATTTTCCAGTTCCTGGAATTCTCCCTCCCCGCAAACCTCTCAAATTCCATGGGAGTGAACCACTGTTTCCCGACCACAATGCACTTCTCACCTGAAACGTTCAGAGGATGTGTTAATATCAAGCATTTATCAACTGCCTCGTCCCAACTCACTTTTTTGGTTTTCCTTTTTAGAGGAGACATTACATAACATTTCATTTAGTTGACGCTTTTATTCAAAGCGACTTACAATGAGTACATTCATCATACACTGGTGACAGGGGCTACCATGCAAGGTGCCACCTGCCCATCTAAGGGCATTTTCCCGATTTTGACATATTTTCTTAAATTCACTTAAAGGTACTTGCATATGAGACATATCCACGTGTTGTATATGATCATTTGAAGAACAATCTCAGCTATATATATAATGTGGCACCAATTGTCCTAAGGCACTGTGTAAAGAGATAATCTGGCCATAAAGCTGAAAATTGAAGTCTGATTCTTTTAATTCTTCAAATCTCTTGTGAAAACATACCTTTACTCATGTGGACAAACTGTTTTGGTGCTTGAAATTGGTTTACCAAAGTCTTAGGTACACAAAAGTGGTGGAATATACGGATAAAATAGTAGATAAATGTATAATAAATGTCTAAAACCAAATTTTGTAATATCGTTTTTTGAGTAGAAGTGATGTCTTTCACTCTACTTCCACCAACTGTGCGAGGGACTGAGATGAAATGGGACTGAGTAATTACTTCATACTACAGATCAAGCTTCATGGGATGTGGGCAAATGAAAAATGAACATTACAACAGTTTTTGTTTTCAAACTAAATATTTACTATATTGCTGAAAGTATGTAAATCTTCGACACTTTCTTTCTTCTCTCTTGGATGCCGACTGAATGAAAACTGCAGTGTTTCTGTAGCGTAAGGTGATGGGTAGGTCCATAGTGATTTCCTGAGTGTCCATTGGTTAGTTTCATACAAAAATGTTGACAGACACATGAATCCACAAATAACGGTGAAAAGTGGAGCTCAACACCCACGAATCACACGACACGTCGATGCTCCCAGCTCGCTGTGTGATTCACTTACGATCTCATAGGAACAAGGACACAGACGTGGAGAGTCTAAAGATTCCGAAAACATCTGAAGCATATCTCTGTGCCGTATTATCGCGGAGCAATTTATTTAAACATCGAGTAAACACCGTGAAAACGCGCCGGCGCGTGTGTCGACCCCAGAGAGTTAATGTCAAGCATTTATCATTTGCCTCGTCCCAACGCACTTTTTTTGTTTTGTTTTCCTTTTTAGAGGAGACAATGGTTATAGTATGTGTTCTTCATAATCAGATATTTCAGTCATTGAGCCTGACGTACCTTCAGCCAGTCTGTGTCTGTTCAGTGTCCCCTCCTTGTATCCACAGGTCACGGGCAGCTGGAGCTTACAGATGGGCGAGCTCCAAATGTTGTTTTTCCTGGAAGACAACTGAGAGGATGGACCGGCCGGCTCCTCCTCATCGTCGCACGCGCTGCTACTTCTCAGTTCTCTCTTCTTTTTCACAGAGTTCTCCTGCTTCTCTTTTCCCTCCTCACCTTCCGAAAGCTCCTTTCTTTTCCCTTCGTCTGACTCTTTTGTTTCCACCTTCTCTGTTGGTTGTTTGTCAAAATGGAAAGACCGTGCAGTTTCGAATGATGAGAGAAGAAGTTTTACGAGGAATAGTATGCGATTAAGTAGCACAACCTAAATACGAGATAAAATGGAGTATGTAGTGCGTTCCAAAATGCACTGCGGCTCCTCAGACTGCAATAGCGAATTGCAAGACAGGCGGTCTAAATAATTAACCGTTGGATTAAATAATCACAAATGATGACGAGTGACTTTAAGGTATGGTTAACATATATACTGTAGAAAACACATTTTCTAATCCAGTGCTTCCCAACCTTTAACCTTTCCAATGTTGTCAATGTTTAGGTCAATTCGGTCAGGTTTACCTTCATACTATGCCTACTACGAGTGTGGCAAATCCTGATATGTCAACCATTTATCGACTTTTAGCCAATTCTTTTAACCATCATCCAATTATTAACCAACTATTTTCACTATAGTTTATTCTTTATTCTGAGCAAACTATTTTAATAATGGTTTAAACTGTTGTTAAAACTGTAAAGGTGCTGAGTGCCGATCTCGGCCAGGTGTGTCTGCAACGGCCACTGCTGTAATGTTTTATTAAATGAACGCAACCACCAGTTGTACAACCCCCTCGTCTACACTGCAAGTTTATCAGATGTGTTTTTCACTCGCACGTCTCACACAGCTGATCCCCTCTCATTTGTATCCATGCAAATGAGCAGGAGCGAGTCTGAGCTCCTTCACTGCAACTTGAATCATTTATTTAAACTGAGTCTCTGGCCGCAGATCAATAGCTGAGCTGCGGCGATCCGTGTTATCACTCGCGGCCCCGACCGGCCGGGGGACGGTTAAGAGTAGTGAGTGAAAAGTCAGCAGCCAGTCAATTGCAGTATGAAACAAGCAATGAAAGGTGTTTTGAGAAAGTGTGAGTCACTGCAGACGCGAGAAGTCTTTGAGCATGCAGCCATAACTGGCCACCCAAAATATAATGCAGTTTGTTGTAGCAATGTGCGAGATTAGCTGTGGACAGACACAAAGATGCACTTCTCACTCACACGACCGTTCGAAGATAATAACAATAAATATCTCAAAGTAATGGTTAACTTTTAGTCCTGTTATCTCTCCCTATTGTGACTTCTGCATATTCATTGTTCAGGGGGCTCCGATCAGGATTTTTGCAGCCGATCAGCTAAAACCGACTAACCGATACAGATGATGGGGTCTACTTGGAACCTTCTGTTGATCGTATAGCATTACTCATTTGTTTATTTATTTAACTGTTCCTAAAGACATTGTATGTAGAATATCAAAATAAAGCGATAGGAAAGTATCATAAATTGACAACTGTTTATTTATTGGCAGGCAACATGTGCAACATATTCCAATCTAGAGCCACTAGAAGCTCCTCTTAATACAGAGCAGTGAGGCGGAATAACGGCCCCGTGAACAGACAGTGTGAAAGGGCCTTTAGAGACACAACACTAGTGAAGCCATTTTAGTGGCACATGGAGAAATTGTCTTGTGTGTTCTGCGTCATCTGATATGCTTTTCCGATCGGTTCTTAAAGAGACCACCAATTATTCATTACTCACAAGCAAAAAGAACATAAACATAGTAAGCGGACTCCCAATGATTGACACCCCTGTGACCATAAAAAAAAGACTGACCGTCCATGAGGCTGTTGCGCAGCAGTCGCAGGGTGGGATACTGGTTCAGGATGGTCTCCTTGAAGACGCAGCACCAGAACTCTCTGACGCTCTGTGGTTGTTCTCTTTCAAACCAGTCCAGAATTTCATAGAGACCTTTCCTTATGTTGTCTTTACTCCTCATACAACTCACCTTCTGCAAATATGACACAAAAGCATGGAGAAAATGAGGGTCTAATAATTCTACAGGAGCCTAACGTACACACTTCACACTTCAATAGCTTTTTCATGATCACTCCTTAGCTTAGTCAGCACCGCTCATACTGTAGGGGGGAGGAGACACAGCTAACCAATACTAAAAATGTTCCTCATCTTTTATAAAGAAAATAGTATAACTACCTTCAGCAACAGGGTTGCTCTACTGTCTGTTCAAAATAAATGAAAAGAAACACATCCTCCATTTGTAAGTGTGGTGGAAAAATCCTTTACTATTTACTATTTGATGAGTCTTTTCGTAAAGAAGTAAAGAATATCGTGCAACAGAACTTGTCTTTAAGATCTTTATTCTCTGCACAGAGAATTCAATCGTCATACAGAGTAATATTCAGTCTGCAGGAAGACCAACAAACTGTGCAGGGCATGTACATCTTCTAAAGGGGTGGTGGACAAAAGGAGGGGGGGGGGGGGTAGGATGAGACCTGACAGAGAGTCTGGACAACATCACCTGACCTAAACACTGTGGCTGACCTCTGATCTGTGTTTTGGGAGAAAGAGGATGTCTTGACTGGTTACTTGACTGAGGCAGCAGACTTGGACTGACACCATGTGAGGTGCTAAGCATCTGACAGGTGCAGGTACAGGGGTTACTGCGTATGTGTCCTCCGCTAAAAGGCTGCCGGCAGCTTCCTGCAACTTTTAAGGCGGAAACCGTTCTTGCGTGTTACTTAAATATAATTTTAAATGAAATATTGTCGTTCTGCAAAGATGTCCGGGCCAATCCATCATATCCTACAGACCCGAGAAAACATCTTAGTTTGGAGCTGATCCCCACGTGCATGCGGCCAGGACCACCTCCAGAATGTGGCCTGAGGGGTCGGATCTCAATGCGTCCTCAGTCTAAAAAAAATTAAAAATAAAAGCCACCGGGGCAACTTTTCATTCGCAGTCTCCCTACTACCGTTTTATTACCTCCCTGTATGTCGCTGCCTACGTATGCAGTTCCTTCCCGCGCGCATATCATCCAAACGGGACCCGTATGAGGAGTTGAGAGCGCTCGGGTTGAGGAGCATAACAAATGCGTAGTAACGTTGCCACTTGAGGACCTCACCTGGTATCGGTCCTCCGGGACCAGGTCGTGATCCCTGAGCTGTCTGAGGAACGTGTGCGGGTTCTCCATGCAGGACATTTCGGTTTTACAGCGGTGGAAGAACCGCAGGAGTTCCTCGTTCTTCAGCCAGTACGTCGGGTCCATCGGTGGTCAGCGCGGCCGATCCACTCCTCTGCAAAAACAAATAAAAACCCAGGAGCAGGTCCAGGGAGAGCTCAACTGCTCCAGATGCTTTGCAGATGTTACAGCCAAACGGTGGCACTAGGTGAAGTGCTTAAGGCGGGCTCCCTCCGCTGTTTCACCGCGCGGGGAGTCCCCTTTGCGTAATGTGGACACAGTGAAACAAAAAATGGGCACCGACAACTTCCCCGATGTCGGTGCCAAAAAAAAAATCACAAACAAGTAACAGATTTAGTATTCGGCGGAAGTCCTTCCACGCCGGAATCAGAGCTCTCCTGGATTTGCCCGCATGTATTTCTCGGTTCCTCTTTTCGCTGAATGGTATCAGACCTTCGGCCTGCAGGCCGGTGCCGCCTCTCCGTCGGTGACGTTTAGAAAGTGAAAGTAATTTTCATTATTTATTTATTTTTTTTCTGTTGGCAAGTCGCAGTTCCGGTCAGTGGCAGCAGGGGCACGGTAGAGTCAACATTGACTGAATCCTTCCTGGATCCTCTTTTATCCATACTATGTTGTGTGTGTTTTTACATAAACAAAGGAGTACAGTGCTCCACAGAACAGGAGGGAGTCACACTAAGTCATCCAGTTGTTACGCTTTAATCTCACCCACTTCCATCATGCATGAAAGATGAAGAATGAGGATGATCATCCTTCAACAGTTGGGGCTCTAGCCCCTAATAGATCCTGAGCCCCCCCTCCCATTTCCCCCATTTCGATCCATAATAGATTTTTTTCCCCCTATAAGATCATTTCATTTTGCAGATGTTTGCAAAAATATTGCAAACAATGGTTGCCCTCAAAGGGCCAGTTTTAACTGTAAGACTATAAATGTAACTACTCCCTAACATATTGTTGAATAACTGTCTCTGCATTTGATTATTGTTTGTTCAAGTCTAAAAATATAGAACATGCATTTATATAAATGTAAAAATGTATGTAATCTAATTTCTCTGTTATTATTACAAAAACCAACATTACTCTATCATAGATCAAACTTTTATAGAAAATAACAAATATCAGACAAATATCATCAAACACACGTTATTACATTAACTTTGTTCAAAGCTTTTTTTGTCACAGTTGAGAGGGACATAACTCTGGTACAACAAATAATTGTGAGCTGCTAAAAACATGTGACAGATGTGGTCTGTGGCACACCTCACATACTTTTACATGACACACCTGCTCTCATACTTTTACATGGCACACTTGCTCAGACACGTTTATTCTGCGTTCACACCAAACGCGTTGCAAATGTTTCGCGCGAGTAGATTACATACAAAGTATTGACAGACGCGAATGGATGTGAATAACGCGAAAAAAACTACAACATAGTATGACTAAAAGAGGATCCAGGCAGGATTCAGTCAATGTTGACTCTACCGTGCACCTGCTCCCACTGACCGGAACTGCGACTTATCAACATAAAAAATAATTACTTTCTAAACGTCAAATCCAGGAGAGCGGCTCCGAATCGGGCGTGGAAGGACTTCTGCCGAATACTAAATCTGCTACTTGTTTGTGATTGTTTTGACACAGACATCGGGGACGTTGTCCGTGCCCATTTTTTGTTTCACTGTGTCCAAATCTCGTGGAGCAGGACATTTTACGCAAAGGGACTCCCCGCGCGGTGAAACAGCGGAGGGAGCCCGCCTTAAGCACTTCACCTAGTGCCACCGTTTGGCTGTAACATCTGCAAAGCATCTGGAGCAGTTGAGCTCTCTCTGGACCTGCTCCTGGGTTTTTATTTGTTTTTGCAGAGGAGTGGATCGGCCGCGCTGACCACCGATGGACCCGACGTACTGGCTGAAGAACGAGGAACTCCTGTGGTTCTTCCACCGCTGTAAAACCGAAATGTCCTGCATGGAGAACCCGCACACGTTCCTCAGCCAGCTCAGGGATCACGACCTGGTCCCGGAGGACCGATACCAGGTGAGGTCCTCAAGTGGCATCGTTACTACGCATTTGTTATGCTCCTCAACCCGAGCGCTCTCAACTCCTCATACAGGTCCCGTTTGGATGACATGCTTAGCACCTCACATGGTGTCAGTCCAAGTCTGCTGCCTCAGTCAAGTAACCAGTCAAGACATCCTCTTTCTCCCAAAACACAGATCAGAGGTCAGCCACAGTGTTTAGGTCAGGTGATGTTGTCCAGACTCTCTGTCAGGTCTCATCCTACCCCCCCCCCCCTCCTTTTGTCCACCACCCCTTTAGAAGATGTACATGCCCTGCACAGTTTGTTGGTCTTCCTGCAGACTGAATATTACTCTGTATGACGATTGAATTCTCTGTGCAGAGAATAAAGATCTTAAAGACAAGTTCTGTTGCACGATATTCTTTACTTCTTTACGAAAAGACTCATCAAATAGTAAATAGTAAAGGATTTTTCCACCACACTTACAAATGGAAGATGTGTTTCTTTTCATTTATTTTGAACAGACAGTAGTGCAACCCTGTTGCTGAAGGTAGTTATACTATTTTCTTTATAAAAGATGAGGAACATTTTTAGTATTGGTTAGCTGTGTCTCCTCCCCCCTACAGTATGAGCGGTGCTGACTAAGCTAAGGAGTGATCATGAAAAAGCTATTGAAGTGTGAAGTGTGTACGTTAGGCTCCTGTAGAATTATTAGACCCTCATTTTCTTCATGCTTTTGTGTCATATTTGCAGAAGGTGAGTTGTATGAGGAGTAAAGACAACATAAGGAAAGGTCTCTATGAAATTCTGGACTGGTTTGAAAGAGAACAACCACAGAGCGTCAGAGAGTTCTGGTGCTGCGTCTTCAAGGAGACCATCCTGAACCAGTATCCCACCCTGCGACTGCTGCGCAACAGCCTCATGGACGGTCAGTCTTTTTTTTATGGTCACAGGGGTGTCAATCATTGGGAGTCCGCTTACTATGTTTATGTTCTTTTTGCTTGTGAGTAATGAATAATTGGTGGTCTCTTTAAGAACCGATCGGAAAAGCATATCAGATGACGCAGAACACACAAGACAATTTCTCCACGTGCCACTAAAATGGCTTCACTAGTGTTGTGTCTCTAAAGGCCCTTTCACACTGTCTGTTCACAGGGCCGTTATTCCGCCTCACTGCTCTGTATTAAGAGGAGCTTCTGAGTGGCTCTAGATTGGAATAAACATGTTGCCTGCCAATAAATAAACAGTTGTCAATTTATGATACTTTCCTATCACTTTATTTTGATATTCTATATACAATGTCTTTAGGAATAGTTAAATAAATAAACAAATGAGTAAACTGCATTATATTTTGGGTGGCCAGTTATGGCTGCATGCTCAAGGACTTCTCGCGTCTGCAGTGACTCACACTTTCTCAAAACACCTTTCATTGCTTGTTTCATACTGCAATTGACTGGCTGCTGACTTTTCACTCACTACTCTTAACCGTCCCCCGGCCGGTCGGGGCCGCGAGTGATAACACGGATCGCCGCAGCTCAGCTATTGATCTGCGGCCAGAGACTCAGTTTAAATAAATGATTCAAGTTGCAGTGAAGGAGCTCAGACTCGCTCCTGCTCATTTGCATGGATACAAATGAGAGGGGATCAGCTGTGTGAGACGTGCGAGTGAAAAACACATCTGATAAACTTGCAGTGTAGACGAGGGGGTTGTACAACTGGTGGATGCGTTCATTTAATAAAACATTACAGCAGTGGCCGTTGCAGACACACCTGGCCGAGATCGGCACTCAGCACCTTTACAGTTTTAACAACAGTTTAAACCATTATTAAAATAGTTTGCTCAGAATAAAGAATAAACTATAGTGAAAATAGTTGGTTAATAATTGGATGATGGTTAAAAGAATTGGCTAAAAGTCGATAAATGGTTGACATATCAGGATTTGCCACACTCGTAGTAGGCATAGTATGAAGGTAAACCTGACCGAATTGACCTAAACATTGACAACATTGGAAAGGTTAAAGGTTGGGAAGCACTGGATTAGAAAATGTGTTTTCTACAGTATATATGTTAACCATACCTTAAAGTCACTCGTCATCATTTGTGATTATTTAATCCAACGGTTAATTATTTAGACCGCCTGTCTTGCAATTCGCTATTGCAGTCTGAGGAGCCGCAGTGCATTTTGGAACGCACTACATACTCCATTTTATCTCGTATTTAGGTTGTGCTACTTAATCGCATACTATTCCTCGTAAAACTTCTTCTCTCATCATTCGAAACTGCACGGTCTTTCCATTTTGACAAACAACCAACAGAGAAGGTGGAAACAAAAGAGTCAGACGAAGGGAAAAGAAAGGAGCTTTCGGAAGGTGAGGAGGGAAAAGAGAAGCAGGAGAACTCTGT